>BGPR01000812.1:177875-205618 GCA_013235015.1 Araneus ventricosus | reverse complement strand
ACACACACGCATTCTCCTCTATTATTAGTAGAAACAAACATTCTGCATCTTATTTAACACGTTTACAATTTTTTTTATTTAATCGATATGAATTGATTTATGAAATTATTTTTATGGCTCTTATTTGTGGCAAATTCACCATTAGTTTTGGTTTTATCTACATTTTCTAATATGTCATATTCTATGGATGAAATACTTAAATGATACAATTTAGCTTGTCCTAATGACGATCTTAAATAATTCTTTTTCTTTGTAATGTCGAATTTGACTTTTTTTCCCAGTACAATTTGCTGGTCCGGCCCGAGGATGTTAAGAGCACACAAGGTCCTCTATTCCGATGGCCCCGCGATGCTGACTGATTTTGCAAAGCGAAAATTGATTGCATTGATTTATGTAACGAAATTAATACTTGTTGTCGAATTTTGCCTTATAGGGCACGGTATTACAAACATTACAATATTTATTTAAAAATAATTCATTTGAATTGTATCTAAATTTTGTATTTGTTCTAAAATTACATTGACGTTACCAATTATCGTCGCATCTGCAGAAAGATCTTTTCAAGATTAAAAATATTAAAAAAATATTTGAGATCTACTTTTATTGAAGAACAATTATCTCCTTAACCATTTCATTTATCGAATCAGAATTAATCAAAAAAAATTAAATTGTGATGATTTTATCAACGAATTTGCTATAAAACATATAAGAAAATGAAACAAAAATCATATATTGTATGTTTAAAGTCATATACCAGATTGTATTTATGAACCAATTAATCTTGTTACTTGAATTTTTAACGAATTTTTGCGTGATTGAAATATTAATTTTCTAAGAATAATTTAATTATTTATAATTTTCATGCAATCCTTTATTCCTTGCTATACCTAATTGTGCAATGCAATAAATATAAAAAGTAATAAATTATTCTGTTGTACGAAATTTTTTTCAAGGCTCCGTAAGTCAACTTTGCACCAGGCTCCGCTTTTGTTCGGGCCTGCCCTGGCAATTTGTACAAGCAATACTTAGGTACAATCGTACTGCAGTTATTATTTTGGGAATGTGCTTCTTATTTTTGTTTAAATTAACTTTTTAAAAATGCGTTCGGCTCATGACAACTCTTCTGGTTCGGCAATTAAAATTATGCGTAATAAATGTAAACATTCTTCAACCAATCAATTTTCTAAATTATCTGACTATTCTTTAATCAAAGGTGTTGCTTTACTTCGAAGTATTTCACTGTAGCACTTTTCTAAATTTAGTATAAATCCGAATTTGTAGGATATTTGATCATATGTAGATATTCTTTTACATTTTAGAAAACCAATGTAAAGTTACCACTTTGGATCTATGCGGTGGTCAATAGGCGAACTTGGTTATCATTATGGTCTATAGCAACATGGCCAGAATTTATTTTACGTTATTCTAGTTACTGCAACCAGGGCCGGCCCAAACAAAAACGGGACCTGGTTCAAAGTTGATTTGCGGGGCCTTGCAACAAAATTCGTATAACAAAATAATGATTTATTTGCATTTTGGTAATTATTAAATTGCTCAGATTGGAAAAGGACGTAATTAATAAATGAATATAATTTATGCATAAGGAATATAAGAAATATAATTTTAAAAATAACTTTTGATAATTAAACTAATTTGTAAATTTAATATGACCAACGTGCAAACTTTAATGCTAAAATAGTTAAAAACATTATCCTACACGAAATCAATAATGCAGTTAATTTGATAATAGTTATTAAATAGTCAAAAATAATTAGGAAAAGTCAAAAATTTAACCCTCCAGAAGTCGCGCGTATGTATGAGGTACTTGTATCGTGCATCGTATTATATATTTATAACGTGTTATTTTACAAAAATGAATGCAACTTATATTTATGTAATTTGTATTTAAGAGCTCTATACTACATAAAGATTTTATAAAAAAAATTTGCGCTTAAATTTATAAAAGAACGATATAAGCAAGTAATACGATGTCCAATATAAGTATCTCCTACAATACGATTGACTGCTGGGAAATTAAATAATCCAAATACTCAATACTTAGTAATGTAGTGCTATACTAGAAAAATAATAATTGTAATTATATTGGATTTCGATTAAACATGCACTTTTCTAACTTTTATGGAGGAAAATTCATCAATTACTCCATCGAATTAATTTTATCAGAAGTGTATTTTTCGATGCTAAGAAATACAAGATCAATCAGGCCATCTCCCGTGGACAAAATGACAATATGAATATTAGTTTATTGAATGAGCGTTTACAGCTAGCAGCAGACACTGAAATTGTTAAAAGTATCTGAAGTGCATCTCTCAGATTTGGAAAACATCCTCACCGTAAGATAGTATAAATTTTAAAACTTTTATAGCAATTTTTGAACAAAAGAAATGTTAAATATTTTTACACTTTTCGATTCAAGTATGAAAGCACACAATATTTTGTGTGCTTAAATTATTGTAGAATGAGAACAGAAACGTACTGAATATTCAATACTAAATACGAATTACTGTAAATGTATTTCAGAGAGAGAGAGAGAGAAAAGTATAAACTCAGATAAACTTATAAGTAACTTTAAATAATGCAGAGGTTGCTCAGTCATTGGGACTGAAGAGGATTCGATTATTTGATGCAAGTGCAAATTAAATCATTTGATATTAACATTTTGAAACAGCTATTTGAATATGATAACTAAATACAAGCATTCATTTTTAAATAAAAAAAATCTTCAATTCTTTTTTGCGAACACATGTTGTAGAAATGTGTGCTGTCTTCCTGCTTTATGAGGAAGTATTAAAAACTGTTTAGTTTGAAAACTTCCTGTGCTAAAATTAAAATTATAAAATGAGAAAATTGGTTCAATTAGAGTTTCAAAACATGAAAGTTCTAGAAACTTTAAATTACTTTTAACCATGCAATCAATTGAAAGAGAATGTCCTTCCCTCCCTTTCAATTTTTCTGTCGATTTACGATTACAGTATTGAAAAAAAATTCCATACCGTGTGAATGAGATTTTCTTTTAACTTAGATTATGAAATGAATTCTTAAAACTTGAGCTCATTAGTTTTTTTATATTTAATGACAAATAGACCAAAAAGATAATCACCTGATCATAAACTTATCCACAATTATGCACAACCTACTGTGAGTTTCGGTTTTAGGATATTTAAATTGAATCAATCGTCAAAATGCTTCGTATATTTTAAAACTTATCCAAATAATTTTGAAATTTAGTTTCCCAAAATAATAAAAAGTTTCAAATAAGTAACATTTTAAATGAAAAATGTCCAATGTAAAAGAGTAGAAAACACCAATTGTCGTTTGTTAACAAAAAAATCTTTATCTGAAATGTATTCAATAATAACAAATAGCAAAAATATTGTACTACAAAAACAAAGGGTTAACTAACTAAGTTGTTTTTTTAAATTGCTAACCTATTATAATATTAAAATTTTCTTTTTGGAAATATAAAAAGAAATGTTGTTTAATGAATAACTATAAAAAATAGCACACCTGAAATTTGTCTGCAAGAACAAAAGCAGAATATTTTATTTTGCTGTACGGCTGATATTCTGAATGTGAACGAACTATTCAACTGAAAATTAAGCTTCTGAGAAGACTCATTGTGTTGTCCGTAGTGTTTCACACAATCCAAATAATATTCCAGATTCAATGGTATTGATTAAACTCTGAGGGATAGATGTAACAGACTACCTTTTAAAAAGTACCTACGATTAATTTAAAGATGCTGGAAAACCATACTTAACAAGAAAAGAGAGAAACCCCTCTGATTATGTGCATCATCATCACTTAGCAGTCCTACTGGGCACAAGAGAAATACATGTGTTTAACATAGAGTTAGATAAAGAGAAGATGAGGAGGTGGCGCCACAAAGTGTGTGTCCGCGATGGATTGATAGTGGGATGGATAGATTTAACAGAATACCTTTCAGCAAGTACCTACGATGAATTCATAGATTCTGTAAAAAACAATTTTTACAAGAAAAACGAGAAACACTTTTGACATAAGTGGTTCATCATCATTTAGCAATCCTGCTACACACAAGGTGAACAGATGTGCTCAATTTAGAACTAGATAAGCCGAAGATAAAATATTCATCTAGAGGTGTCTCCTTAAGCTGCCCTGGGAAAGATTATCTGCTGGCCATTAGGGGAACATATGTGGATCCCCACAGAAGACCCTGAAGCAATTGTCTCGGGAACAAGGAATGTATTGAATGTTATCACCTGAAACAGACTTCAGCCATTTCTCGAAGACGTCAGAACGTATAACTCGCAATCTCCTGTTTCTGCAATGTTTTACATGTATGTTCGGATAAAAACAAACAAATCGCAAAAAGACATTTTCATTTTGTAAAAGCCCTCAGTGGCGCGGGGCCTTTCAGAAGCGCGGGGCCTTGTGCGGTCGCACCATTCGCATCCCCCCTCCGGCCGGCCCTGACTCCAACAAAGAGAGTAGCTACTGCATCTCATTAGGCAAGGCAACTTGGAAGGTACAAACCACCGCTGACAGGCATGCATGTTAGGGTGGGTCGAAAAAAGAAATATTTTTTTTTCGGAACGCTTTAGTGCGGAAAATTGCCTATTGTAATAAGAAGAAAAACGGCATAAAAAATTTAAATCGGTTAACATCTTCCGTTCGCACATCGTACTTAAAGTTAATGAAAAATTGCAAAATCGTGCCTTTTTTGTAAATTTTTTAAGTTAATTAAAACTTTTAAAATAAACACGCTTTGGTTTTTTATGCTTGTTTTATGGTTTAAATAACCTAAACAAATTAAATTCTGATGAATGATCTACTTTTTTCTGTTCGCGCAACGTCTTAGAAAAAACAGAAATTTGCCAATATTTCGCAATTTTCACAGTGCAACTTTTCGTTCGTTTTGCTAGAACAAAACGAACCGTAGCGTGATCCCTCCCTACCTACTCTGCCGCACCGCTCTCCCACCAACTCGGGCTTCCACTCGCCAGTCGCCACCACCCACCACGGCCTTCATTTCAGTCTTTCTTTGTCCGTTACAAGTGGTACACGCTTTGGTGACTTGTGTGCTGTACATTGTGCAATACTGTGGATTGTTTTGTGTTATATTTGTTTAATGTTTATTCTAACAACATTAGCTAATAATGAATGAGAAAACTAGAAGTAGTAGATTGTGATGATACTGTAACCAACACTGGATAAAATAACGGTGTCATCAACCGAATAGAAAATCCTGTAGGACGCCGGCTAAAGTGGAGCATATGCCTCTTGCATTTTGATGAGCTTCCTTTTCGCCACATTTTCCAACATATTGACGTTCAAACTGCAGGGCCTAAACCTTTTAGTGGGCTAATCGGGCAGCAGCTGATTTGTTATGAAAAACTCTCTGTGGTTGATTATGAACCCATAGATTGTACGATTCCTAATGTAGACAGGAATTTGTTGAGCAATTACCAACATTTGTTGGATATTTCAAATGTAATCACCTTGGGACATTGTCCAGAAGACTCGGCAAAGACCCTTGTCCTTTGTTCCATTCCATATGGCTAACTGCGCCCAACCGAGTCCTTAGGTTGTTTGTAAGTTCATCAGATCCATCCGGAAACTTAAAAGAAATAGTTGGCTTCATCTTAAAATCATACATGCCTGTATGGTTTGCCATAAAAAAAGAGCAACTATTTTACTGACAGACCAAAACATGTCTTTCAGCAATCCAAACATCACGGTATTTATCCGACGAATTATTTCAAGTTGTCGATCCAGTAATACAACGAAATGTGTTCTTTGGGCACACAGAGAATGTTATGTTGGCAATACTTGTCAATGAAAGAGAACATATTTGTGAGCTCGGTCACAGAAGGATCTTGAAAGCAAGACAAAATGTCACACAGAAGAAGAATGTTAGAAATTTCGTACCTTCGAAGATAAACTTTCAAGCTTCCGATTGCATTGAAATTATTAATTGGAATTCTTGTGTAGTGTATCCTCCGCCAATGCTGCGGGACCTAAGTGAAGATGATATTAAATCAGTCATCAATTCAGACACTGCGCCCATCAGAGAAATATAAAAGTTTTCCTGTCACACCCAGGCTGTGGAGAGTTGCATCAAACTTGTGACAGAGGCCTCGAATAAAGTATGTGGACATGAAGCTAGAGATGGCTATATTCGAGCAACACTGAAGTCGGTTATGCCTAAGTAGATTGGTTATGCCTAATTTCTCCAAAAAATCAGACTTTAAATGTGTAGTAGATATAAAATAGAAAAAGTAAGAAACACAGTAAGCCAAAGAATCCTACCCTATGGAAAATCTTTTGTAAATATAATGTAAACACCACAACCAATAATTGGATGGTTGGTTGGATAGAGTGTGGGTGGAACTCCACGTGCAACCACCTCCACGTGGTGATTTCTGGGTCGTTTTGTTCTAGTAAAACGAGCGAAGAGTTGCACAGTGAAAATTGTGAAAAATTGGTATATTTCTGTTTTTTCTGAGACCGTGCGCGAACGGAGAAGATTAGATTACTAATCAGAATTTAATTTATTTAGGTTACTTAAACCATAAAATAAGCACAAAAAACTAAAGCATGTTTATTTTAAAAGTTTTAACTAACTTAAAAAATTTACAAAAAAGCGCGATTTTGCCCTTTTTCATTAACTTTAAGTACGATGCGCGAACGGAAGATGTTAACCGATTTCAACTTTTTATGCCGTTTTTCTTCTTATTACAATAGGCAACTTTTCCGCACTAAAGCGTTCCGAAAAAAAAATATTTATTTTTTTCGACCCACCCTAATGCTTGTGTAAACTGGCTCGTGCAGGTGTGAGGAAACATCGCACAACACTGAAGAAGGTAACTCATGATAACAATAATAACTTGAATAAACTAACAAGTTAAAAGTAAAAGTAAATGATAATTAAATTAACATGTTGACAACAAGAACATAAAGCAAAAGCAAGAAAGAGATGTCAGATGATGCATGAGCCTTTATAGCACTAAGCTATCCACTACGCATGAGCAAGGTAGACAGCGCACGCAGGACGAAGTTGTTGCCACAACATATTTCTGCTAAAAGCGTATCGATAATTAGAAAAAAATACAAACATGAAAAACTGAATATACATTAGGCTACGCATCAATTGATATTCCTTCGTCAAATTGCTTGTTTTCTCTTTATTCTCACAATTTTAAATTCCTCTATTATTTCACCTTTCTTTAAATAATGATTGTATGTTTCGATATTGCGCCGATCTTGAAGATGTGTTTGTAATGAATTAAATAATACAACAAATGTTTCGATTTCTATGTTAATATTTTGTTGACTTTAGTGGGATTAATAAATTAAATTTGATGCACTACTATTTTCTCACTAAATGTCTCTGTAAGAATATTTTTTGAACTGATATACATGTTGTGTAATATTACCAAATCGACTGTAGTTTCTTTCATAGGTTTTAAAGATTGTATATGTTACCGTTAAAGCGTATAATTTAGTTATTTAATAGAATAATTAGGTATTCAACTAGATAATTCATGAAATACCTAGTTATTCTATGAAATAACGGATTGAAAATAACTAGGTAATTCATGAAATACCTAGTTATTCTATTATTACATATTTAATAAATCAACTATTGAAGGGGAGGGGACGAAGAATTATGCACTTTAACCTAGGGCGTAGAAATGCATAAATCCGGCCCTATAAATACGCAACACTAGCAAGAAATTATTCTGACTGAAAGTACTTGAGTAACATCGGTGATAATGATATCTATTTTTTACATACAATTTACAGGGTACAACACAGTTCTGCATAAAATATTTACAAATATAGAAAATGAATATCAAATGGAATGAATTCACCGTGAATAAGCTACTAAAGGGAAATTGTGCTTACACCTATAAACTGAGAACATGCTCCTTTATTCCACCACAACATTTTCGTTGACATCTCCAACAAGAACAAATTTCTAAAAATCAAATTAAGCCAGACGAAGCACTACGAAAAAAGTAAAAATATGATGTTTTTTTCTGTGCTTTTTGTTTCCACCATTGAGTGAAATTCCAAAACGAAGGCAGCTTTGCTTGTGATGCTCAGATAATAAAACAAGAGCGAAAGTTAAAATAAAACAACTGACAGATGATATGCAACTGAAAAGATGGAGCATAACATTTCTGTCAGGATTACAGTGTTTCTCTATTCCGAAAACAAAATATATCACTAACATGCACTTTATTTCTAAATAAGGAATTGAACAACAGTAAATATTTCACATTCCTCAAGCACTTTAAAAAATTCTCCAAAATAAACTAATGGAAAAAATTCCTTTTCTATAAAACAGAGAAAAAACGACATTTTTGAAATTCGTATTACACAGTAAAGTCATTACACACTGAGGACATCGTTCAACTTCTACGGAAATGCCCACTTTAAAACAATAAATATTTGACGAGTGAGATAGAGCATCTTGTTACAATATGACCTTTATCAATATTTGTCAAGCTTCTTAAAAGTTATGACAAAATTCCTTATACGAATACTTCGGCGTTCTAGGCATTCTTTCTTTCTTGATCTCTCTGCATGGAATCTTGTTTTATTTTAAGAATACGAGATCGAAACGGAACGTCCTGTAATGGGATTTCCTTCAGTTTTCAGCCTTTCTTAAGTATGCCTGTTTTTCCTGGGAAAAATGTAGAGATGGCATCATTTTTCCAAGCATTGCAATAGTGTAAATATACTTTCTTCGATCGATTTTGACTCTATGAAAGATTAAAAACATTTGAAATGGTTAACAGAGAGGGATTCTGTTATCTTTAAATAAATCATGGTTAGATTTCGTTTCTGGTCTTAGAACTTTTAGCTAATAAAAAAACACATGTATTTTGTTCAGAAAGAGAGTGTTTAAAAGTGTATTAAGAAATAGCGAGACTTAAAATGAGCACTTTTTTCATACACATATAAATGAAAACAGAGCATAGTTTGTAATTAAATCTACTATTTATCAATTTCATTAATATTTGAAATTATAAAGAAAATATTTTTAACAAAGAAATATATATTTCTCACAGTTTTAAATACAGAAATCTCCAGGTTTGTAATTCTTTTGGACACGTACGCCTAGATTTAATAATTTTGTGACCGCACTATCCAAATTTGAACTCCATAATTTTTCATGTTTCTGTTTTGATGGAAGCATGATAATTCTACTAACAAGAGTTCGCCAAAGAAGTACATATACCATTGATCCTAGTTCTTTGGTGGTCCGTTTTGACCTGTTCGTAAAGTATTGCCTTTGGCGTCGAAGGATTGCTATTTAGTGACTAGATTCCAAGAAGATTATGGCTTGAGGCATGTTAAATCTACCATCGTGGGACAAATGTCTTTATATTGGTTTGCCGAGTAAGTCTGGGGAGGGCTGTGTGTTGGGTGTTGTACTCGTCATCAGAGCGCAGTACAAATTTATGTCGTTCTTAGTTTGGGTTTTATGGCTCAAGGGCCAGATCTGGTCATGTTGCGCCAGAAACTTTTATATTGTACATCAAAAAATAGCCTTCGCTTGGCTTCAAAACAGGAGATAAATCTAGTAAATGTCTAGACCTTTAAGACCGAACGCAGTTTTGTATCCAATATATTGAACGCCGACTGTAACTCAAGAATGGACGGTATCTGCCATTTGATGAGAGAAATGGATCTACAGAGATTCTGGAAACAACAACAATCGTTCTTTCGCGTATTTAATGCATACAACTAACCATGAAGCAGAAATATTAGCTAATGAACGACCAGGCTGGGGCTTAAAGGGCTAGTAGATGTATCAGAGATTGAAATTTATTAAAGGCTGATAACTCAATGCAAGGGCAAAATTGTACTGAAATGTGGCATGAGTAGATCAAGAAATTGAAAAGATGCTGGAGAAGTGTGTTGCGCGAAGACAGAACAGGACGCACTTCAACCTCCCCCACTGACGATAAGGTTGACAAGCTTCAGATGAATCCCGGTGCTGGTCAGTTGGTAGATGGTCACTGAAAAATGCTGCGTGTTTTCTAGAGGTAAGACATTGCTCTGCTTATCACATCATCCACTACTCGAGTTTCATAAAGTCTGAGAAGGAAGTGTGGTCGCATACCTGTACACGCCCGAAGAGATCACTGAAATCTGAAAGCTTTCAAGTGTTGGAACAAGTTACATGCATCTCACATCTCGGCCTTTCCGACGCTTTACGATGGCATCGGTTTTCTACACATAAAGAAGAGATGGATACTTAAATTGAAGGACGTCTAAATGAATATTACCTTCTTGGAGAGAATATACAAGTTAATACACCACTGGACAGAGTGCCTCGAAAAGTAAAAAGAGTAAGTATCACAAAATCAAGATGTATTAACTTCTAATGCATATTCTTTGTTGAAACAAAAATTTGTATGTTGTGTAGTTATAATTTGATCAATTCATTATTCATGTGTGTTTGTAGAATTAACAACAAAATTCTCATGCCGAATGAATCATCTTGACTACGATAGAATATTTTATTGTCATTAGAAAAGCATACGTGCACAAATTGCTTAGGGAAAAATCCCAGTTAAAGTAAAATAAAATGGATTTCAAGATTTGGTGTCCTAACCTGGGTGACAAAAATCGCACTGTTTTTAAAAAGGTTCTTACAATTTTAGATGCGAGGTCTATTGTTCACAGAACTACTAGTAATAAACACTTCGAAATTAATTTTAAGAGCAATTTGTAACAATGCTTTCTTTTGTTGCAATTAAATTCAAATTCATTTTATTGTTTCATCAAATTTTTCCTCCATGTGTTTTGCCACTTTTGAAGTTATGATAAAATTATTGCTTTCTCTGGACATTTACTCCAAGTCAGAAATTTTATTTCCGCTTTTATTTCATATCATGCACACCTTTTGATAATCACACACAACAATCCATTGGCATTAATTCAACTACTCTCTCTATGCGATGTTTCGATTAATTTTCAGAAAATTTTGAATGACTCTAATGAATGTGTAAAATAATTCAAGGATAATGAGTCCCATTCCTACAGAATGGAAAGGACCTAGGATGGAAAAGAAGGAACACTATGCAGTATTTTCCGGATAGGCACACAAACACCAAAAAGAAGAAAATGGTACGAGTCATGGTTATAGAAACCTATGATATAGATGTACTTCTGCTGTCTCTGTAGCAATGATGGGGAGGGAAAAATAGAATTCCAAGGTTTGCTAGACTTGTGTCAGGTGGTTCAAAGTACGGAGACAAAAAGAAGAGAGGAGTTTAACTGCTGGCCGTGGGAATAGATGACACAGGAAGGAGCGAACGAAAATCAATGAAAGACACTGAAGCGAAAAACTATTTAATTAAGTTTAAAGTGTTATAAGTACTTAAAATTGAAAAATTATTTATCCCGAGTAACGCCGGGTATATCAGCTTGTAAACTATATAGTTCTAAAGTATGCTTCCACGTAGTTTTGACTTAGTTTAAGTGTAGATGCATGCTCAAAGAAATATTTTATGTTAAATTTGACGAATAAATTAAACTGAGTTTTTTCTCTATGAATTAAACTTTCTTTTTTAAAAGGACTTATTTAAAATATTCTTTGTGGCTACCCTGTTAAGAAAAAATACGATTCAAAAGACTTGCTCGCAACTGCAACACTGTTGTTTCATTTTAATACATAATGATCCACTGCTACAGATTTAATGTATGCGAAACCTACAAACAAGCAGAAATTTCTGGCGGAATCGAGTTTTGAGTTTACAATCATTAGTCCGGGGCGGTACAAGATTTTGCAAACGATCTGATGCGACAAGTAAAAGCAAATGACTATAAAATTTAACATCAGATTTAAAATCAGACTTTGTATCATATTAAAAATTGGAATTGAGCAATAAGTTATGCATTTGAAAATGGATAAAAGGATGGCAGACGATATCTCACGAAGGATTTTCAAAAGAGGAAAAATGGTCTCAATTACTTTTTGGTATTGGGTGCTGATATGATGGAAGATGGCTATAAGTCAGGCAGCACCACATTCCTGTCAATATTCTGGATATCCAGTTTCTTGTGCACGTTACGCCGATGAAGTCGTAGTGATCTTGCAACGTCACTAAAAGATACGGACAGAGTATTCATTACATGAAGCAATAAGTAATTGTAGCATTAAGAAAAGAAAAAAATAAAGAATAGATTAACGAAACCCTTAATTTGTAATTCAGTACAAACATTAGACTTTTACAAAAGCATAACATTTATGAAAAGTAGCTGCTTTGTATTGGGATCGCAAAAATCATAATAACAGCATGTGATTTTGTCAGATTATACACTGTTAGTAAGCAAAAATAAAACCAACTGTGTTTTAAACATTCTTTTACAGTTTTCCTAGTAAATGCACAAAGCGCTTTTTAGAAAAAAATTGTTACTTCATTTGACCTGATTTATTGACTTCATTTCCTGATTTAGATTTGAGTAATTAATGAATTTTTCGAGCCTTCATTGCGGAAATTTTTGTATAGCTTTAAGAGGGAGTACGAAGACTAAGCTTAAAAATTTAATCTGAAAACATAATGTATTAAATAAGGCATTATAAATCAGGTGTTAAATAATCATTTAAACATTATTTAACAAAACACTATCTCCTATATTAGGGGTGATTTACCTGCGGCCTCAAGGCCTCATGCGGCCTTTTTGAGTTTCTTATTCAGTCTTACCAGTTATTTACAGTTTTTATTGAAATAATATACTTGTCTGTAATAAAATAATAATTACAGAACAATTACCTTTAAGATTCTGCTCGTGTAGTCTTTTGTCCAACTGCCGAAACTTAATGAGGCCTTTTAGTGTAAAAAGGTTCCCTCCCTGTCCTATATCTTGTAATAAACGCTGTAACCGTTGGCTTACTTCTTTTCATCAAATATAATGAATGAATGGGAATATCTGATTGACGGAAGCTTTAATAAGAGCATGTAACATTTTATAAAAACATATGCCAATTTGAACTTACGAAAGGAGTATTGGGGGATGAAACTCACAGTTCTGAATCACTTTCAGTTATCCACCATGACACTTAAGTCGAACAGCACACTTTCCGGACTTCCACACTACACCAAATTGAGGATGTTCGATCCACATTCAATGTGCGGATGGCTTACATAAACGCCTGTTGTTCAGTGGAAAGGCGCGCCTAACTTCATTCCTTTTCAGGGGCAGTTGTTTCTTTCAAAACCACCTTCTTAAAAACAATTTTAGGCCGGTGGTGGTCTTATAGTCGCCTATGAGTAAAAATGCATTTTTTAGTATTTAATGAAGGCATCGGTAAGTCTGTTTACATTTAATAAAGCTAATATATAATTATAGTATTCTTTCCTTCTGAATTTATACATGATTAAACTTAGGTTTCGTTAAGGAAAGAAGTCAAATGGGCCGATGTAAGGGTTGAGCCCGAAATCTACTTAAGTCGAGACTCGGTAATCAGTTCACAGTAACCCTGTTTATTTCCCCCCTTTTCTCTTTCCCCCTCCAAATGATGCTATTTATTTGTTTTACGTAGCTTTAAATTCTACATCTTTTATCGCCAACAACTGAAATTCAATTTACATTCATATTATTTCGAAGCTGATGATCATGAAAATAATGAAACATACACGAAGGCGGATAGAGAGAAAAAGTAGGGGAAAGTGGGGTAGCTAAAATAAAAGAAAGGTAGCTAAAATATTCGACAGAAAGCTTGTCAAATTTTATTAAAATATTCATTGTTTATTGGAGTACAATATAGCTTCCAGAGTTTCATTACTTTTTTCATCAATGATTTTTATATAAAAAAGTCAAACTACCCGGTTTTACACCACTAGTGGGGAAAAACCGGGTACACATGTTAACGTTATTGAAAAGTAAGAAAACTCGATTTTCAGTGGAAAAGTTGCAATCGTTTTTATTTTATATGACAATTTATGAATATTAGTTACGAAATTCACATTCAAAGAAGTTGTCTTCTTTCTCTGAGCCACTGCATCTTTCACGGGCACAATTAAGACAGTTTTTACATTAGATTAACCATTCTTCTTTATTTAAATTCGAAAATTCCTCATTAAAATATAAATAATCAATGTCTGATGTGTTTTTATCGTCTTCAGCTGAAGAATCATCAATACTGACTGTCCCGGTCTTACGCCACTTGGAGTACCGGTTTAACCCCGAGTGCAGAGGTTATAGGAAACGAAATAGAACGGCGCAATTATTGGAGTAAATCTTTATTGTTCGATAGGTTATAAATCCTTAATAAACATATAATAAGCTGGACTAAAAGTGGGGTTTTAAAGTGTAATGATTTTTAAATAATGATAGTTTAAAATTTAACGAACATTAGAGAGTTGACGTCTTAAAACAAATAAACCTTCACAGAAGCAGTGAATTCAACAGCTGCAACACTCCACTACGACTGTTCCTTTTTCTTGACTAGTAGAGTGTAATTCAGTATGCGTCCGCTAGAAAGAAGAACTAATATTGCAGAATCAAGGGTACCCGGTTTTACCCCACTACCCGATTTTACCCCACTCTTCCCTAATTATAAAAAGAAGAAACACAGCTAATATTTAATATTCTACATTATGCTCATTAAATTAGCAAACAATGACAGCTGCCGAAAGAATTGTAAAGTTGAAACTTTAGTTAAATTGTATGTAGTAATATGAAAGAACAATGTTACAAATGAAAAATTAATATAATTACATAATTTTAATTATAAGACTAAGAATATTTATTAACAAATTCTCTTTATTACAAGTATGCATTTGTTGAAAATTATTTCACTTAAACTTCTCTTTTAAAGATCGAATATTATATTTGTCTCAAAATAAGTTAAAGCAGACGACTTTAAGACCTTAATAGCATAGATTACCTTAATAGCTTTGCATCGATTAAAATTTCAGAGAAGTATTTTCTGTTATCATATAAAAAAAATTTGGAATAGTTTAAACAAATAAATGTCAACAGGAAATAAAACTTCTTATGTTATTTCGAACTACTTGATCTTATTCTAATTTAAACTACTTGACTTAAAATCCTAAGTTAAAAACATCGAAACTCTTTGAATCTAATTAAGTAAGTTAGGCAGTAATTCGGTTTGAAAAATTGCCAGACATCATTAAAGAAAAGATTTTGCGAAAGCACAATAATTCAAGTTAAGAGTCGGGAGAATTTAATCCGTTACGAATGCTATTAAGGAAACTCTAAATATTTTCTTTCGAACATTATATTTTGAAAGACATAAATTTATTTATATCCGCATAACTAGTAAACTTAGTTGTCAGTCAAAAGGAGAAAATTGAACATCTTGTAATTGTTTTTTAGTTTTATTTTCATCTTCATTCATTTGAGAATTTTAAATCTGCTATTGCTATTTTTTGCTATATGCTTGCTATTTTTTTCTTTTTCAGATTGCAGCAGGCCACATTCCTTTTGTAGATTTTATTAATTAACTCTGAAATATATTTAACTAGAAGTATCGCGCTGCGTTGCCCGTGGCATAATGACTTCAACAAAATTAAAAAAAGCCCAGAATGACAAAAAAAAGTTTTAAAAACGAAATCGAAACATATATATAGAGTATAAAAATGAAAAATGAAAAACGCAATTAAAGCACAATAACGTTTCTTCAGGGGATGAAGTTATCATAAATTGCTAAAATATAAATTGCTAATATATATATGTTTATATTGAAAATGTTAAAATGTTACTTGAATTTTGATTGTTTGGAAAATATTTAATTATATGCATAAAAATGATAGCGAATGTGTATGAAATGACATAACTTATGTTCAAAAGGAAAACAACAAACACTTTAGTAATTCTTCGCAGAAACTTCAATTTCATCTAAACTATAACTAATTTAAAACCAAAATAAATTAAAAATACTAATAAATGCCAATAAGAACATAGGGATATGTGAACATAGCATATGAACACATTCAATACAACCGTTTTAGAATGAAACTTGAAAAATAAACGGTACAATTTGCATCAAACGAGTTGAAAGTTATTTTTAAGTGAAATATTTTTTATTGGATTTATAGTAGTAAATACCTCGAGAGAATTAAGGACCTTAAAAAGCTATTCACTTACTATCACCGAGGACATAAAGTGCGGACGTATGTAACTAACGAAGGCAATTCATTAACAATAAAATTTTTTACAATATTTAATTTTTACTTCGAATTAACAGAAATCATTCGAATTATAGACGGAATTTTAGCATTGTATTAAAAAGAAATTCAAGGGACTAGAGAAAAACATTCGAATTACCAATGAAATAAGATAAAGAATGTCCGAATTAGCCTAGAGAGTTCCATTGTACTACGTTTATAAATATAAGTTAAAAATATTTTAGAATAAAGCAAATATCAAAAAGAATAATAAAGAATCAAATAAGTTAATTTTTTAAGTATAGGAGAGAGATGCCGAATTTGGATCGGTATCATAAGTTCAGTTCTATTAAATTAAGCAAGTAAAATAAGCAAATTATGTTGTAACTATGTAAATGGGTGTATGAAATCATTTTTAAGAGAAAGCGCTGGGCGGTTAAAAGCGGTAAAAGTTAGAGAACAAGTGTTTAGAATTAGGAATATCCAGTAATTATTTTAATAAAAGACAAAAAGCCCTTACTCTGTATTAAATTAAGTAGGAAAATATGTCATTATATCCTTAGATAGGAAATTTCTTTAGCTACAATTTATTATAATCATTTTACGAAAATAATTTAAAATTAAGGTTAAGGTAATTTTTTTGTTATTGTTGTCCAAAAGTTGGCTAACTTGGACCACAAACGGTTGCCTAAATTGGACCATTTAAATCAATGGTATTATTATCTTTAACGACAGGAATAACTCAGAAAGCAGTTTCTCACCACTAGTAGTTCTCATAAATTGGAATTGAAACAAGTAAAAGTGAAAAAAAAATAATAAGTGGACACTAAAGCCATTAAATGTTGGATAAAAAAGTAAGGACACGCATCATTGTGAGAAAATAAAGGGAGAAGAGGAAGTGATACAGTGCATAACATGTCATACTTGGGTTCATGCATTGTGTACTGGTGTGAATTGGAGAATCAAAATATATTTTTTGCTTTAATTGTGCTTAAAGAAATTGGTGGTCCAATTTAGGAAACTAATGGTCCAACCTAGGAAACTGGTTTCCTTGATTGGACCGATAACATATTTTTTAAATTGATTTTTTCCTGATTTAAGGTGTATTTCATAAAAAAGTTAATTACCCTGTTCTGAAGTTCTGAAGATAGATAAACTACAAAAAATCCTATTACTTGTTTTCCATTAAAATTACTTCTCCATCAGTGTGCACTAAAAAAATGTTCTGGTGGTTTCGCCAAATCTCCCCCATTATTTTACTGTTTTTCTTTACGAATTTCTAGCAATCTTTTACGATTAATGAGTAATTTTGAAGTAATATTTTATATACTTTAATGTTCATTTATAAAAGAATAAAAAAAAAAATTGTAGATCTGCCATTCAGATGGATGAAGCAATTAATGATTCCAAATTGACACAGTTATTGCTGTATGTTTTAGATACAGTTGAACTTCGGGAATCCTAAACTCAGGAATCCGAAATTTTGGATAATCCGAACATCATTTTTTTATTTTCTGAAAAAAATTTATTAAAAAATGCTTTAAAATAACAATTAGGAATCGGAAACAAAACTAATATTTATTCCTAACTTAAGAGAAACTTTTAAATTGGTATTTAAGAATGAATACAGCACCTTAATTAGTAGAAACAAAATCGGTTATCTTCTTTTGATGTCAAGAACTATATCTGCTTGACGATGCAAACCGCAGCTAGCTGTTTCCGCACTCTTACACAGAGTACCCAAAGTCGATACTCTACTGTATTTGGTATATCAAGAGTATTTTACCGATTTTTCCAGATAATCCGAATTTTCCGGAATCCGAACACAGGTCAGCCCCAATTAGTTCGGATTACCGAGGTTCTACTGTACTTATGAGGGATCTAATGTTCTGTCACCTTATGGAAGGAAATACTTGCAGGTAACAGGGGGGAGTCGGGTAAGACGACGAAGAGTGCAAGATGATGAATTGTATATTTCTTGAAAATTACCACAGATTCTTCATCATCAGAGACCATAGCGACCAACTGCCCGTGTCACACCAAAAGACTCCACCCGGCATTAGTGTGGTTCACAGTACGCGGTATCGTGTTTCTGAGTTGTTCCTACGCAACTTTTGGTTGCTGCTTGGTAAGGGATAGCGTACACAGAGTATATAGTTTTGTATATATGTGATATTCGTAAAGAGCTAATCAGAAGGTGTTCAATAATGTATTATTTTAATTTTTTCTGACAAGCTGAAATCCTTCAATGGTTTTTTTAAATAAAAAGGTGAAGTCGGGTAAGATGACTAACCCCTCCACGCTAATTCATGAGCTCGTCGTGCTACCTGACTGCCATTTGATCTTCATGCACCTCACTGACACTCCAGTGAAAAATGAACATTTCATTAAAAAAGGAGAAAGAGGAAAAATAAGATAAACGAAAACTGTGACAGTTGAAGAAGGTTGAAATTAATAAGATTAAACGCAAGAAACCTACTAAAAATTTTACAAAAAATAAGAAAGTTAAGTTAGTTAAGCGACACCTCGACTTCTAATATTCTGAGTCTGAAGACTGAATTCATTCATTTGAATTTCCTTACGTTGACGCTGATGACAATCTGGATCCAGAGGACCTCGATAATGAAGAATGCATCATTTGCAGTGAGAAAAGAAAAACGGAATTCGGATTCCAATGTTTTATACCCAATCTCTGGCCCCATTCCACCTGTACTGGCTGGGACAAAATCCAAGCCAATGGTGATGCGATTTTTTCAATTGATTGCATTTCTTAATGTTTGAATCTAAAATTTCGATTGATAATATTTCATTTGTTTTATGCTGTTACTTTAGTCCGATTTTGTTTGTTTTCTGTTATGTGCAATTTGTTATGATCAAGATGTGATCTCAACAGTTTAAAAGAGTTTTTTGATGGCATATGATGTGTGTTGAATTCAATTGTTATCTCAGTTCGTCATCTTACCCGACACCTTTTATTATCTTACCAGCACCGTCGGGTAAGATGACAAAAATGATTTTTTTTCAAAAATGAAATTTTGGGTCTCAAATTTGAAAGTAAAAATTAAAAAAAAATCATTTTAAAGTCAAGAGTTGCAAGAAGATTTTGCCGAAGCAATAATCCTCCTGCAACGAAAATTGAGGTCAGGTAAATTCCCAAAAGCTTAAGGTTCACCATCTTACCCGACTTTCCCCAATATATATTTAAAAACTGACCAATTGTTTCGTTACGAAGGAATGCGTTAGAGTATACGATACAGATAGAGAGCTTGCAATGTCGAACAATAACATGCAATCATGGTGACAGTCAAAATAACACTTGCAAGCAGATTGTTAGTCAAAGTTCAGTAAGAAGCATATAACTTTTTATTAATTGTATGATTTATCGAAAGGCGCCCTTTGCAAAATAAATTTTCCTAAGAATGATATATTGTGCCTTATGATGCAGTTAAAATTACTAATTTCATCAGAAGCCGCGCTTTTGATAGTTTTTTGTTTTCAAATCTTTGCAAAGATACGGATTCCGATAATAAAACCTTATTACTTAAATGCAGATGCGAAACAGATATGAAAAGGACTAATCCTTAAAAGATTGTTACGACGGAAGCACAAGATTAATATAATTTTAAAAAAGAATCAAACATCTTTGGTTATTTTATCAGGAAATGTGGGTGCTAAAATTTTGCTATCTCTCGGACATATTCGATAAACTAAATGGTATAAATATTTCGCTTCAGAGGAGAAAAATATTTGGTAAAAATGGTTAAAAATAATTCGTTAAAATTTTTTTTACAACTGATAGTTTTCTGATTTAAAATTACTTTTAGAAAACTTTTATTTCTGAAATTGAAAGCAAGCATTTGAATTTCTTGGATACACAGATTTTATAATCTGAAATTTAGAGTTTAATTGGTTGTTGGAATTTACTGGTATAAGAGTCATGTTTGGCTATGCTGCGTCAAACATACGATGAATAAACAGGATCAAGGTAGAAAATTTACATTTTGAAACCTAAACTGGAGTCGGAAACTTTTTGCAACCAAATTAGAAATTTTTAACTATTTGCCAGTAGAATTTGTGAAAACTGGTCGTCAGATTCTGTATTTTGGAATAAGTAAAAGAATTTCAAAAATCTAATTTATAAACTTAGCGAAACTTCTCATGAATTTCCTGAATAACGCTGAGCATCTGAACTTTAGGATTGACACTGTATGTATAAATACAGTGTACTTCAAACCAGAAGGGTATAAGTGTCATCAGATGACACTGAATCAAACACCAAATGTATCGTCGAGTCACAAATAAGGAAATACCACGGAGCAAAGAAAGAAATTTAAAATTATAGAAATTTAGAATAATTGCTTGAGCAAGACATTCTTATCATCCTCTAACGGCCAGCATCAAGCCTGTCACCATGAATCAGAAGCATGGTTTGGACATTAGTCAATATATTGTGAGAAATTAAATAATGTGGCATAAGAAATTGTCAGATGAAAATGGCCTCAAAATATTTTCTTTTACGCATCCTTTATGGTTCCATGTAAATGATATTGGCAAAACTGCATATAAAGCGAATATGTTCTTAGCAGTTATAGTCTATCTTTTCATGGGTGAAAGATACGAATGATAATTAAAAAAATCAACTTAACAAAAGCCTTTCTTAAATGTGACAATTGGATCAAGAGTTTAAAAAATGAAAGCTGCTTAGTTCGCGTATTTACCACCTTTATTAGAAATCCTCATTATAACTCGTTATTACTATTTATATAGTTTATAGAAAATTTTTCAAAATTTTTCTTTTAAAACTAGAACTTGTTTTTGTAGATCTTCTCAGTTTCAGAATATATTTGTTCATAAATCTGTCTTAAATAAGATCTTTAAGTCTTTAATTCTTTCCTCTAGAACCGCTAACGTTATATCTCGAGATATCGATTTCTATTAACTACCATGGAAAGCAAAAGACTATATCGAAGTCCTCGTTAATGACAAATCAAATGAACTGAAAAAGTCACCAAGTTTATTTACTTTAGGCAAAGAATAAATCAAATTTTGATCCACCATTTGTTGTCTTGCCTGAAATAAGATTATCTGTTTTGTATAAACAATGATTACATCAAGACATTTGATAAAGTTTCTGCTAAATACAGTTATTTTTGCGATACCAAGCCAAAGTATCCTGTAAATTTAAAACAAAAGAATTTTGTCACAGTTTAGTTTTTAGTTTGATTTTCCAGAAAATTCGTACCAAATTTGGGTTTAATTGAGCTGAAAGAATTGAATTTATAGAAGCAAATACAAAAAATGTATAAGCCACGAAAATCCAATTTTACATATCCAGCAAATGAATGATTGATACAAATAAGATGAAAGCTTCAATAGTAAAATGAAAAGAAGCACTTGTCTTTAACTTCAGACAATTTGAAAAGTTAAGAGGTTATGTTCTTATTCCAGCAGTTGTTTCTATAACAAAGGCCTACCAACTCTTAGGATAACCAGAATATGAAAAAGATCTTAAATATATTAATTTATATGCAAAATTAAAGAAAAAAAATTACGAAAATTTTTACTGCATACTCTGTGGAGAAAATTTGAAGGCAAAAAACTGTTTATCTAAGGAAGTCTTAAATGTATTATATAATGGATGGTCATGCGACGTAATTGGAATATTTTTTTTAATTATGGTTTAAATTATTTTTTATTGCTTTAAAAAAGTTTAATTAAAAATAGTTAAAGCTATTAGCTTAGCTTTATTAAAACGTTTTTTTAAAGCTACTAATTTTAAAAAAGTTTAATTTAAATATTTACTTCTAATAATAATAAATTATTATTAGAAGTAAATAATCATAATTTTAATAATATTAATTATTTTTTAAATATCTCCATGTCCTCATACCTGCTCCTCGTAGTATGCAACTCCCAGTTTAAGAATCTCTTCTTTAATGCATTCAGATTGAGAATTTGGTTACATATTAGAAATATTCTAGTCATATATCACTGCTGACACATATATTAAGGTTTTAAAGAATAATGAATGCTGTTATCGGATTTGAAATGAGTTTTTAAAAGTTCAGTGATTTAGCAAAGGAAATTTCCAATTGGATTATTTCCATTTCCGCTGTCATTTTAAAGTTTTTAGTCATCCAAAAATACTATTCAAAGGCATAGTTTAAGACACATAACTTTCATTTAATTTGATTGAAGAATCTTTGAAAAGTGCAACACTTTCAACCGTTGAAGATTTTACTTAAAACATTTAGTGAGCGTTAAAAACCAATATTTAAATTTAAATCGAAAAGAATTCAAATCAAAAGAATCGAATATTCTCTTTAAAACAATTTGTTTTCAAACAAATTTAATGTTTTAACTATCTGAATTGCTTATTTAAATACTAAAATTAATTACCATAACAATCAGAAAATTTTATAGATATGTAATTTCTGCTGATATGAAGTATCATGGGTTCAGTTCAATTTATATTAACGTTCCGTTTTGAAGCAACACGAGTAAACTTTTGGGTCGACCTCGTAATTTTGAACAGAGGTCAGTTGGCGAAGGCGACATCTGCGCTGGCGCCTCCTTCTCTAAACTTCCACACCGCAACAATGGGAGGGGGTGTGACACAATACGTTTGATTTAACATGCAGTAGGCCCACATACTCGGCAGATCTTCACTGAAATCGGGTTTCGAGCCTGGAGCCCTCCTGCCCCTAAGCCGAGATCTTATCACTAGTCCACAGCTGCCCTTAACTTTAAGGGGAAAACCTCTTATGTTTTTCTTTCTCTTTACACTATCATAAAAACAAAATACCACTTCATTAAGACGTCATAACAATTTCATTTTCTTTGCTATCTAATAAGATGACATCTTCTGTTTTGGAAAGGGTTTGTCGTTCTCGTTCATTTAAGACGCCATAGAATACTTAGAATTTGTGTTAAATTATAAAGTTAATTAATGATCAAATTTTAGTTTATAAGACTAAAAACACGATAATTCGATGCACGGATGGCTTAGGGCAAAACTGTTAAGGGGTTAGATATTGCTAGTGATATAACAGTCTTTCCTTAAAGAGTATATTTTGCCTCAGAAATCACTAATATTTCTTTATTAGTAAAATCGATAAAAATAATTTTTAATTAAATTTGAATTATAAATACTTTTTTAACTAATCTGCTCTTACGTTCTCTGAACTCAGAAAGAGGTAGAAAAATTATTTTAACACTTCATATGGCTTTAACTTAACATAATTTTAACTCGACTGAGAATCGAGCATACACGATTCACCCATCAGCATCTGTTGCTGGAAAAACCTCCATCATTTTGTGCAGTTTGCAATTTTAACTCGACTGAGAATCGAGCATATACGATTCAGCCAGCATCATCTGCTGCTGGGAAAACCTTCATCACTTTGTGCAGTTTGCAATTGTTCAATGTCTGTTCTACACATCCTTTTCAGATTCTCCGCGCATTGGCTTTTCAGCGTCAAACATTTTTTAAGATGTCGCATCCTAATTTGAGTAATTTGATTTCCAAAGTTCCATATTCTAATCTTTTCAGTTTTCTTAAAAATATAGGATTTTAAAATTATCTTTAACTATTTTCAGCTGGGACTTCGGGTGTATGGCTTCTTTGTATCATGATTTTATCATGGATTCATTTTTTTTTCTGTTTAAAAAATTTTTACATTTTTGGCACTTGTATTTTATTTACAATTTTACATTTAGATTTTTAACATTTCTTATGGATGTTTAATATCACGAGTGTGGCGCAGCATAGCCAAACGTTGTTTTTGAGCCAAAAAATTCAAACTCAAACGGCTTTAAAGACTGATATTATCTAGTAATTCCTTTAAAAATATAACCATAAGATTTCTTTTATAATGTCCTGCCGCTAAAATTTCAAGCTGAGAGACAAGTTTATCAAAAGACAAGTAATACGAATGTTTGTGACATTGAAGCCGTATAATAGAGTAATTTATATACAGACTTGCTGCATTTTGCGGATTGTGTCATCTCTTGAATTTGATATTACTTTGAAGATCTAGTGATTTTCTACGAAAGTTATATTCTTATTAAAGATACGCCATTCTTGTTCGAATCTCCCAAATATATAGTATGCTCTATTTCTGTTTTAGGTCTTTACTATTACTTTATTCGAATGATGAATACAGCCAGTGAATAAATTTAGATGTACAAGCACCTAAATTTAAAATATTTCTATCAAAATACGAATTTTTATTTCTTTAGATAGAACAAATATAATGCTTTTTAAATCCATTTGATTCATAATTTTCCTGCTCATTTATAAAAGAAGTTATAAGCATTTATTTAAGACTAAGTTTATTTTTACTTAACTTTTTTAATTTGACTTAACTTTTTAAAATTTACTTAAGTTTTTTACTTTGACTTAACTTTTTAAAAATTTACTTAACTTTTTTACTTTGACTTAAATTCTATTTATTTAAGTCAAAATTATAAACATTTGTGCTTTTTATAACTTAAAATTTTATTTTCTCAGTTAGAGATTTTTGTATATTCTAAAACTGGGGATATAAACATTATATCCCCAAATATTTCAATTTCATTATATCTCCAAAAATTTCTGTAAGTTTTATTTCCTTGAATTTTTTGTACATTTTTACTTTAGGTTAACGAAAGAAAGAGGCTATTATTGTAATTATACGATTACTTTCTAAAAATATTAATATACAAAAGAGAAACCGCGTAAGTTTTAAAGAACAACTGTAATTTTTTTCAGTTTTTAAAAATATTTTCCAGTGGTCAAAAAATTTCAAGAATAATCTACTTCCATCCTGGATTAGACTTTTGTATTGGAATAGCAACGGACAGATGGTTAGGTATTGCCAATATTTTTTTAATGTTTTGTCCTCTGGCAATCTTAGCAGTACCTTTATAAAATTTAATAATCAAAATATAAATTCATTTTTCTTTTGTTGTTATTTTTTAATGTTTTTGACTAATATTTTTTTGTTGTTATTAAAAAAATCAAACAGTTTCTCTACAACCATTTAGAAATCACATGCGTCATTTTTTAATCTATTTTGAAATTAAGCAAAAGAAGAATTTTCGTCAAATGTTGTGAAAGATAAGGCGTGTTTGTGTCAATTGAAAACATTTGAATTTTATAATCTAGTATTTTTTAAAAATTCCATTATTTTGTATTTTATAAAGAGTTTCTTCTAATTTCCTCGTATAGATGATTATAACTGACGTTATGAGCTAAAAATGAAATTCAAAATGCGTTGGAAGATATCTTTTCTCCCATCCTAAATCATGTAATAACAGCGAAAACAAAAGAGCAAAGTTACATAGTTTGCTTATCTAAAACTTTAAGAGTAAATATTTTAAGTAAATATTTATTAAACAAGAATTTCTGTCAAGCGTATTTGGCCAATAATGCGCTATAAATAATCTGTTATTTAGTGGGGGTGAAGACATCTTAATGCTACACTGAATCTT
This sequence comes from Araneus ventricosus, assembly GCA_013235015.1. Lineage (NCBI taxonomy): Eukaryota > Metazoa > Arthropoda > Arachnida > Araneae > Araneidae > Araneus > Araneus ventricosus. The sequence goes on along the minus strand of BGPR01000812.1, from coordinate 179,984 downwards.
GCTATATAATTTAAATGGGAGATATGTAATTAAATATTATTTTATGTATGGAATAAATAAAATTAAATTTAAAGACATTTACTGAAAACTTACACTGTTTAACTAATTTTTTTATTAAAAGACTTTCATACTTCAATACAGAAATCTACTAAGTAGATTATTGTATTAACTAGTAGTTCTATGAACAATAGACCTCGCATGAAAAAATTAAGACTTGCTTTATATAATCTTTGGAGGTTTTTGAATTTCAATTTCTTTGTCAAATGCGAATTGTTTACACAAGTCTCTGCTTTTATCAGTATTATCAAAATTATAATTAAATGTCATTTGCTGTTATCGATATTTTTGGAGTAATTATGAATGGAGTTCCGTTTGGCTAGAGTCGTTGAAAAGAGCTGAACAATCCATTAAAACAGACACCATCTTGAAAAGGAATAAAAAAATAATAGTCCTTACACACAAGTCGTTTTTAATGACTTCAAGAAACATTCATGCCATGTTCGAAGGAAATTGAACAATGCGTTGGGTTGTGACTGCATAACAAAAAAATTTACAGACGAAATGCCGAACGGTCCAGTTAAAACAGGAACTCGCTTCGCTCTGTCAATTACTAATTTCTAATAATTCTATGAATCCTCGCGCCCCCCCCCCCACAAAAACTCTAAGATCTGTTCGTCGTAGCAATCTTGAAAGGCTTATGCAATATTGTATTAATTTCGCAGACAATATTGTTTCCAGGGACACCAGGCATCGTAATTTGTCTCTCGAGGAGGTTCATTCTTTGTCCTCATATAGACACTAACTTAGAAAGTTATGCTTACAATATTAAACAATCGTTATTCAATATTACAAATAAGAAAATAAAATTTTAATACTAAACGTAAAGGCATAAATCATTAAGAATAAAATTAAAATTAGATACAACCAAAGCACTTGATAAAGTTCATCTGGATGGATTCTTTAATTCTAGGATTCTTCATCTGGTGGATTCTTATTCATTGTTCAATCTTAATTTCTATAAAATCTTCATTTTGTTAGGTGTTTTTTGTTCAATATTGCAAACCTACATCAAAGGGAGAAATATATTTACATATTAATAAAATCACATAAAAAATGTACTGGAACAAAATTGTGGAAAGTTTTAAGCTCGAGACTGGAGGCAGTCTTCAAATATTTATACCATGAACCGTTTTGCTAGAGTCGTTGAAAATAACACACTTTGAAGAAAAGAAAAAAAACAAGATTAGATGGAACTAAACAGAAAAAAGGAACTTTCAGAATGAAACTATAAACTTATCTCTGTTTTTTATTCAGATTATTTACACAAATTTTTACTTTCATGAGTATTAACAAGATTACAACTAAATGTCTGCTTTTATCTGTATTAACAAAAATTAAAATTAAGTGTCTGCTTTTATCAATATTAACCAAATAACAATTAAAATAATCTCGCCTTTATCAAAGTGATTCAAATGTTTCAATGGTGCCAAACTCGTCATTGACTCGCCAAAACATTCAAACCATTAAAACGGCCACCATCTTGAAACGAAATCTGATCAATGAAACTTATTATTACTAACCATCGTTTGACTCCAGGAAATCTTCAAGCCAATGCGAAGAAAATCAAACAACACGTTTGGTCGTGACTGTCTAATAAGAAAATTTACAGACAGGCGAATTAGTGAACGGTCATGTTGAAACAGAGACTTCGTTTCGCTTGGTCAATTGAATGTTTTAAAATTAGTTTTAAAAATACATAAAAGGTAAGAGTGGAAATATATACAAAAGAAAAAATTTGAAAAAAATAAGAAAATTGGAAAAAGAGAGCAAAACCTGGAGAGCGGAAAACGTCTAACCGTACAGAGACTGTTGATTGATTGATGTAAATAATTTTATTTTATTTTAAATATAAAACATTTTATGGGAAATCATGTGAAACAGTACAGACTAAACATAAACTTTAACTGGCAGTCTGGGTATTTAAAACGTCTTTTAACTATCCTTGATATGTATATGGCAACAAGTCAAGCTATAAATAAGAATTATTGCAGTCAAATACTATTGCACTTGTTTCTGAACTTCTAGAACATGTTCTTGTCAATGTCTATA
>BGPR01000812.1:87867-177865 GCA_013235015.1 Araneus ventricosus | reverse complement strand
TGCACTTGTTTCTGAACTTCTAGAACATGTTCTTGTCAATGTCTATATTGCCTGCACTTGTTTCTGAACTTCTAGAACATGTTCTTGTCAATGTTTATATTGCCAGTACTTGTTTTTGTTTTATGTCCACTGTTTCCTTTTAACTGGTTGCAAATTGAATTTCTCTATTATGTCTAAGAACAAAAGTTTAAAAAAATCCTTGTTTGAAAAAATTGTTTAAAGCTTAACTCGCACTTCCTGAATTGGTGATCTCCCAATTTGGCTATTTCTCAATAAAGTATCTTGTTATAAAGTAAATATAAAATAGTGAACTAAGGATGCTATATAATAATAAATTAGTGATGTTTTATAATTCAAAACTTAAAAGATTATTTTCTAAAGCAATCTTTTTAAAAAAGATTACTTTAGAAATTTTACGAAAAATAGCATTTAAAATTCAGTGATGTAAGATACTTCACTGCTTCCCTCAGTGGGATTCTGCCATAAACTGAACACTTTAAAAAGTGTAACATTGTTTAAAAAGTAATGTAAAAAGAGTGTTTAAGAAGTAAAACATCTTAAAATGAAAATAAGCGATGAAAATCAAATACAAAATGACCAATACTGAAATTCACACGTTGCAAACGTACATGTGTCTTCAGCCGCATGTGGTCATTTCAGTGAAAAGAAGTCTTGTTATCCAAATGGTATGTGTTATGGGTATTTCAAAGAAAGGAAAAGTAATAGTATTTGAGAATTTTTCCGTTCATGTGGGAAATTGCAGTGAAAGGATGTCGAGTTAAATAATATGGTACCTGGAAACTCAGTTATGCTGTCTATTGTCAAGAAGCATCGCCACAATCTGGCAATGTTCTGCGACACCAGAATGGAACGATCAGCCATTGCGCTTAAGAAACGCCACCTATAATTAGCCCATTGCAATTAGACCTAAAAATGGCAAAAAGGAGAAAAAATTTATAAAGTTTTTAAACTTTGGTCAAATACTCCTTTGACCTCGTGGATATGAGAACCGAAAAGTTTCCGGGGGGGGGGGAGCTCCTCCCTAACTCCCCCTCTGAAACTTCGAAAAAATCAAACTGTAAAATAGTCCAGCCGGCGCACTTTGGGGTATTTGCATGAAAAAAGTGGACAAAATACAAATTTTTGAAAATAGTTTGAAGATGATCAAATATACTAAACTATGTAGTTGTTGCAATATCCTAGTTTGAGTCTATTTTTTGAATTTTCGAACCAAGTAAATTAATACAGTTGTTACAAGTTAGAAATTAGTGCTTGCGAATATTTGTGTGGTCGCAGCCTTTTCAAAAGAGCTGTTTTCAAGTTTACAATCAGGTGAGAAAGCGCCGTTTCACTTCAGTTTTTTGGATTGGATCTTATTCATGGAAGAATAACACACAAAATTTATACACTTTTCATACATTTTTGGTGAAATTTTGTGTAAATGTAACACATTTAAAACTTGTATAAGATTTTTTTCAATTTTTAAATAATTTTTAGGAATATTAAGAATTTAGTTGTACTTCCACGCCTTTCCAAGCTAAAATTTTTGTACCAAAAGAAAGCCTAAATCTCTAAGAAAGAAGATCAGAAGGTATTTTCAACGAATTCCCGCAGATGGACTTGTTATTGCACTTTTTCTTTATAGTGGCCTAAAATAATGAAACAGTATTTTATAGTATTTCAGTTGTTTAAAGTTTATTTTTATAAAATTCGACGATAAAAATTTGTCAAGAAAGTTGCTGTGGTCTGCATTCTTCCCTGTAAACCCTTATATGTTGAAGAAGACAACTGAGAAGATACTCTCATCTTCAAACTTCCTTACCACACCATCTTAAGAATGTGAAAAATACTTGGAATAAAAGCATTTTGGAAGTGGGAATGTAGTACAGCCAAATGAATGTAGATGGCGCTCTTGTAGCTAAACAAACAAAATTTCCGCCATAGAAAACTTAATCGGAAATCGCAGTCTTTTTTATGGGATATATATGCGAATACGAACATCGTATTTTTTAGAAATAGAGATAGCTGATGGTTCGCTTATAGTGCAGTTTGATATTTATTACTTCGAACAATACAACTCATCGCTTCTGGAGGTAATCAGTTGCAATTATTTCGTTCCATAATTTATTTTATTAATTTTTTAGATATTTTGAAGAAACGTTTAGAATATTGGAATAATATTTATTTTGAATATGTGTATTTTAAATTGTGAATAAGTATGTGGAGGACTGTATATGTAAATTCTTAATGCAGAAATTTATGCGCTTCTCTTCAGTAAGAAATCTAAATTATTTGGAAAAGTTTAAAATAGCTCTAACCTACCATGATAACAAGCAAATAGCTTTACAAAATATTTTGAATTTTTTAAAAGCTTGACGTATATTTAATAAGCATTTCCTTTAGCATCAATTGTGAAAGTTTTAAGAGAAAGTATCTATATAGTCTCATGAAAGAATGTCCCCAAAAGGAATTCTATACAAGATTGACATACCTAGAAGGAAACCTTTTTAATAAATTAAATTACTCTAAACAGTAATGAAGCAGATTTAAACATAAGCTATCGTATTTCTCAGCTTGAAACAAAGTGGATAGCGGCACATAAAAAAGACGACGTTTAAAGAGCAACAAGGAATGTCTTACTTTAATTTCGCCTTAAAATTCAGAATTTATGTCTTCTAGTCGTCCACTCAAACCATTTCAAGAAGCATGTGCTGGCACTAAAAAGCGAAGAACTTAGAAGTTAAGAACTGACTTGCCAACCGAACAACTGACTTTTGCTGCTCAAATGAACCTCAAAGCTGAAAAAAAATCGATGCCAAAATTGTTGAAGGCATATCTTCAAATCCAGGCCCTGCAACAAAATACAAAAAAACATTTCATACTTTACAAAATAACACAGAGAAGCTAATCCTAGCAGATGCCTTTGCAATTTTTGTGAAAGCTGGTTTAACAAGAAATCAATACGAAATAGTACGATCAGGTGCTAAGTCAATATATACCTGTTACTCTTTAATATAGGAAGTCCAAAACGAATGTTATGCCAGCAAAAATAGTTACGAAGTTACAAAACTTCTATTGAAATTAATCTCCAAGATCTTGCTTGACCACACAGCTATACGACTTGCTGAATATTGGAAGGATGCGATATTATTAATATATCGATATTATTAATATATTGATATTAATAGACTGTTATTGACCTCCGACCTCTTTTGTCTTCTTCTAGACAAATGAGAAAAATAAAGTACTATAAATCTTTTTATAAAAAAGCCTTGGGGCTCTCATGAACAAAATTTGTTAATCTTATTTTATGATACACTATTTAAGATGATGATACTTACAAATAGCATTGTTTCGCAACGCTCATTAAAATATTTAATTTTAATATGCGTAATTAATTCTTGCAACCTTTTTATGGTCATAAATTATTATAACAGAGTTAAAATATATAAATGCAAAAATATATACACTTTCTAAGCAAAAAATCGAGAGAAAATAATTTTGTCAACTTTTCTCATGCAAATACCCCACTGTGCGGCGCGGAGTTTAAATCGAAAAATATTTATGGCTAAGGTTTTATTGCTTTAATCAATTCATTTAGAACCAGTATGACTACCCCAAGTTTTCTTCCTTCGGCATGGTGAGCGTCCGCTGCTAAAGGGGAACGGAAGTGAAGTGGGGTGTTTTGTCAGTTTTGACTAGATTACTCCTAAACTACACATTCACTGTTAAAAATGGACTGCTTGAAAGTTGTAGAGCATAAAATTCTGCGTCGAATGAATACCAACACTATAAAGTTCGTTGCAATATATGATTACAAACTCTTATGAAAGTTGTAAGGATTTCCAATTTAGAAAAACTTGTCATATTTCCAAAAGACTACGTATGCAATCAAAGAAGTTGTCTAAATAAAATTAGTATGCAAAAGTATTCACTTTTGTAAGCATATATATGCACTATCTGATCAAAAGTATCGGAACATTTTCGGATTTTCCACATTTTTTAGAATTTCTCCTGAAAGGCTAAAATGAATGCCTTTGAACTTCGACCATGTAAATAATAGACACTAACTCACATTTTACAGCGAAGATTCGATCCTGAGGGCAATTATGGGACCGTCTACAAATTGATGAAAACGAAAATTATTTTGTTCCACCCCGCTTCAAAGAAAGCTTATAACGAGATGAAACTTTCAGCAATGCTTATGTTTAATGTACATAATATTTACATGAATTTTCGTAAACGCAGCACAAATATTCGGGAAAATATAAAGGTGTACTTAAAAAATCCCAAATTTTCCCACCTGTTTTTTGCTTATAACATGCAGAGTTTTCTGTTATATTATATGGAACTTACAGAAAAAATGACAATATGTTAGAGAAACATTGCGCAAAAATTTAGAAAAAGTTTTGAATAGTAGACAAAATATGAGTAGTTGTAGTAAATAATATTTTACTCCTCATGCGCGAGACATAGCTTAATTTTTCTTTCTTAACTTCAAAGCTATATATGTAGGGCCACTTATGTACAAAATTCATTCAAATATCATTAAGATTTATAAAGATATCAGCATTGTAGTGAGCAGAATTTTTGCTTTCCTCTAAGAGAAACAAAACGATGAGTGTTTTTCACAAATGGATATTTTTAAACTTAAATTTTCGAATAATTTTATAGAGTTTAATAAAGATTGAACATGCTGAATACCCAGGCAAACTTATAAATAAAATTCATTTTGTAAATTGTAGTTCGACGATTACTATTTCAAGATTGAAGTTTAAAAAATATCAATTTGTGAAAAAACCCTCATCGTTTTATTTCTCTTACAGGGAAGCAAAAATTCTGCTCACTGCAATGCTGATATCTTTCTGAATCTTAATGATATTTGAATGAATTTTTTACCTAAGCTGCCCTACATATCTGGCTTCGAAGTTATGAAAGGAAAATTACACTATGTCTCGCGCATGAGCAGTAAAATATTATTTACTACAACTATTCATATTTTCTCTAATATTCAAATTTTTTTTCTAAATTTTTGCGCAATGTTTCTCTAACATATTGTCATTTTTTCTGTAAATTCCGTATAATATAACAGAAAACTCTGCATGTTATAAGCAAAAAACAGGTGGGAAAATTTGGGATTTTTTAAGTAAACCTTTATATTTTCCCGAATATTTGTGCTGTGTTTACGAAAATTCATGTAAATATTATGTACATTAAACATAAGCATTGCTGAAAGTTTCATCTCGTCATAAGCTTTCTTTGAAGCGGGGTGGACCAAAACAATTTTCGTTTTCATCAATTTGTAGACGGTCCCATAATTGCCCTCAGGATCGAATCTTCACTGTAAAATGTGAGTTAGAGTCTATTCTTTACATGGTCGAAGTTCAAAGGCATTCATTTTAGCCTTTCAGGAGAAATTCTAAAAAATATGAAACTCCGAAAGTGTCCGGAATACTTTTGATCAGATAGTGTATGTCGTTGCCCGAAAACCAGAGTGCTAGAATGTTGTGGAAGTTAGGAGAAAGCGTACCAGTCCACTTTATCTGGCCACGGTTCAAAATTAGGACGACTATTCCGAAATAGCTTTCATAAAACCTCTAAATTGGGCATTGATCTAACTAAACTAAACCAGTACTAGACAAACACCTAATTTGCTACTTTTTTAAAATTGAAAGAAGAAAAAAAGAAAGGTGCAAATGTGAAATTCTAGCACATGAAACTTCGCATTCAATAGGTAATATAAATTTATATTAAAAATGTACAAAGGAAGCAAAATGTGAACGAGTTAAAACAATTTGAGAAGATAAGACAACAAATGCTTTTAATTTTTAATAGAATCACGCACCGTTCAGTTGTAATGTCAATAAATTTCCTGTTTCTTCAGCGTCATCTGGGTCTTTATCGTCCTCACTCTGTTGAAGCATTTGTTTATCAGTTTCGGAGGAGAGTTAGAGCATAAATGTGCTTTGCAGTTCACACAATTTGCATAGAACTTGATCCCCGATTTTTTGCAACTGCAAGTGTATCTACCTCCTTCGGCACATTTCCATAATATGGTCATCAAAAGCGACTGTGGAGCTGGATCTTTGATGGTGGTAATTGGAGACAGACCGTGTTAGTAGTTTGTCAACCCCAGTTCAGCGAATTCAACATTTGATCCAGCCACATTTGAATCTGTAGGTATGTTCTTAAGCAATGCTGGAGTACAACTTCCAGCGTTGGAGGTAGTGACTAATTAAAATTATCCTTCACAAGCAATTTTGTAAACAATTGAATTCTTAAAACATTCAAGGTATCATCATCTTTACCTTCATACAGTGTTACCAAAAGTCTTTGTCCTCCATCTACTACACTGTACAGTTGAGCTTGTTTGCTCATACAAACTTGAATAATTTGTAAAAGTGCTTCATTACGAAGAATCAACTGAACAAACTTCTTCTTTCTTTGTCTATAAAATGAGGAGGTCATATCACAATATCTGAAAGCGTGAAGGCATAAAAGAGCATTTTTTCATACACTGGGAATATTTTAAACTGCTGGCAGCAAACAGGTTGTTCGGTGAGTTTTCTTTCCCTGGTTTCAGGAAAAAAAATTTGCAGATGGTTATGCTAATGCTGTAAGTATGATGCTGAGATCTATGTCTTCCCCTACTAGCATAGTACATTTGTCTTCTTCAACAGCAACAATTGCACTGGTAACAATTTAGTGGTCTACATCCTCCATAGCTTGCTTACCTAAAAAGGTCTCACTTTCGAGTTTAACACTGAGCATAGCTATAAACTATCCTTTATTACAGTCATTAGAGACGAATTGCTCGTGAGGCATAGTCAACGTCATCAACTCGCTGAATACTGCAACCGGAGCAGTGTGGTAGCACGTCTAAGTCGTTCAGCTGTCTTGGGGCTTTTCTCTGGTAGATTTTCTGGATACCCATCGAAAACGACAGTAGTGGATCCTTGGTTGTAATATGTTTTATGTAAGCAACATATTTTACAAAAATAGCTTAAAAGGTCTCACCATTCTTCCAAATTACTCGATGTATCAGAAATCCGTCATCAATAACATAGGGTGCACCTTGAAAGTTGATTTTGTCAGTTATTGGGGTGAATAGATCGTAAGAAACAGATTTGGAAGTTTTCCTCATGCCATATTTGTTGAAGAGAGATAATGGATCAAGTGCTAATTCATTAGAAAAGTAATTCTACAACTATGTGTTTGATTTCTTCAGGAGAGCGATTCTGAGGAAAAGCGTGACCGGATTCATGGACATTTTTTCATTTCCGACTTTTACTTTGGATTTAAGTCCTCGGAAAGACGTTATTTTATTTTTTCTTACAAATTTGACTTCTTCGAAGTTTTTCCTAACTATGCAGCTTATCGAAAAATTTCCACATTCTGTGGCATTTTATTATTTCGTCTCCCAGAATGCCAGTACTAATGGGCATAACAAAATCTGAGACAGGAAATGGATCGTGAGACTCAAACCAACCCACAAGCTTTTCAACAACTTGGTTATCAATCAGTATTCTTGAACCTCTGGCGTCGGTGTGATGTTCAGCAGTGACTTAACTTGCCGTGAAACAGTAGTAACAATAGACATTGCAAGGATCCACTTTGTTAAAGTGCTGTCAAAAATACCAAATCCATGACTAAGACAACCTGTGCTTTTTAGTGATCGCATTAACTTTTACTCTATCGTCAGATCGGGCCAGATTCTTCTCCAGTATTTGCCTTAATGTCTGAATGTGAACCAGTAATTCGCGACGAACCGCTCACACTCTTTTGCTGTAACTTACTCTTAAGTGAAGTTTTTCTAGTACTGGTTTAGTTTAATTCAGTTAGTTAGAGCAATGTCCCGTTTAGAAGCTGCATGAAAGTTATTTTGAAATGATCTTCATAAATTTTGAACCGAGGTCAGTTAAAGAGAATGTCACCTTATCTGGTACGCTCTCGCCTAACTTCCACACCGCACTGCACGTATTGGTGTACCGAAAAATGTATATGCTTACAAAAGTGAATACTTTTGCATACAAACTTTATTTAGACAACTTCTTTGATTGTCTGCGTCGTCTTTTGGAAATATGATGATTTTTTTTTTGAAAATTAGAAAATCATTACAATTTAACGATAAGAGTTTGTAATCATATTACTGCCACAAAATGCATTGTATTGGTATTCCTTCAACGCAGAATTTTATGCTCTACAACTTTCAATTAATCAATTTCTAACATTGAATGTTTAGTTTTGGCCTAATCCAGGAAAAACCGACAAAACTCCCCACTCCACTTCAGTTTCCCCCTCTAGCTCACTTCGCCGGAGGGAGAAAACCTGGGACAGTCATACTGGGCCCTAAATGAATTGATTAAAGTTATAAAACTCTAGCCATAAATATTTCCGATTTAAACTCCCCGCCGACTGGACTATTTTAAGGTTTGTCTCTTTCGAAGTCTCATGGGGGAAGCTCCCCCCTGATGGATGGAAACTTTTCGGTTATCATTTCCTTGAGATCAAGGGAGTATTTACTAAAGTTTAAAAACTTTATAATTTTTTTCTCCTATTTCGCCTAATTGCAATGGACTAAATGTAGGGAAAGTTTTCACGACGAATAATTTAATGTGGTATTGTCTTCCTATTCCTTCAGTCTTACGTCGGCTGAAATTTAAATACTTGTGGAAAATATTAAAACAAAGCATATTTAAATGCGTCTGAATTATGCGGATAAATCAGCTTACTTTTTTTTTGGAGACTGATGCATTCTTTGTTCAAGGATGTCTGCGTGAACAATAACAAAAATGACCATAGCCTTACAATGCCTCTTTGAATGCTTACATTTAGTATCGGAGATTTCGATGAAAAAACAGGAAAACGCCCCCACCCCGTCCCAATATTCAAATAATTTGAACATAAGTTTTCTCACCCTTTCGACGACCCATGGAGGGACCTATTCTTGTCTTTCCTCATGAGCAATAAAACCTTGCTATTAAACATGTGGTGATACAGTGAGACTGGCGAGTAAAACTCTCTACAGGATGATTGGGGAATACAAATTTTAGCGACGCGAGGGAATTGAAAATCTAATGACTTAGCAGTGCAACTATTGCACCAGTCCGCATGCAAAGGAAAATAATTGCTAGTACAGTCCCAAACGCACAACAACCAACGCTTTACGGTATCTAAATTTGCGTGCCAAGTAGCTCAGTAGGGTATCGTGTGGTTACACGCAATTTATATGCAAATTTCTGTGGCAAACAATAAGACTTTAATAACAGTTCATTTAAAAATAATTTCAATTTCGTAAGCTATGATTGTTCAAAAATGCCAAGAATTTTTTTGTAGTCATATGGTACAGTGTGTTCTTTGAAAAAACTACAGCTAACATATCATAGATTTAATGGAGCAAAAACGTATCGTATACAGTTAAGTAAAACTTTAGTATTCAATTATACGTACATAACAGTGAAACAAATATTTGTTACGTAACATTTAGTTTAAATCTTTATCAGAACAGGAAAGTCTAAAAACTTGAGGAATTCGTCAATAAATCTTTCTTAATCATAGGTTATAAGCAAAATCTTCGCATTTTATCAAGAAATGTAATCACCCTCTTTTTTTCACCGTCATTAAATATTGCAGTGTGTTCGGAAATCCCTGACCCAGGCAAACGAGATTATGATAAGTTCTCTCTTTTTTTAAAAAAAATATGAATCATTTGACTGTGATGAATTTTATCGTGATTTTCTTCCCTATCAAAACTCTGAAATGGCAAAGTCTAGTCCAGATATAAATTTAATCATACATGAATCATTCAGATATAAATCCAAGGCAGCTAACTCTCAAAAGACATAAATTCGAAATAGTATAGGCAAACAAAAACATATATATATATAATATTATAAACAAACAAATGAACGTGTATTACAAGCTTACATTTCGTTTAGAATTCTTTGAAAATTACGATAATAGGATTTAGAATTGAGATGTAGATCAAGGAATTAAGATTCAAGATGTGAAACTAAAGAAAAACTTCCGAACAGTTTATTTTTTAAACACAACCGTATTTAAAAAGCATTTGGTTTCTTTACAAAAAGTCATTTGCACTCAATGAAATTCTTGTGTTCTGAACTTCAAAGAAATTATCTGATAAGTATAATTGATGATCATCTGAGGATTTAGAATTCTCCGTAGATTAGCCAAGAACAGAATGATAAACATGTTTACACTTTTTGGCAACCAACGTTTATGCATATCAATTCTAAGTAAGAAAATGTCATATTAGGTATTGCATACATTTTTTTTGGCAATCTCTTGAGAAAAAACTCCTTGTGCACCAACAAGTACAACACAAGGCTTACAGAAGTAAGTAAATGACTCAAAAAAAGGGGTGAAGGAAGCTTCAGATTAAATGAAACAAATGCAAATTCCAAACAGAAAAGGGGGGGAGAGGAAAAAAAGAAACAAATATACAATAAATTGGTCACATCCATACGAACGCCTGAATGGTATTAAGCAATGAAGTGAATAAACAAGGGGAATAGATAACGAAACATAATATATTTTTTAAAAGATAAAGATGCAATATAACTGGTCACATATACGCAACAAAAAAAATTAATAATAACGAGAAATGGAGAACAAGGTGGGGAAAATGAAAAAATATTAAAGCACTCAAAAATCAGATAAAAGCGCACAAATATACAAACTATCACACAACATATAAAGCACACAAATTTCGAACAGTTAACAAAACAAAAGGGTCTGATCCAAACATAATTGAGAGAAAAGAAATGAATTCCAAAAATTGAAAAATAAAAATAAATAAACAAAAGTTATAAGGAAAAAAATGTAAATGCCAGCAAAACACATAAAAAGTTTAACATTATATGGTGATTTTACAATGGGCAAATTTTGTACTTTCTTAGTTTTATAACAAATTAAAAGTATGCTCTATGAGCAATTTATTATGAGTATTTTTCTTTAAAATATAAATATACTTCTGTAAAGCAAATTTATAGCATTTATAATAATAAATGATAATTTTCTGGCATAAAATCAGCAGTCTTTTACCAAAAAAATATACATTGGTTCGGGATTGTTTGAAGACCGGATAAAAACCCTTTTTTGAATGAAGTCTGCGTATCTATTTGTCTATTTATGTGCCAGTCTGTCTGTGTGTATGTGAACTTGTAATGGCATCAGACACAGGGGCATGGGGCGGGGTTTAGTGTATATGTGAGCATGATAACTAAAAATCACAACGAGCCACAATGATGAAATTTGAGGTTCTTACCCCAAAAAGTTGTAGATCTATATCAAATTTTGGTCCAAATTAGAGAAAAACTTTCAGAACAATAAGTAAAGAACCTCCTTCCATTTTCTTTAATTCCACTTGCCAGGAAATGATTATTGTGTCTAGTTTTTATTTTCATTGCATATTACCTTTTTGCTTATTTAGGTTTTGGTGAAAAGTAAAACCTGTTCCTTTTCAATGAGGAAGACAAATTTCTGTTGAAAATTTCATCCTTAATCCTACTTTTAAAATCCATCGCAGCCTTATTTGAGCTCAAAAATTTACTCCAAAGTTTCTAAATTTTAAACATTTTGTTTTTTTGCTGGTTTGAGATCTGACTATATCGTTTTAATATCAGTCGTTTTGTGGATTTCTTAAAATTATGAAAATAAGAGAGTTAAATATAAAATCATTGTGATCTTCAATTTAGGTAAGAATATTTTATATATTTCTAAAAATTTAATATGAAAGATATTCCATTAAGACTAAAATCAATTTATATAATGCTTAAAAATCTTGTATCGGAATTGTAGCCTCGATTAGAGTCAAGTTTCCAATCCCGGCTCGAATAGCTCATAATATAGTTTTTGTTCACGTTTTGCCTGTCCATGTGTTTACCTTGCCACTAGACAAAACAGATCATGCGGTAAAGTGTTAAATAATCCGCTCTTAGAATCTAGGAGTGCTTAATATTTATAACTAGAAGATTTGTGCCCGTCTAGGACGAGCTTTCAGCTTGATCATGACCATGATCCACGTCCACCGACTCACCCATTGGGTTTAAAGTCTGGGCTTTCAGCTTGCCAACAGTATCTCAGATATTTTTAAGTAAAGGAAGCCTTTCAGTATAAGAACGCGCTCGGTTATAGAAAAAATATTAAAAAATATATAAAAATATTCAATTCCAAAATTAAGTACGAGAAAGAAGGAACCCCTTTAACAATAACTGGTAACACAATTTTTCTTACGGAGTTTCGCACGACCAATGCTTCATAATTCAACAGAAAGATCTTGGAAAAATAAATTAGAGTATAACTTCTATTTGATATTACGGAGTTCCCTGGATGAATAAACATAAAACAAAAGAGAAAGGTTTGCTTAATTCAGCTTAAAAAAAGACAAATAAAAAATCCCTGCCAAAGAGCAATAACTTCTGTCCGTTCAATACTTGGAAGATGTAATTTAGCTAAAAGATTCAGTTTTTCCCCAACATTCAGAGGGAAAAAAGCAAACACAACTCGTATTTAATATTAAATCATCGCAGAATAAAAAAAAATCCCTAATTCGTAGACAGAATGTCTGTTCTGAATCTCTGGCACTTAGCCAGATAACGTGACCGTCACGGACAATTCTGCGTAAATATACATATTTTAATAATTATGTTAGCTAATTAACCCAAAGCATATTTCCTGTTCATGGGAGGTTCTTTTTGTTGTTGTCTTTGTCATAGCTAAAATACTAATTACTAGACATAGCAGTTTAGCCTGCCATTAGACATACCAGATCTTGCACTAAAATGTTCAATAATCAGCTCTTAGGATCTAGGAATGCTTAATATTTCTAATTATGTTATCTAATTAAGCCAAAGCATATTTCCTGTTCATGGGAAGTTCCTTTTGTTTCTGTCTATGTCATACTTAAAATTCTAATACATCTCTGTGGAAAAGTATATTAAATTTTTTCAATACGAATGACAAAAGAAGAAAATAAAATTTTAAAGCTGCTCTCTTATCTGAGATGATATGTTTTGAACTTTGCCTTTGGAAAAAAAAAGAGCAAATTTTCATATTGAATGAAGGATGTGTTGTTACGCGCATGAAGTTTTAATACCGGCAACGTGTTGCTGTTACACTTCAGTGACGTCTTAGCAACATATATTTGAAAACAACAATCTCAATAACAAATCTTGATGCCACATTGACTTAAATGTTTAAACATATTTTTGATAGTTGCATTATATATTGAAGAAAGATATTCAATAGATTATAGCGGGTGAAAAAAAAAGCGCATCTAAACAATTACGCATGTTTTATGTGCTAAATATTTACGTTCCATGATATTTAATTAAACATAGCTGCATTAACAAATATTGTTCAGCATCAAATTTCCCTCACGAAATCTATGAAAAAGACCGCATTCAGTAATTAGTTTTTTTGATATCAGACTTTAGAAGGAAACTTTATATTCATAATACGAAAGGTTTGATAGCGATGAAGAAGATTATTCCAATGTAATTACAGTGATTTCTAACACTTACTTTAAACTGAAGGCTAAATATACATTATTATTCTAACTAACATTATCTTGTTCAGCATGGACCACATCGTAATAGAGTTTATGGATGCTTGATTATGAAAAGGTTTGCGTCCAAATACTCATGAAAATAGAGCAACAACTTTAGGTATAAAAAATAACAACATTTATTAAAACATTAAGAAAGTGCTAGTTAGATATTAATGGAACACAAAAACAGATAAAATTCAGTTAGCTAGCGCATGACATCGAGCCCGCTGCCTCGTGCATCTCTCGTGTATTTCTCAGCTAAGTAGTTTCAAGAGTGACTTCATCGGGAGGAATTCAGGATCCCCACAAGTTAAATCATGTTCAGGAGATATAGTCCATTGCAATTAGACCGAAAAATGGCAAATAGGGGAAAAATGTATATAGTTTTGAAACTTTGGTCAAATACTTATTTGACCTTAAGGATACCAGAACCGAAAAGTTTCCACCACTCAGGGGGGAGCTTCACCTCCTAGGGGGAAAAAAGTGAAGTGAGTGGGTGTTTGTTCAGTTTTTCGTAAATTTCTTCAGCCCTACACATTCAATGTTAAAAATGATATCGATGAAAGTCGTAGAGCATAAGATTCTGCGTCGAATGAGTACCAACACTATACATTTTGTTGCAGTAGTACGATTACAAACTCTTATCAAAGTTGTAATGATTTTTCAATTTTCAAAAGAAATTCATTATTCTTGCAAAAGAAGACGCATCAATCAAAGATTCTAGCTAAATAAGCTTGTATGTATAAATATTCACTTCGGTAAGCACATACATATATCAGTGCAGCAGCACCAGAGTGGTGTGGTGTGGAAGTTAGGAGAGAGCGTACAACTAGTCATTGAAATGAGACCAAAAACGACAATTAGGAGAAAAATTCATAAATTTTTGAAACTTTGGTCAAATACTCTTCTGGCATCAAGGAAACGGAAAAAGTAAAGTTTCCATCCCTGAGGGGGGAACTCCCCCCCCCGAACTTGCAAAACCATCAAAGCACAAAATGATCGTAGCCAGCTTATTAAACAATTATTAACATTGCTTATTTTTTAACTGCAATAATTTTTTTTCATAAATATTTTAATTATATGTATCCTCGTGCTGGCCATGTTTCATAATATCTTTGATACAGTTCCAGAGCGACCAGTTGGTAACACTGAGAACCTTTACTTCATTCTTGATGGAGGCTCTCTTATTCATCGTGTAATATGACCAAAGCAAGAGACTTTTGGTGATGTTTACATCACATATATGTGTTCAATCAAAGGAAAAGTATCAAGAGAAATAATTTTTAATGAAAGCACAGTTCTCTTTGACTCTCAGAGACAATTTCTAAGCACTCTTGCAAATAAGGAGCGTTTCATTTCGCAAACTTTGTAGCAACAGATGATGCTAATGTACATATTGTGAAGACCGCTATAGAGACATATGAGAAGATAACGAAACAAGTTGTTGTAATTGGCCAAGATGTTGATCTTCTTGTTTTATTTAATGCTCTTACTCCAGACTATATGGATATTCTCATGATGAAAGAGGGTAAAGGTAAAATAAAAGATAGGTTCTATAGGTCTAAAGATCTGTAGAATTCTAATCTTGTGATCGAATGCACACAAAAAATCCATTTTCTTCCTTCATGCGATTAGTGGTCGTGACACAACTTCAGGGTTCTATGGAAAGGGAAAACTACAAGCAGTGCAGTTGTTCAACCACAGTAAATACTTGCAAGATATCCCTGAGATCTTTAATAACCCTAAATCAACTTATACTGAGATTGAAAGAGCAGGAGAGAGGTTCATCATCGCATTGTACAGCAACACAAAGAAAGGACCTTGAATAAGATGAGGTCTGACTGTTTCAATAAACTAGTAGGTCAAGCAAGTTCTGCTATTCTTTTCTCCAAGTTACCACCAACAACAGAAGCTGCACATAAACACTGCCGACGCACATTCCACCAAGAGCAAACATGGTAAGTACAGTGTTTGAACCCATCCAGCTAGGGATGGAAGTAGTGAATAAGTCGTTGACGCCCTTATACACTACTAAAGGACCGGCGACAGCTAAAATAGTGTCTCTAATTACTTGTGGATGTAATAAAGGCTGTGGGAAAAAATGCAAATGTGTCAGAATTAACCTGTGTTGTATTACTTTGTGCAAGAACTGTCGAGACCAAAGCTGCATTAATACCGAAGCACTAGACATCGTCGAAGAAGATAATGATATCATATAAGTAAAGCAGGAGCAATTACATTAGTATACATATTTAGGTATACATATATTAGTATACATATACAGCTATTTACTGTTGTTGAACAATTGCACTGCTTGTAGTTTTCCCTTTCCATAAAACCCTGAAGTTGTGTCACAACCACTAATCTCATGAAGGAAGATAATGGATTTTTTGCATTCGATCACAAGATTAGAATTCCGCAGATCTTTAGAGCTATACAACCTGTCTTTGATTTTACCTTTACCCTCTTTCATCATGAGAATATCCATATAGTCTGGAGTAAGAACATTAAGTAAAGCAAGAAGATCAACATCTTGGTCAATTACAACAACTTGTTTCTTAATCTTCTCATATGTCTCTACAGCGGTCTTCACAATATGTACTTACATATATGCATCATCTGTTGCTACAAAGTTTGCGAAATGAAACATGCCTTATTTGCAAGATTGCTTAGAAATTGTCTCTGAGAGTCAAGGAGAACTGCACTTTCATTAAAAATTATTTCTCCTGATATTTTTCTTTTGATATAAGATATATATGTGGTGTAAACATCACCAAAAGTCTCTTGCTTTGGCCATACTACACAATGAATAAGAGAGCCTCCATCAAGAACGAAGTAAAGGTTTTCAGAGTTACCAACTAGCCGCTCTGGAACTGTATCAAAGATATTATGAAACATGGCCAGCACGAGGCTACATATATTTAGAATATTTATGAAAATAATTTATTGCAGTTAAAAAAATAAGCAATGTTAATTATTGTTTAATAAGCTGGGTACGATCATTTTGTGCTTTGATGGTTTTGCAAGTTCGGGGGGGGGTTCCCCCTCAGGGATGGAAACTTTACTGTTTCCGTTTCCTTGATGTCAAGAGTATTTGACCAAAGTTTCAAAAATTTATGAATTTTTCTCCTAATTGTCTTTTTTGGTATCATTTCAATGGACTAGTTGTACGCTCTCTCCTAACTTCCACACCACACTAGCGCTCTGGTATTGGTGCAGTGACATATGTATGTGCTTCCAAAAAAGAATACTTATACATACAAACTTTATTTACATAGAATCTTTGACTGATGCGTCTTCTTTTGTAAGAATAATGAATTTCTTTTGAAAATTGAAAAATCATTGCAACTTTGATAAGAGTTTGTAATCGTAATGCTGCAACAAAATGTATAGTATTGGTACTCATTCGACGCAGAATCTTATGCTCTACGACTTTCATTTTCATCATTTTTAACATTGAATGTGTAGGGTTGAAGAAATCTAGAAAAAACTGGCCAAACACCCCATTTCACTTCAGTTTTTTCCCCTAGCAGGGGAAGCCCTCCCCCAGAAGTGGAAACTTTTCGTTTCTGATATTCTTGAAGTCAAAGAAGTTTTTGACCAAAGTTTCAAAACTATTTAAATTTTCCCCCTATTTTACCTAATTGCAATGGGCTAATAGATGCCAAATGCACCGAGTCAATTTAATTTGGGAATCCATTACGCATATTTCATAGAAAAAGGACTTGACGTGCCACCACAGCATTAAGTAAGCTGTGCACGCTAAATGCAGTATACATGATTGAGACGGCGCGGGAATCTGCATTATAGTTATATGATAATCTTGGCTGGGAATGAACATCCTTTTCATTCATCAAATATCTAAACCAGTGAAAAAAGTTAATTTTTACTTTCCGAATCAAACCATGCATGACGTATAGAATATTTTGAGTTCTGAAATCTTCAAAAATGAATAAAAATGAAAAAGTTATGAAAATATATACTATAAAAAGTAATTATGCAACTGATAAAACATTCTTCATTCTTTTTTCGGAAAAAAAATCACCTATTTGAAAAATTTGCTAAAAATGTTTTTTTCCTAAGATTTTGATTTATTTTTGTTGGAAATTCATAAAATTAGCAAAAAAAAAAGGAATATACTACGCACGTAGTACTAAGAAAGGACTAATAAAATGTTATACTCTTTATTATTAATATAAATCAATTAACATTAAAATTTATAGACGGAGCAATATGTACTCTAAACTCATATATTAACACGGTTGTTTATAAATTATTAGAAGCACTTGTAAGAGATAGTAAACCATTTAGTTTGTGAATCTTTTTTACTCAGATGGAAAAAAAACTATGAATGAAAGTGAAAACTGCTCTCAATAAAGCAAATGAACACTGATTGGTCTTTTCCATCTCTAAGGGACGGCGCAGAACCTTTTATGAAAGTTAATGCCACACCCAAGGTGGGACTTCTTCATTCCTCCTTCAATGCAACCATTCACATCAGTCAGTGAACTTTAGAAAAAAGAACAAATGCATCCCGATCGGGTCATGTCTCGCTGTGAAGAGAGTACGGAGGTAACAAAGTCCAAAATTCTTGTCGTAATATCCAGAGAAGGAAAGCTGATAAAAACAGTTGATAGGGTGAAAAAATTATCCAAGTTGGCCTTTCCAGATCAATGGGTCATCAGTTTATATTGCAGTTGTTTTTTGGCTCATTCTTTGAAGAAATGCAGATAGCAACACTTCAGAGTCGCAGTGGCGTAATTCGAAAGACTTAAAATGTTGTCATTCTTTCCATAAGATTTCTTGATAAATATGACGTTCCTTAAACGTATTTTCATTCAGACATAACCTTTTCTTTAAGCATGTACTGGCAGAAAGGAACATTTGAACTTGTTATTTTTGAAATGAAGTGAATGCGTGGATCAAAACGTGAGAAATGTTGGGCAGAAATTTTTGACGTTTTCATCTGACACCATTTGAAATATCAATTTGAGTTAGCTTTTTCCCTTATGTAGAATCGTATAATATGAAGTTTATGATTTCACCTAAATAAAAAATTGGGACAAAAAATTGATTTGATTTTTTTTCATAATTTTTAGCAAACGATCTGTTTTTGATCCGATATTAAAGAATACCTATTAACTTTAAAACAGAGCTCCTTGAAATATAGACGTCCACCCCAAGTGGGGTCTCTTAAAATGATATTGAGGTAATAAAAGTTTTCTCAGAGGCGCTTCTTTTCCGGTAATAATTTAAGACAAAACTAGTAAGAAAATCATTTCGATGCAGAATTCCATTAAAATTTGGTAAATGAACATTTTATATTAAATTTGTATAATTTCTCATTAATTAAAGCCTCATATCATTGATTTTTAAAATTTCTTTTCCATTAGTCTGCAACCATTCCATTAGTCCCCAAGAAGATTTCAGCAAAAAAAAATAATTACATGCTAAAAAGGTTTAAGAAATTGTCCCTCAGTATACTGTAAAAAATAAAGCACAGTTAAGGGGTCGTAGATTTTTTGTGAAAACGTCGGGATAAGATCATAAAACAAGTATTTCTTATCAATATGTAATTTGATTATGAATCTCTTTAATACAATATTTACACAGAGTAGTACAATGGTTACAGAATAGATAAATCACAATCAACCATAGACTCCTGCTACATGCGATAAACTTCTGATTTATCTATACTGTAACCATTATATTACTCTGTGTAAATATTGTATTAAAGAGATTGATAATTAAATTACATATTGATACGTAATACTTGTTTTATGATTTCATCCCTACGTTCTCACGGAAAATCTACGGCGCCTTTCTTATGTTTTATTCCGAGTAGCTTTTGTTGGCGTCATCAGTTGACAGTATACAGAATTACATTTCGCGTATGCGCAGTAAAACATTATTTCCTACAAATGCTCATATTTTCCGTAATATTAAAATTTTTGAATTCAAATTTAAATACAATGTTTCTTTTACGTATTGTCAAGTATTCTATAAATTTCGTTCAATTCGAAAGAAAACTCTGCATGTTATAGTAAAAAAACATGCGGAGTTGGAAATTTTTAATTTAATACCGATTTTTACTTACATTCTGATAAATATTTTTATTGTCTCACTTTATTTCCTAGTAATACTCCTCAAGCTCTTTAAAATGATATCAGAATAAACCTCCTAGCTAAACGCGTTTCCACGCTACACTTATTTATAACCTTACATAAAGCTAATTTATAACAATACCGCGCATGCGCCTGCACGATGACTTCACAAGCAAAATAAATACTATGCGACAAACTTTTACAGATATGATCTATCCGTTGTGGGGTCAACCATTCTTTTCGCATTATTAGTCTCGTAGTTAGTAGCGATTCAAATCTGACGGTATTTTGTCACACAAGAAAGTTCGACCGACTATCATTGTAACGAGTGGAAAGAAGTTTTCACGTCAATATATTTTATTAACTTTGAACAGAAGAATAATAGATTCTTAATAGATTTTATTATTAGAGTAGTGCAATTTGAGATGTTTTATATGATTTTACTTTCCATTAATACTTTTTAAAAAATGTGTCGTTAAAAGGAACTTTAGAATTTATCTACATTTAGCACCATAATCCTGTTTTATTATAGAAAATATGCTCACGCGTATTAAAATAAAAATTAACAATAGCTGTCTTTCAAAGTATGGAAAGCTCGTTACATATATTATTATTAGCTTAAAATACTGCAGCTTCATTTTTTTACTAGATTGATTTCCTTCTCATTAATCTTTGTTCTTGTAATGTTTAACATTATGAAGTTTAAAGAAAATTTTGTTTTTAGGATAAAATAGGGCTTCAATTTATTTCATTCACGGCTGGCTGAAACAAGGTTAGCACCAGAGCAATTTCAGTTACCCATAAAGGTCGTATTAATACTTTTGGTTTGAAACTGAAACCATTGAGATGTCTTTCAGCTCCCAAAGCCTTTATTGAATCTTTATACATTTGCATCTGAAATCACAGAATTGTTTTTGATTCTTTTTATGAACTCCGTAAAAATATCCCATTTTATATTATTACTAGCTGATATACTCGGCGTTGCTGGGGATGAAAATATTTTCAAGTCTATGAACTTGTAAAATTTTAAATTTGACTGAACAGTGTTTCGCAGCAGAATCTTTCTTTCATTTTCGTTGGGCGTCTCCCGTGTCGTCTGACCTTTCGGCCAGCACTTCCTTTTGTTTCCATACCTTGAACCTGGCATGAGTCTAGCAATCCTTGGAACTCCACAGTTCCTTCCCCATCATTACTTCGTCGACAACAGAAGCTCTTTAATATCATTGTTTTTATTATCGTCATCCAAAGTATCATTCTCTTCATTTGGTTCTATGTGCCTGATCGGAAAAACGATAGTGTTGGACAGTGTTCCTTCCTTTTGTCTTTAGATACTCTCCCTTCGGAATCAGATTCAATAACCTTGAATGACATTACACACTCATTAGGATCATTTATTTTTTTGTCAAACTTAAATGAAGCATCGCATAGGGATAATTATTAACTAACATCATTGGATTGCTGTGCAAACATATTGAAAGATGTGCAAGCTACGAAATAAAAGTGGAAGTAAAAATTCTGCCTTTCTGTAATAATCAAAGAAAGCAATATTTTTTATAAGTGGCAAGAACAGTGGCAAAAACACGGGAATGAAGGATTTTATAAAACATAAATTCGGGTTGAATTTAATTACAATAATAGAAAGCTTTTACACAAATTGTGTTGGAAATGAATTTCGAAATGTTTATTAAAATTGGGGGAGAAAGAACTTATGCCACTTAAATTCATATCAGTTAAAAGAAAAATTTCTGCTTATTAAGTTGTCATATAAATAATTTTCTTGCAATATATATTTCAGAAGTTATTGGCGAAAGACTCAGAAAAAAACGCAGAAAATTGGCTTAATTTTTAAGAAGTAATATATAAGTAATAATAATGATATAAAAATAATATATTGAAATATTTTAAGAAGTAATAATTTTTGAAAGTTGAAAAGGAGGCCCAGAATGGCATGTGAAAATTTCATCTCGATGCTGTTCACATTTTAGGAAGAATTCTTCTGACAAATATACCGATAAAATATTTTTTTTCTCCCTAGTTCGTCTCCCTTCGATAGGAACCGGACTAAATAACCTTCAAAGGCTAAACTACCGGAAATAAAAATGTCAAAAGAAAATGATGTTTTCTTATATTAATTTTAAAAGTGGCAAAAACACGAGTATAAAGCATTTCATGAAATAATAATTTGGTTTGAATTTAATTTTATAACAATAGAAAACATTGTTACAAATTCTGTTTAAAATTATAACACATTTTTTGGAATGTTAATTATAATTATAGCAAAAGTTGTACCGCTATGCAATTAGTATCATTAAAAAGATAATGCTTTGCTCTTTAAGATGGTGTAAAAATAATTGTCGTGCAATAAATATTTCAGAAGCTATTGGGAAAAACGTCTATATTTAATTAAATATCCTAAAATAATATTCTGAAAAATTGAAATATCGTAGAACTAATTAATTCTAAAAGTTGAAAATAGCACAGTTGACCTAGAAACGTAGACCAGAATGTCTTATGAAAATTTCATGTCGCTACCGTTCATCGTTCAGGAGGAGTTCTCGTGACCGACCGACAAATACAGGTATTTTCTGTTTTATATAATAGATTATGTCATTACACGCATTCGAATATAAACTAATATTGATTCTTATTTACTAAGACAGTCCAAAAGAAGTGTAATTTGACAATTATTTTATTTCTAACAGTAGAATTTCATGTATTACCTTAATACATAAAGGCTTTCCAAAATTTTACATCTGAGTACAACAGCTGTTTCAAAGTATCATGTAAAAATTTAGAAAACAAGTTTACGTATTTGTAATTTCATTTTTGAGGTATATAAATCTTTGATAAAACAATCTTTTCAATTATACATTCACTAAATATCAATATAGACCAGCAGTCTTCGATCATATTTAAATCTCTTTCAACTAGTAATGGATTAACCATCAATATGGAAACAATGACACTTTTGAATGGTTAAATTTAATACAATGCTTAGTCTATGATATGCAATATCTATGATGTCTAGTGTCTACGCTTAGTCTATGACACAATATCTATAATGTCTAATTGTGGTTCTGTTGGGGTGCCAAATTACCCTAGCGCAGGGAGCCCTGATTTTTTATGACGGCCCACAATGGCGTTATTCACATATACACAGTGAAGACAAAATTATTGTCACGAAGAAAGCCTTACATATTGAGAATGATGGTTTTGAATCTACTCAATAAATTGTTACGTAAAAGTGGGATGGGGGCACAGATATTTCTTCAGTCTGGTATTACTGGGTAGTTACTGGAATATTGTTTTGGAGCTCCAGTAATTATTGATCCAACAGTGTTCAGTGTTCGTTCTACAAACTTCAAGTTGTTTCTGTCACACTAAAGAAGATACGCCCTTTGACTGTCACTTTGAATGCCGGGCTATGTTTGTCTTGAAGAAATGCCAAACATGCATCCTGACATTATATTCAGAGTTCCTAGGGCGGTAAATTCACCAGCAATAGAACTACATCTGCTATATCTAATAATCAGTTCTAAAAGCAGAATAATAAGAAAATTAAAGGCAAAGGAGAAGATATAGGAATTCTAGAAAGTTAAGGTACTGGTCTAAAATGAATGGTATCGCGTCGTGATATTTCCCGGACTATAACAGAGATTGAGGAAGCTTCCTTTATTGGATCGGAGGGTGACCTACAATTTCACATCATTAAGATTCAAAGGTATTTAAGCACATGTTTAAAAATCATGTAAATAAAATGTGAAGTGTCATAATGAGGAAGGAAATTCCTTTGAAAGGAGTCAGTTAATTTCTATTGGATTTAGAAAACTTGTAGTTTCTAAAGAATTGGAAGCTTACATCACTTGGAGCTTACTTGAATGGGTTCAAACAATCGTAAGAGTACTTTGCACTTGGCCTACCAGAAGTGAACATGATATCTTTAGAAGAAATAATGCTCATTAATTGATGCTTCAGTAAAATGTAAGGAAAGTCATGAAAGTCTGAGAAAGCCTAGCAATAAAGCTGATATGGTCAAGTGTTTAGGAAACTTCTTGGAAGAAAGAAGTCAAAAATACAAATGCGGGAACCAAAACTATTTTTGAAGTAATAGTTTAGTTACTTATTCGTAACAAAACAAAAACATTTCTGGATTACTGTAATGATTTCTTTAAGCCATATACATTCATAGCTTATTCTTATGTGTGATTAAAATTGTTGTGTTATTTGATAAGTATAATAAATAATTCTTGAAGTATGATAGTCACCGATTGAGAGGAAAGGGACTTAACATTCATGTGACACCATCAACAAAAATCCTTTAAACCCTTTTCATGAATGGATTAGAATGAAACACAGCTATTTCAGGTCTTAGTGACAGAGCTACCACGGAAGCAATACGAAGGAGAAACAAATGTTTGCACATTTGAGAACAAAGTTATTTCAAACATAGAAAACTTAGATGAAACCAGAATTTTACCTACATGGTACGAAGAAGCAAATGCTGGCGTTCTTCTACGCGTAAAACATGCAACTGAAAATGGCTATGGCCACATCAGCAGACGGACAGTGGATTCAGAAGTGACTGTATTATTCATATTTGTTTTTTATACAATGCGAAATTTTAAAGAACTTTAGATTGACTTTGGCCAAGGAAGACATCAAAGAATGATTGCTATTCATGATATATGCTCTTATTTGTCCCCTGAAATATGTAATACAATACCAATATTTCATTATATCGTCATTTTTGTGGTATAGGGAAAAAAAGGGGGCCTGGAACAACAGTTTTGATAAGTTGCGACTGACGAATCTCCAGATGATTCGTTAAAGCTTACTCTCCATAGATTTGTTGTTCTATAACGCAACACCACAATTAAATACTGTCAATGACTGTCGAGGTTTTTCGTTTTTTCGACAAGAAAATACAGTCATTCAGCACATTTTTCAGCAAGAGAAGTTAACTACAAAGCAAGCATTAATCTGGCTGCATTGCTTAGAAAAAAGATTTTGACTTTCTATTACCGTAAACGTGGAAATGGAAAAAAATTTGACGATTTCTACATCCCTGTATGGGCAACAATTCTAGATGTATACCAAACTTATGAAAAACTGGCATCATGTGTATGCCAAACACAGTGTCCAAGATGCATTAAAAATGGACTACAGTATACTCAGCTACCTCTTGTGAGTGCCAGTGTTTCCAAATTGATATTTAAGAAAGAACATAGATTTGTTCTGATAAGCGTTAATGAAGAGATATTTTTTGTGCAGTTAGTTTGTGGATGTTTTCGTTGATTGTATTTGTTTAATACAGTTTTCTCTAGTAGGCTGAAAATATTTATGGCCTAGTGGTATACTCTCAGTTTCGGGCCTGGATTGTTCGAAGTACGATTCTCGATTACTCAAGAACCCTCGTGTATATAGTTACGGTGCAAATCCGACGTCGGGGGTCAAACGTCTTTCCGCTGGTGTGGTGCGGAAGTTTGGAGAGTATGTCCTTGGTCAGGTGTCGTCCTCTTAATCTAACAGCAGTTCAAAATTACGACGTCCATCCAAAATAGCTCTCGTATTGATTCTAAACGTGAAATTAATATAACTAAGCCATCTTTTTAGTGTTACTTTTTGCGGAATATATTATGAATTTTATACTCTAAATTTACTGCAAATACAGTTTAAATATTTCATAAGGAAGGTTTTTTAAATTATAGTTTTGGGGTATTTATGTCACGAAAATGTATTTGTACTACCTTAAATATAAAAGTATTGACATCGAATATAGCAGCATAGCAGAAAGGTAATTTACCTATATTTAGTGCCCATATCTGTCGCCACATTTAATAATAACTGATGAATTAAGCCTTTTAAGCTTGTTAACAATATAGAAGATATTGGCAATCCCATATATTTCAAAAAAATGTTTAAAAAGTCAAGTAAACATAAAAAAAAATTTCGTCGATTTAGAGTGTTAAGCTTCCTATAAGCCGCCATTTTGATGATGCCATATCAGGTAAACAAGGCCTCTAAAACTTAGGGTCTCGGCTGTTTTTAAGTCAGAAAACTATACGGAGTCAGTCCCCAAAGTTTACAATTTCTACCAGAAGTGAAATATTCTTTGGATTTTTCGAACTAACCGACCGCATTATTATAATATGATAGGCGCATCGTCCCTGTAGCTGACGTTTCATACAAGTATAATTACTTAAAGTTGCTTATACCACATAAGGTGTCTTACGGCAGAGAAAGAAGTTTGACGCGTTCGAAGTCGAGCCTATCATTATCCAGAATGGGCTGACAAATGCCACTTTTCCTCCAACTGGAAATTGCTTCTAGAATTCGATGGATAGTCAGATTGTACACATACCTTCTTTTGAGTACTACAGTTGGCTGGCCTCTCAGTTATCAGTGGCGGCTCTTCTACTAATCTTATCAATTATTATGTTTTTTTTCTTTTCTGAAAAGAAAGTTTAACTTTACTTATCTGCTGATGAGTGTTCGTACGTGTATCATTCAAACTCTTATCGCCATTCATGTTTATTATTGTTTTTAACGATGTATATCACGTATCTCCCCGGTAGATGCCATTTTTAGAAGAGAACGATAACATTTTTACTTTCTATTATTTGCTTTCTTACAATCGGGCGTGCTCGAGCACATTGTAATTTCCGCTTTGTCATTTGAATATCTGTGACGCAAGCCGAAATTCTTTCTAAATATGTTTGGTCTGCAAAATGCGAAAATGGAATTGCAACGAGTAAACTATGTTGATTTGTTTGCTCTTGTTTTAAATAAGGGCAACATCTACAGTGTGTCTCTTGAAATACGCAATTAAATTATTCCAAATCTGTGCTAGAAACGCATCTTTCGCAGAAGAGTTGTTATGGTGAAAGAAGGATCCTTGTTCTACATATCTGAAGCCCTTCTAGAAACGCTTGACATATAAATGATATGTTGCTTTGGAAAACAAGGATATGTTAACTAAAACAAAAAACAACAGTTGCATTCTTATTCAAATAGAAATGTTGCAAATATATATAAACAAATCAATGAGGGTTAAAGAAACTACTTCAGACAGTGAGACAAAATATTATAACTGTGTAAGGTCTTTGAAGAATAAATGATTATTTCGTAACTATAATGATTATTAAATAAATTTATGTAGTACAGGTGAAGTTTCTCTTCACGCAAAAAAACTTTGCACCGACTTCATTTTGGGTTATAATAAGCTAATTTTAATATAAATAAAAGTCATTGGGAGTATGTATGTGTGTATGTATGAGCCACACCTCCCCCCTAAGCAACTGGACCGATTTAAACCAAACCTAGCACACTTATTATTTAAGACAAGGGGAAGATACCTGTCAACTTTTCAAAGTGCAAAAGTTAATTAGACATCCAGTTAATTAGCCATTAACCGAAATTTTGTCATTTTTCCGTAGTATCCCACAAGAAATATTTTTATACCATCTTAAAGTTCAAAATTTTATATTTTCAATTATGCCAATTTCATTCCTGTGCAATTTTCCCTTTAATTATTATTATTTTTTCAAAATGTAATTAAAAATATCTGAATAGATGGCAGATGATTTTTTTTGAATAAGGAAATTTATAGATACTCAGTTGCTAGGCAACGATGAGACTTTCAACTACTCTATCTTTATTTTTTAAGCCAAAAAGTTAATTGAAATTTCCGTTAATTAACAATTAAGTAAGAGACAGGCATTTTTCAGCGTTATCTTTCGAAATATGATCTCACAGAAATATTTTCACACCATTTTAAAGTTTAAAAAAATTATCTTTTCAGCGACATAAATTTCATTTGCATACAATTTGCTTCTTTCATTTTAATAAATTTTTCAAAATTAATTTTTTATACAATTCATAACAATATTCTTTTATTGATGAAAAAAAGAATACATACGAAGAACTGTTGCCAGAACACATTAACAAAATTCTGAAAGAATACTAAAAGAAAAGTTTAAAAGTAGGCAATTCACAGAGACGATTAACATTTTATATCAGGAAGAACTATTGATTTTGTTTATTTTCATACTTTTTATCAATAAAAAATTTTCAATTTAATTAATTGTCCCAAAATGTTATTAAAACCTATCTTATCCCTCAGAATTTGTGAATAAAATTTGAAGTGCTTATATAAAAAATATAAATAACTTATAAAGAAAATTATTTATCGACGGTTTTTAAAAATCGGATGGTTCAATTTATATTCTCATTTAAATTGAAAAAGTTTCAGGCGATAAGCGGATTTTGTGTATCATAATATTTTATACAAAATTATTTTTTACATTAAAAATATCAGACATGAAAGTATTTTAATCCCGATCAACTCTAGGTAAATCAGATAGTAAAAAATAATAATAAATGTATTGCAAAACGAATTTCGAAAGGAGGTAATCTAAAACTTTAATTGACGTCTTTTATTTTCATTTCACAGAAACTTCATATATGTGAAGAAAATCTAAATGGAAAAGCTGACAAAAATTAAGATAAACAGTTTTTTTTAAAGATTTTTGAAGATATTTTCATATATGAAAGTGAAAATAAGCTATGAATAGAAAGCATCAGTAATCTCTTTTAGGAGCTTTATTTTACAATACAGCAGAAAGATTTAACCTAGAAGAAATATTTCTAGGTTGTTTAGGGTTATCAATGATGTTCTACAACTAGGACAATTCTGGATATGACTGTTCAATTTCAGTTCCTATAAATTACTACGGTTAAAGTCGCCCGTTTGGGAAGTAATTTAGTTTATAGATACTCTGTATACTAAAGGAATTATTTTAGATTCCTTAAGGATAGTTGATTTGATAAGAAATTCTCTGAAAACGCATTGCTTAAGACGTCTTCGCCAGAAGACATTGGTAACTAAATTTCAAAAGTCGTGCATTTATTGGATGATAAGTTCACTGATGATTTGAAATAAAACTAATAATCTGAGAGCCAAATACAGCAAGTGAAATGATCCATTTACATTTCTCAATCGACATTTACATTGACCCATTTACATTTCTCATTTCTCAACAGTTTTCAGCACCAAGAAAGTATTATTTTAAATCGTTCATTTTAAAATCAAAATCTTTATTTAGGTCTGAAAATAAGAATTTGACACTCAAATATTTATCAGAATATTTATTTGTTAATAATTATTTCATCTGAAATTTCCTAGTAAATGCATGGTAAGTATATTGTAAATAATTCCTTCCTGGAACCTTTAATAATTTGGACGATTTTTTAAGAAGTGTACCAAGAATTTATATTAATAAAATAATGAATAAAATCAATTTTAAAAGTTTTCTTTTTTATGGAGTTATAAAAAAGTAAAATAAATATATTTATCGGAGGAAATCTGGCATTCTATTACTTACTCAAAAAATAAATGGTTGAAAGAAAAATACAGAATTATATATCAACAAGAGCATTTAAATGGAGATTGAATATACCCTATTAGCAGAAGATGTTCTGCAACATTCATACGATATCTTTACAATGTTGTGCGGCTTTTAGAATATCGTAGAAACATCATGGAGATACCTTAAAGTATCTTGTGCTAACAGGGTATAAACTCAAATATGAAAAATGAAATATATAAATAAATTAGTGTTCCATAAATTGTAAGAAAATTTTTTGTGTGGTTAACTTAAGACGCAATGCTGAAAATTAAAAAAAAATTGAGTCAATTCACATGACTTCACAGTCACATGAAAAACGTACTTGTGCATGTCAGCACATGTAACTTTGCATTATCTTATGCTGTGTTGGGATGAAATCCTTTTCCCATCTGCAAAATATGGGACTGATTACAAAATTACGCGGATTAAGAATATTATAGTGGCAACCATATAATTACAGCCGATACAATATAAGTACCAACATGAAACTTTTATAGTCCTTCGATGTAAATCATTATGGCAACGTGGCAGCGATGTGGAAGTTGCAGAATACCTGAAGTAGTACCAGTTCTTTTGATGGTTCGAATAGAGGTTTTTTTTGCATTCTCTTGAGAACCAACTCCTTGTGCACCAACAAGTACAACACAAGGCTTAAAGAAGTAAGTAAAATACTAAAAAAAAGTGTTGAAGGAAGCTTCGAATTAAATGATACAAATGCAAATTCCAAACAGAAAAGGGAAAAAAGTATATACAATAAATTGGTCGCATTCATACGAACACATGAATGTTTTTAAGCAATGAAGTAAATAAAGAAGGGGAGTAGGAACCGAAACATATTCAATTTTTTTTAAAAAAAGTTATAGATGCAAAATAACTGATCACATATACACAAAAAAATGGGTAATAATGAGAAATGGAGTAAAAGCTGTACAAGGTAAGGAAAAATAAAAAAAAGAATGAAGCATCCAAAAATCAAATAAAAGTACACAAATACACAAAATATTATACAACACATAAAAACATACATATTTCACACAGGTAACAAAAAAAGGGTCTAATCCAAATATAAATAAAAAAATGAATTCCAAAAATTTAAAAGTAAAAAAAAAGAAAATAAAAGTAATAAGAAAGAAATTGTAGATGTCAGCAAAAAACAGACACAAAATTCATAGTCTATAAAATGTGGGGGGAAAATGCTGTCGATAAATTCACAAAATGATGCAAAACAGCTTTTGTTCTGGACCAAAGTAGAGAAAGATGGAGGGCATGCTACATTGTTCTTCTTCAAACTGCTGATGGGTAAACATCTTTGCAGGAGTGAATTTAGAACAAGAAAGTATCAAGTGATTGACATCTCGAATCCCTCCACTTGAGCCAATACCACACAAATCTGTACGAGATAAATTGAAGCGTTTCAGATAGGCTTTGAAGTTTCCATGTCCAGTGATAAATTGAGTAATTCTAAAATTAGGGATGAAATGGATGGATTTCAAACGTCCAGGGATGGAAGGAAAAAATTCTTTGGTGAACTTCGCATAGTGAGAAATTTGATAACAGCTATTCCATTGAGAAATGACATTTTCCTTGAAAACACTTTCGTAAAAGGATTTTGGTACAGACATAGGGACAAATCAATTAGTTTAGTCGCCTCTTTCGAAAGGCAGTCAGCACGTTCATTGCCATAAATTCCTATATGACCTCGAACAAAAGAAAAGACTTATACACCTCTTCCTTGAAGGAAATAGTTGTCTATCATTCTACGAGTTTTTGGAACTGTTTGGTAGTGAATGCACGAAGAAAACCAATGATTTAATTCCAAAGGAAAAGGAACCACTTCCAAAGAAGAAGTGATTCGTTCTTCTTTGCAATTAAATTAAAGTAATCATAATCATTGATACTTAAATCCAGAGAAAGCAACTGCCAGCGCCAAATAGGCAAATAAATCAGTCATGGGTTGTTACCGAACTGCTTTAGAGATTCTTAAAAGGATACATTTATTTATTATCCACGCCGACCCATTCACCCATAGGGTGTGGAGCGTTTTAACGGTAGGCGAGGAAGAGTACAAAAAATGATACATTGTACCAACATTCAACAAATACAATCAATATAAACATAACAAATACAATAAAACACATAATACAATAAAATAACAAATACAGAATAAAAATACAATCCTCAATAATATATATATATATATATATATATGTTACCGTTAAAGTATGAAATCCGTTATTCTATAGAATAACTGATCAAGTCAGCTAAAGTGTTATATAAACTTTTATTTTACACTTTAACCATTTATTCTATAGAATAACGGTCCACGCATCGTTAAAGTGTAAAATAGCCGACATGATGCAGCCTGTTTGTTAGTCAGATTGGTTATTTGTATTTTCAGCATCTGAAGTGGGCGCCGGGCAAATTTTTTTAACTTTAAAAACATCCTACGGCTTCGCTAGTAGCGGGAGCCGGAACCTAGTAGCTTCGCTAGCTCATTGAATGTAAGGAATCTGCGTTTATAGGGGAATTTGTCCATAACTTCGTTCCTAATAGAGATACCGAGACAATTCCTGTATATTCTTGAACCTTCATTTTGTCGCGAAATTCGCCAAATTTGTCGACAAGTTGCCTAAACAGTCGCCAAGTTTGTCGCCAAGGTCGACTGTCATTGACTTCCTTTCAATACTTATTCCTGTAAATCTCTCTTTCCAACTATAAGAATAATATGGCAAGAAAGCGACATTACAGTTTTATGACACTGTTATAGTGGTTTTAATTTTCCATCGGTTATGGCTGATATGCAATCAAAAGTTATAAAAAAGCGGACTTGTTTTAATGTCAGAATGTTTATTTTACACTTTAACGGCCTGTCATTAGTTATTCTATAGAATACCTAGTTATTTCATAGAATAACTAGGTAAAGTATGAAATAAATAATTTATTTTACACTTTAACTGACTTGATCAGTTAATCTATAGAATGACTAGTTATTCTATAGAATATCTGAATTATACGCTTTAACGGTGACATATATATATATATATATATATAATACCTTAAAAAATAGACTTATATTCATACAATGTGAAAAAAAGGATAGATCGCTCCATCCGAACCATCAGCTCAAATGGTACAACTTCAGGTATTCTACGACATCCATATTCATAGAAACAAGTTGAACACAACGCTGATGAATACATCGAAGGACTATAAAAGTTTCAAGCTAGTACCGATGTTGTATCGGCTGCAATTATATGACTTTTAAATTTTCATACCTTGTAAATTGGCGTGGGTTATTTGATGTATATCGCGTGAACATGAGTTGATGCATTGTACCTGGAATTTTACTACCAGGTGTATAAAATTCTTCACAAAGAGTTTTCCTTTTTTTATTCGGGAACAGAATAACAGTAATTAAAAAATTCGTACCATACATTCACTTTAAAGAAACATGAAAGGAAAATTAAAGGAATCCTTAGCCGTTTTAATATTACCGTAGAAGACAATAATTTTTATTCTTTTATTTTATCTGTTTGAACTTATTTAACTTTATTGAACTTAAAATTCCTTCTAATCGTTTATTCTGTTTTCAAAAACGATGAAATTATTTAAAGCATTTTTATGAGAAACGAATATGGTTCAACAGGCAATACTTTTGCAAACGTCTCGCATCAAATCAGGTAATCATTCAAAACCGTAATTAAGGAATTGAATGTGAGGAGGCTATAAATATTAAAGCACAATGCGCGAAAGCGTTTTAAAGTATTTCGGGAATTAAAATATGGCAGTTGGTATAAGGCAATGAATCTGTGTGGGAGATGCTAAATTAAATTTACATTTTGTGATTCATCTAAATGTTCTCGGAACAGGATAAACCTTGAAAATACCGCCAGTGCTTTTGAAAGGAAATCCTCCATTATTTTATATTATTCTAAGAAAATAAAGAAGTAGATGTATAACGGATTTCCATTCAAGTTATTTGAATGGTATTTGGAGAGATTTCTTGTACTGTATTTTTACAGTTTTCATTCTACCACCCGACTTTCATGCATATTCTTATCCGAAATATACATAAAAGAAATTACCAATACAGACGAAATGGTCTTGGTTGTGAAATATTCGGAAATTCCTTCTCACTTGTGAACGTTGCCCTTCACTTTATTGATATCTCCAAGAAGTTAATAACATTGCAAGATTTTGTTTATCTACAAAATGCTTGGGATTCCAAGTTTTTCTAAGCTAAAAGATTCTAATGAATTTTCCTATGAAGAAGGATAATTAGCTGATAAAATTATAGCAGGGCAAAAATCATTTAAATTTAATTACTGGAAAATTTTATTTCTTCATTTTCTTGTTTTAATTTATAATTCTGAATTATTAAAGTAATTATAAAAGTTGCAAACTCAGTTACATGAAATGGGCGTGGGATCCTCCGATGGCTAAGGACAGGCTACGACATATATAAACGGAACTTGAAGTAGTTTCCCAAATTTAAATGCATTTTTGCTGAAATATGTTTTAAATTTCTTTTATGTTTTGAACAGATAATAATATTAGAAAATGTACTGAAACTGAAATTCATAATTCAGCGTCAAAGTTTTTCCAAGACTTCAAAAAGTAATTAGCTTAGCAATTACTTTGAGGTAATATGAAATATTTTCATGAGATGAATGAATGTTAAAACCATGGCCTCCATACTTTTAAAAGTAAGACTAGGTATAATATTATACTTCTCAGAAGAACGCACTTTTTTCTATCTTGAATAGTATAGGAAATAGTAATAAGTTAAATAACAAAAATGTGAGCAGTAAAAATGTGATTATTTATTATTAATATAATAGCCCAGATCTGTCTCTCACTGATCCAGTAACGCTCTGACGTCACCAACAATAAAATTCGCGCCATAGCACTGCGAGAGGTTAAACAGCATTATTTCATTGTTAGATCACCTAAATGTCAGTAATTTTAAATTTAAAAAAGAAATTGTCGTTGTAATTTCAAATTTAATAGTTCTAAAATAGTGAAATAAAATTTTCTATCGATTGATATAAAATTTATCTCGCTATGATCAATAGTTCCCGAGAAATTTTAAATTATATTAATCATATATTTCAAATTAATTTCCGTTTTTTAATAGAAAGTAGTAAATTAGTAAATCACGTCAGTGGTATATCATGCGCGTGATATAGTTTGGACGCCAAAATGCATCTGATTATTTATTGCAATCGTGATATTATAATTTGATAATATTTTTTGGCAACGTTTGACAAGCAGAGAATTTCATGGTTATTGAATTATAATAAAATTGTTAAATAGCGAAAAATACTTCACACGGAATGTTGTTCACCAAGAGGTTTTTTGAATAAAGAAATATGTAAATAATATATAAATAAAAAAGATATTTCCGGTCATAAAACATATGTTTATTTTATTTATTTTCAATCAATGTTAAACATTTCTCTCGCATATATTCTATTTAAACACTTCAAATTTGACGGGAAATCTCTCGAATGAAGAGGAAATTTGCATCCGTGATACCATGACGGGTGATTTCTAGTTTTTTGAATGAAGGTGTAGGCTTCTCTATTTTAGCAATGCAAGTGCTAGAATTATTGATAGTGATGAAAGCTATCCTCAGCAGTGTATCACAACCCGACTTCAGCAATGCAGATAAACTCAATTCTATTTTGGAACGAACGTGAAATTCAACCGGATTTGGCAGATTGCTGCTGATATGATTACGGATTGCTCAGAGAATAAATGTTCAACAAGATTTGGAAGACTGCTGCTGATATAGTTGCGGATTCCTAAAATAATGAATGCTAATTAAAAGTTATAAAAATGAAACTGATAATTCACCATTCTATGTAACAAGGAAAGTGTTTATTTGAAAACAAATTCTTATTTCTAAGTTTGCATTTCAATGATTCTATTCAAAGAACCGTTAGGAAGGGTTTCAATTAAATAGTACAGAAGAAATTGGAAAATATCTCACCATAAGACTATGGAAATACATCCCTATATTTGTGTTCTTAACGCACAGGGAACACACAAGGAAAATACCAGCAGAAGATCTAAAACCAAAATTTTTGGATATTTTTACATTTATTCTCATTATAAAAAAAATCTACTCTCAGTGCTTTAGGTCAGCAGTATTGAGAGTACATTTACTCATATGGAAGTAAATGAAGTTAAAATGAATTTGAATTTCTTGCCAATGTGTGACTTTAAGAGTCTTCAGAGCAGATTTGCATTTCAGTTAAAATAATTTTGATTATTCTGTTGCTTTCAGTTATTCAAAATAAATACGAATGAACATTATGTATGAATGCATCAAAGTAATTACTACTGATATGTAATCTAAATGACTTTCAAAATTAGAAATTAATATTGCACCTTGTCATATCAGCACAACTACACAAATATTAGCAATTGATTATAAGTTATTATTAGACAGTTTATAGTTATCTCATGACACCATACAATTGGATATGTGAATTGGATATGTGAATTGGAGAGATTTTGTGCAACAATTGTATCCAAATTTAAAACAGGTAATCTTTCAAAGTTCTGATAAACTATTTCGTCGGAAATGTTATTATGACAGTTTCATCTTTAAGTATAAATTTTATCTTCATTTTATGATAAAAAGTTTTTTTAATCTTTTTGACGAAGAAGTGATGTCTTTTAAAATGGGTTATAACACAACTATTAAAAATGAAAATATTTAGAAAATTTGAAATGGGTGAAATTTCATATTGTTTGTGAAAATGACGATGCAGAATTAAATTTCTTAAATCTCCTAAACCGTATAAAAATATCTTATTGATATTGAATGCTAGAATTATTAAAAACAACCGTGAAAACATGAAAGTCAGCCAAATTACACTCATGAAACAGTAATTAATATTAAATAGTGGTCTTATGAACCTGAGCAAATTAGAAACCAACAATTAAAAACAGTTTCGTTCTGTTGCCACTGTGACTTTCACGGAGTGAGCAGCAACAAAACTCTTTCATGACGGTAGCAAACAATAAATCCCTTAAATCCCTCAATAACAGGGATGAAACGATCATCATTTATTTGTCGTTATATCTTTTGTGTGTTTAATCGAAAATTAGTATAAGACAATTTTACTGCATGATATTGGATTTGAATCCCTCGACTTTAAGTCAGGCTTGAAACACCGTTAGGATAATCTACATCTATTAAACGCTTCTGAATCTTCCCTTTTCAGGATGAGACATTATAATTTTATCAGTTGCTATTCACAGAATACTACCGAGAACAGTGAACGGACGTGAGTGAAAGTGATAACCATCATATCAGTTATATCACAGTTCACAAAATTATTCATTCAAATAACTCTCTTAAGGTGAAGAAACTGATGAACCGATCTGATAAAATATTGAAGTCATTCCTCTATCCGCCGGTGAACTTTTTCCCGACAGTTGAAAATTATGACCCCAAACGGAATTAACGGATTCGATTTCTTTAGAGGAACAGTTAATTTATTATCTTAAGTACCCGCTGAAGCAACATATGATAAAGGATTAAAAGAAATTATCTCAAGATAGAAAAAAATATATTGTCAGATCTTAAAATAATAATATAGATTTCGATTGTTTAAAATGCAAGACGTACACATGCATTTGATGTCAACTTTTTCTGCTTTTTGAGCACCTATTAACGAAAAGTCGGGAGTTAGAATTTTTAAATCTTAAATAATCTCGATGGTAGATTTTGATGACTTCTGTATAACACTTAATGCAAAATGGGCAATCACATTATTAATGTATGCACATAATTCACCGTTCATTTTCAAATACGTCCAACGAATATGCTAATTCACCATATTAATTCATGATATCAGAGTTAAAGATCAACATTATAAATGCGTATGTAAAACGCTATTTATCACATAATATGAATTTCATCATTAATACTGATGCTTCTAAAGAAATAATTATTAGAAATTATTTTGAATAATTATACCCTTTTCTGGTATGAAACATAAGTTTGCAATTTCACCTATTGTTAATGGCCTCTTCAGTATAAAATACAGAAAGGACTTCAGCCATAATGAAATCTCTGTATAAAAGATTTTTATTATTTAGCTCCAAATATAACTACTTTGCTGTTTTATTTAAACTGCAATAAGAAAACGGTCATTTAATCGATCATGATTAGTTCATGGGTAAAAGCTACATCAAACCTCTTTCATATTTAAGTTTCCAGTTGAATTCTTGTGCAAGTAGGTATAGTTTGATATTCTTCATGTATTTTCATCTTAGATACAGGTTAAACATATTAACTTTAAATTACTATCTCTATACCGTGGTTTTTTTAAATCTTGAAATCATTCAAAATTGGAATTTTCTAGAACTTCATATTTAATACTATTCATGTAAGAGAAAGTATGCTCTATAATCAAATGAAAACAAACAATACTCATACTTATAATTTGCGGATATTTTTCTTTAAATTAAAGTACCCCTTCTTGCAGTTCGTTACAACCAATTTGTAGCTCAATAAATGGACTAGAACATATTTATCTACATCATCTGTAACTATCTACAAGTTTATCCAAAGCTCGACTTATAAAGCGATAGGACATTTCTCAGGTTGGTGATCAATAATTAAGCTACGCAAACGTTTATTTTATTTCTTTTCCAAATATTCTTTGAAGTGTGCTGAAAACACGAAGTAATTCACTCTTTCATTTAAATTAAGATCAGTGAGAAAAATATTCTGTGTGGAAAAGGATCTGTCAGCCTGACACCCAGAAGTTGTAAATCTGTCAGGAAGCGCAAGAAGTATTCCTTGCGGCTAAATTACGGTTGAATTTGTCAGTAGAAAGATCCATTTACTTTTAATTGAAGAGGAAAGAATTTAATTCTAATTACAGAAAACTTCGCATCCATCGAAAACTTCAGCATCTTTTAAGATTTACTAACAGTTCGAAGCAGATAAAATCTGAAAGCCAAGATAATTCTGATGCATTTAAGTAGATTACTTAGCATTTAGAAAGCTTATTTAATACGGCAGTTCCTTGCTTCATAAGTTATTTTAGTTTTAAATACAGCCATGAATAAAAACTTTGGAGTGTCATCTACTGGAATATTTTGTATAAAAAATGGTCAGTTGTATCCAAATATACGGTTTTGCAAATAGGGACTCATAAAAAGTCCATTATTCACTTAAAGTAGTCGGTTGTCTATAAGTCCCTTGAAATTCAAAGGCAATAAAAACAATCTTATTTTTATATAAATTCAATCCACTTTATATTTTTATATCAATACAATTATATTTTACACTTACATTTCATTTTATTATTTTAATCAATTCAATCTTTTATCAACTCATTTTTATATCTATTCAATTCACTCAATTCATCAATTACTCTGGTGTACAAAAACTAAGCACCGTTTCGTAAAATGAGAGAAATTTGCGATTGATACGAAAACAATGGATCGAAATCAGTTATAAAGGATCGCGTAACATATAATCGAGTATCATAAACATTATCCATTGGAGATTCAATCACTAATGCATTTAGGGGACCAACCAGAAATTAATGAAGAAAAAAAGGGATGTCGGCTCTTTCATTAAATGTTTTGTTTGTTATGCACATTGCTTACATGCATTTACGTAAAAATAGCATGGATATTCGGGAAGGTATAAAGGTTTCTTTAAAAATCCCAATTTTCCCTGCATGCTTTTAGCTTATAACCTGCAGAGTTTTCATCCAAATTGTACAAAACTTACAAAGCACTCGACTGTATGTTATAGAAGTATTGTATTAAAATATGAAGTAAACGCGTTGAATATTAGAGGAAATATGAGTGTTTGTACAAATAATTTTTTACTACTCATGTGCGAGAAGTAGCGTAATTTTTCTTTTATAACTTCAAAGCCAGGTATATACAGCAAATTAAATAAAAATTCCAGTTGAATCCCGCTAAAATTCAGAAAGATATCTGCATTTCAGTGAGGTGAATTTAAATTTCTCTTTGAGAGAAGCTGAGTGATGAGGGGTTTTCCACAAATACATACTTTCGAAACTTAATCTTCGAACAGTAACAATGAATTTTTGGAAAGAACATCTTGAATACCCATGCACACTATTGGATGGGGTTGCTAGGATTATTATGAAACGTTAATGCAAGGTAGGTGCCCAATGATAAAATTTAGTTTATTATTATATATATATAGATATTAATTATCAAATCAATACTGGGTACTGAAATATAAAACTCAATGATAAGCAATTCTAGCTATACTCATATAAATCACCTACCTTTGCAGACCTGAAAAACCTAGCCACTAAATTAAATCATTTGAAAACAGTAGTACATTGCAAATTGTGAAATCAAATTAGAGAAATTAAAACAAAATCAAAATATTTGAATTTAAATCCTTTTTATTTAACAATTTTTTAATTTAAAAAATTACTGCCAACAGCATTTTAAGTTAAGAAAAACAGAAATAAAATTTAAGTGATGCACAATTCGAACACATTTTGTATTCAACAATGATGTATATGCATATATACATATACATAATTTTTGCAAACTTCTTCATCAAATTATTAAATGAGAAACATTTACTTTATTCACAGTGGCCACTATGAGAATGATAAGTACTGAAATTGATTGATGATTAACACGTACTGTTCAGCATCGCAACACAAGTTTCTTGAATCTTTTGGAAGCAGCACTCATAGTGGTAATGCATAATCAAATTTTCGTACAAACTTCAAGAGGAATTGTTACCTCTCAACATGAAGCTACACACACAGCAGGCAATGTAATAAGCCACTGAAAATTTTATCCCCACAATGCTTGAGCAGCTCTTTCATCACTTACACAATCATCACATAATGGAAGCTATCGAATGGCAGGCTGTTCAGTGCTGCAATCCATTATTGCAGGGCATGGTAGGTTGAGTAATTTATCTAATTACTGAAACTGTATGACTAAAAGCATGAAAATAGGTTCACTCAATCTACTGATTGTTGTAAGTCGTCAAAATCTCAGCCCGTTGATTAAATAGATTATAACAAGAACGCAAAACTGTCCCAACGGCTTCCATTCCAAACTTGAAAAGAGCAAAGAAAAACACAGCACGAGCACGATCCGGTTGTCATTAATCAAACTTCAACCACCTTCATATTTTTTTAGAAAGACATGATAAATTCTGGCAGATTAATTTCTTTACCATTTTACGGGGACCATCAGTCTAAAAGCAGGGGCAAGCACCCTGAAGGCCCAACGGCCTCCAGGAGCCCACAGGTGGAAAAACAGACCTCCTTCTTGTTCAGTCAAGCACAAAGGAATCTAAAATTACATAACGGAAAAAACCTCCAGCCAGAGACGCCAAAACCTGATAACGACAAATCCCTACGCGAAACAAGATGACGAGGAAATAGACCCGTTGAAAAATTTAGATTTATAAATTAATAAAGTTGATAAATTAAAGGAAACAACATCAAAAGTTAAGACAAATAATAATTAAGTCTAATACATAGTAAATAATTAAGAAAAATTTAGATATTTAATGAAACGGCTAAAAATTATCGTTTGAATTTCAAAAGTTGTCAAAGATGCCACAAGAGATGAAATAAACTTTGGTGGCGAAGAATTAAATAATTAAAAATACTGATAACACCGAAAAATGATGCAGATGCAATTTTTTGCAATCTAATACACACTTATAAATTAGATACATTTTTGAAATTGTATTTCGTCAATAATCATTCGAAGATTAAAGTTTATAAAGTATCAGTTTGTGCAATGTTACTTAAGTGATTAAACAAACAACAAGAAAAAGCTAACTGATGAATAATATCTGCTTTCTATGAACGAAAAGAAGTTTGTTTTTTTGAAGGAAAGAGTTTTATGTGGCCTTTAATATTTTAATATTTTTAGTCCTGTGCTCAGTATAGCATATCTTTACTTTTTAACTAATAAAAATCTTTTTATATTTCAGAAAAATGATAGCAAGTGTACATGCAGACGTCTGTAAAATATGGAAGACTTATATCACTTTAGAAAATATGAAAATTCATTGAACGCTACGTTTATTAGTCCAAATGTGCTCAATAATGCAAAAGAGAAAGATGAATTTCGTAAGAAAATGTTTTCCTACTTAATCATCAGTTATGAAAAGCATGGAGTGTGAAATTAGAAGGGAAGTTTTGAAGCCTACATCATGCTGTGAAGAATATTCTTTTAGGCATAAAGGGTTTTCCAATATATTGGTGTGCTTATTTACAAATCAACATACGAAAAATAAAAATAATTCTAAAATATGAGTGAAAATTAAATGTATTACGCTTTCACAAATCTTCAATATAATTTATATCAGATTTACTATATTGTTGATAACGAACAAAATTGATTGTAATGTAAGCAGAAAACAATATTAAATAAACTAGACTAAGTTTTAAGAAATAATGAAAAATCTGAACAACTGAAAGTTTCGATGTTCGAACCAAAATTATATTGCTAAAGATAAGAAGCATAAAATACTATAAAGTTACTTCAAGCAACGAAAGAATTGTTCTTATCGTTATAGGTAGCGGTTTCATGATACAGTATGGATTCAAATTTCAATTGGCGCGGGTCACTTTGCATTAGTCAGGAAAGCTTCATTGATTCCATCATGGCTTTCAAGATTGCATTTATCTTGAAGGGAATCTTTCTTATGGAAGGACATCACTTTTTGCAACTAACTTATTTATAAAATTTCAACTATTTATTACACATCTCGTATGAAGTAATGAAGCAATGCTGCTACACAAAATAAAAATGGATTTAATAAAATTTTATCCAACTTTTAGGCAATTAAACAGTTTAAATTTATTTCTTATATAAAAACTTACAGCGTTTGTCCTGACTAAATTTATATATGTTGTTTGAAAATGAATTTCATTACAAAAGGCTACCAATCCGTTTGTTGTAGTTCGGAGGGAAAAGAAAAAAGTTACTTTTTAGAATTACAGTTTTCAAAATACAGCTTTCTTTTCTCTTTTTACTATCAACTGAGCAACTTGCAGAGAAAGTTTTAAAAATACGTGTTTGAAAAACAATTTTTTTTCCCAATTAAGGGAGTTTTTCATGAAAATTTCTGAAGTAACAAAAATGATTTTAAGTATTAAGTTAATCTTACGTCATGCATGTATGTTATTTTCCGTTCTTTATAAATGATTATAAAGTTCTCTGAACCTCGACTATTCGATCTAGAATCTCGAGAACTTAAAGCAACATCTACTAATTGAGTTTTTAAACACAAGAGAAAGATTCCGAGGAAAC
Source organism: Araneus ventricosus (assembly GCA_013235015.1). Classification (NCBI taxonomy): domain Eukaryota; kingdom Metazoa; phylum Arthropoda; class Arachnida; order Araneae; family Araneidae; genus Araneus; species Araneus ventricosus. Next base: position 135,467 of record BGPR01000812.1, on the reverse strand, counting down.
AATTGATGCACGTAACGATACAGCTCCGTTCCTTGTTTTGAGATCAGGTTAGTTAGTTCTAAGAACCAAATCCAGTGAAAATAATAATAAAAAAAGAAACCCAGTTAACGAAGGTGAATTGTTCGTGTATATAATACACAAGTCTCCTCGGCTCAAGAAACTCGTGACTGAAATTCAGTAGCCCGGATCACCCAGAAGGAGAAATTTCTCCTCTATTTTGTGTGGTTTTATCTCGTCAAAGAAGAGGGAATAAATCGTTTTCTCTCAACTACTTGAGAATTTTCTTCTTAGCAGCAAAGATCAACTAATTTGAATTGCTAATTTCTTTTGGATCATTCCTTTGAACCTTGTAGTGTATTTAAAGTGAGAAAATAACCTAATTTTTTCTCTGTAATACTCTTAGGCATTCAAAACTTTTTCTCCCATTAAAGTTAAGAGTTATTAAAATTATTCCACTCGATGAGAGTATTCAATGTCTGAGGTAAATATTAGGGAAATTAACTGATCTTTACAGCTCTTTCATCTTTAATACGGTTTTAGATAAAAGTTTTAATCCTATATCTTTGTTTACACTTCACGTTTATTTTTTAAAATTTTACTATAAGTGGAAGGATATTTTATACAAGAAGGGTTCAAAAGGCATTCAGTTTAAATCCAATGAAAAAGAAAAATGAGATAACAGAATCTTTCAAAAATTAGTGCTAAAAAATACCACCTTTTGTAACGATACAAAAGAACGATTTTATTACCAAGTAAAATACAGAGAATTTCTTTATAGCCAAAATAGGACTAAATAAGTAAAGTTTCCAACAAAACTTCGTTTTTATAAAATAATCCGATAAATTAATAATCCGTCAATTCAATCTATGTACTCTTTTAAATCATTATTGTAACTGTCATTCCCTGCCTCGGAAGTTGAGGCTCGTGTTCTCTTGTTTAGTACAGGCATACTCTTAGAGATTGAGTGATAATATGGTGGATATAGGATAACAGATCAAACATGTGCGTGCGTGCGTTCTTTTAAAAAAACTGGACTCCATTCAACGTCTGTTTCTTTATATTACTGGTGCATACAGGACAACCCCAACCGCTAGCTCTCCAACTGGCCACCCGTCTTCAACCCCTCCCTTTACAAATCCAACAAGAAGCATCTTATGCCCGAGTTTCTCGAGAAAGATCTTCATACAACTTTTTCACCCTTATATTCAGCCGAACAAGTTACGAAAGCAAAAGCAGTGGAATTCACATTCACCCCCATAATTTTCTTCTCCACAATGAAATATCATTTGCAGAAAATCACAGAGACTCAGGAGTCAAGGCTATATAAACTGACGGATCTAAAACGGACGAAGGCCCTGGTTGTGCATATTGCATTCTCGAAAACTATGGAATAATAGCCTCATAGCAAAATAAACTTGATCACAGCAATTTGGTTTTCCAAGCTGCAATCCTTGCAATTAAAATGGCAAAAGCAGCTTCTTCCCTTCATAGACCAATCAAAATTTGGACAAACAGTTTGTCAAGTTTGATGGCCACACTGAGAAAAAAATTCTGGTCAAAACTACCAGAATATGGTAAAATTTACCGTATTCTCTGGCTCATATGGAACACCATAAAGTTCGGTATTTTTTACCGCAGCAGTTTAGTAATGACTTTATGGTAAAATAACCAGAAAAATATCGTTTATTTACCACGCTGTTTGATATGGAATTTGGTATTATTACCGTACACAAAGGTAATGCTACCAAATAAGATGGTAATTTAGACCATTTAATTTGATAAATTTACCAGAATAACTCTGGTTCTGTTACCAATAAGATGGTAATTTAGACCATTTAATTTGATAAATTTACCAGAATAAGTCTGGTTCTATTACCAATAAGATGGTAATTTAGACCATTTAATTTGATAAATTTGCCAGAATAACTGGTTCTATTACAAATTATCTGGTAAAATTTGAGATACGGTATGTCCGTTTATAATGCCAATCGCATTAATATTTATTTATTTTTGCTTTTTGACCTGTAAAATTTTACTCAATTCTCAACATCACTACGATTTTTAAAAAAGCAGAATGTTTATAAATATACAAATGCCTGAGGCAGAGTGAAAAATGAATTATAAAAATAAATGCAAAAACTCATTGACTCATTTTTTATAAATTGCTAAATTTATTAAGTACTAAATATTAATTACTTTTATTAATTACTAAAATTTATCATTTCTTGATAATTTAATTTTCTTTATTAATATACATATATGCAGTGAATTTATTTTAAGTATTTAAGAAAACAAAAGCACATATTTCAAATCTAACTTCAATTTATTGGACAGTGTTGAGATCTTGCTTTTATACTTTCTCAACAGGAAGTGACTTCATTACGTAGGAAGTGATGTAATCTCCAGAAAGTTCATGAAGCCAGTAGAAATAGTTTGAAAGATCGAAGTCCTTCTAGAAAATTCCTTTTGTCGCCAACTTCGCCGCCAAGTCACCCAAATGGTCGACAAATATATCGACAATATTAGCAACTTAAGGAAACAACTTTATAGCATTGCTGGCCTCCACTTCTGTGATTGCTTTACAATTTATTTGTAGAACAATTCTTACAAATAAGTTGGCGTAGACTGTTGATAAGTCTTCATCTAAAAAATGTAAAACAATTCAATTAACATTTTGAATGATTCTTATAGTAAGGCAAAAACGGTTCTGAATGTGTTAAGATCTCGCAGACTGAGTCAAAACTGAAGAGATCGCCTTAAACTTACTTTTTTTTACAAAATCTAAAACATTGAACAATCCTTTTAGTAAATGTAATGTTTTATAATTAAAAATAAATGATCATAAAAAGATGAATTGGGATTAATTATCGATCACTTAAAGTAGTACTCTCATTTCTTACGTTGATTGCACTTGACTTCATCATACAAAAATTTCAGCAAAGAAATGATAAAACAAAAATGGAATCATTTTAAGGAAAGCGTAACCTCAACTAAATAGCAAGCTCAAAAAGCACTGCGCACGTAAGCTCTCCCTTTCCTTTACCTCTTGTAAAGTAGCAAGATTAATCAATTTATCAAACTTCAATAACGTGGCTAATACCTCTATTAAAAAAGTGTTGGTACATTTACGTTTAAACTAAGTGGTTCTGTTATCTAATAGTTCACTTTCAATAAAAAATAACAAATGAATGATTTCACACACAAATTTTAATTTTTAAATCATTAATGTAACATGGTGAACACTAATAGCTGGCTGCTGCTGCATAAATGCTAATAAGCTAAATAATTTTGCTACCACCTTGATATTTCAAGCATATTTAAAACGGCACTCATATGTCCCGGTCGGGGCAAAGGGGTTTAATTAAACATTATACAAATTGGAACAGAATTTCAACATAAAATACACAATTTTTTATATTATTAAATTCAGCAGTTTTTTACCCTTTTCATCAAGATTTATGTTCTTTTCTCGAATTAAACCTCTAAAAGTAGAAACTTGCTTCACTTTTTCTTTTCTTTGAGCTATGTCCATTTTCTTCATACAGTTATCAGCAGCTAAAAATAAATTAACGACCTATTTTTTACTCAAGTCCATGTTTTTGATCACATATCCAAAATACAATTGAAAGCAAATATATGAAATGGTGTACATATTTGGAAAACTAGTTTTTTCTTACCGATAACCAAATAATTCTGATTCGGATATATATGTTATGTCCAGAAAAAAAGTAACTAGAATTTCTTACGAGGTTTTAATTTAATGGAATAAGGAAACTATTTCCTTATTGTAGAAATTTTATTTAACTTAATTAATCAGTTAAGTAAAAAATAATAACGTCTCCTGAATTAGAAACTTATAATTGTATCAATTTTAAAAATTAGTTCTAAAAAATTTTAACATTATAACATTCTCATAAAAAATAAAAACATGAAGTAAAAGCTAAACGATAAAAAATTATGTACTAATATAATATTATTTTAGCAACCTGAAATATTTTTTAAAAAATTAATTTAGAACGTTTTACGAGCAAAAAAAAATCAAAAATTGTTAGATCAAGAGTATCACAAAATTATTCCTTCGTTTCAAAATGCTTAAAAGGCAAGAAAAAATTGCCATCAAAAGACGGGCTAAAATTATTGCCGATCTGATTCGGTCAAGAGAAAAAAAAATGGCACCCTCCGAGAAAGGCCTCCATATTCTTTTTTGCTCCCGTTCTCACCTCCAACTGACAAAAACATGTCAACAAACCGCCACTACAGTTGTGTATAAAAAATACCGTTTTATTTGCATTCGAAGTATTGCGAACCGCAGATGACTAAATGCGCACCGATCCGGTTCGAATCAACCTAAGATCACGGTATGGAATTGGAAAAATACCCAGGGACTCTACTATCCCCGGATCCGAAAATAAATTTATTGCTAATTTTTTACTAAATGTCTAACAAGACAAAAACAAAAAAGAATTATAAATATTCCACAAATCCATATTCTTCATAAAAAATATATAATTTTAGATATGACAGTTTTAACCACTTAACTGAATAGTTTTCTTTGCTATCTAATAAGATGACCCCTCCTGTTTTGGAAAGGGGATGTCGTTTTCATTCATCTAAGAAGGCATAGGATACTGAAGATGTTTATGGATCCGACATATTTTTTCTGTCAAATTATAAAGCTAATTAAATTTTCAATTTTAGTTTATAAGACTAAAATTTCGAAAATTCGATGCACGAGCATTCTCGGCTGTTGAGTTAAGCGGTTAAGAAGCACAGTGTAAATAATAGAAAGATGTTCAAGTTATGAAGGAAAGAAACGTAATAGGAACATTCTTTCAATTTGTTCTTATGATCACTTGATTTTGATAATTTTCATATTATTTATGAAAGAAGTTTCTAAATAAAATACAGGAAATAACAAATTATTTAATTTTTGCTTTTACCATTATCTGATGTAACAAAAAACTATTGCAAATTGAATAATTTTGACGCATTCCTTTTCACCATACAGATGGAAATAAAATTAAACATATCTTCATACGTCTGTAGTAATTGTTTAATAACCCAGTATTCATGATCTTAATTTTTAAAAAAAGTAAAATTTCGACATTTCATTTCAGGAAACGGTAGCAAAACGAACTTTAAACGTAATTCACTTATGAGTAAAAGGTATTTAAAAATAAACGGCACTTAAATTATTGGCAGAACATCAATGAAGTATACATTTAATGTATTAAGGAAGTTAACAATATATTTCCATTTTTTTCACATCATAAAAACAAAGTCATGAGCTAAGAAATTTGCTAATTATTTCAAGATTTTTACCTTTAATTTATACATTCAAATGTAATGGGGTCGAAGGCCACCGACTCAGCATAAACAAAAAAAATCGACAAAAATAGTTTAATATGATTGATATGAAAAGAAACTGCAAATAAAGTATTCTTGTGAACATATATATGCATATATTTACCTTATTTTTTCTTCGACATTCAATTTACCCAGCTGTCAAATTTTTAACTTTCAATAAATGAGAAATTTTATTTAAATATATACTCACAAATCATATATACTTAATTCAACATTACCGAAAAATCAATTCAAAATAAAATTTAGTTCTTACCAGTAAACTCCTGTTACCAGTTCTTCAAATCCCCACTCCTTTAGCTTTTCTTTAATGTCTATTTTCAATGGGTATGTAAATATCCAAATCAGCTCGAACGCGAGAATGTCCCGTCATGCTAAACATGGCCGAGCGAACAGAGAAAGATTTTTCGTTTAACGTTCCTTCATTTCCAAACTGAAACTTTTAGTAAATTGCACTACGCACTTAACAGATACATAAAACAGAAGCCGCTATGAGTTGATCCGTGAGGGTATAGAATGTTTTCACATTTCAACATTTCATTAATGTCCTTCTTTTCTCTGATATATTGGTATACTTGAGGAGGAACGTTATCTACTTCAATACAACAAAGTGCCGCCATATTTGAGATTTACCATACGGCATGGTAAAAGAAATAAATGCACTGTTACCATTGTATTTGGTAGATGTCAGAGAGGTCAGCATAGTCAAATCACCAAACATATGGTAAAATGAACGATACTTTCTGAAGAATAATCTGGTAATTTTATCGTGATTCTCGTAAAAAAACGAAGCGTATTGTATGAAAACCGTTTTTCCTGGTAAATTAACTTTTCAGCGTTGTAAATTTACTAAACAGGTGGGTAAAAAGAACCATAATTTCGAAAACCAGAATTTCTCGTAAACCGTTACCAGAACGAACAGTAAGATTATTAAACAAATGATTTAAATACAATAAATTTTGTTGATTATCACCAAAATTCTGTTTTTATTACCAGAAATACCATTACCATGCAAATATGGTTTTTTGCCAGAATTTTTTTCTCAGTGCATACTTAATTCTAAATCCCACCATAGTATGGTCCGAGAGATTCAAACCTTTTTGCTCTCCCATAAACACATTCACCTGAGATGTCTCAAAGCCCACGTCGGTTATTTAGGCAATGAATGCGCAGACCAATTAACCAAAGAAGCCATAACCAAAGGCGACCCTTTCTTTCTCCCTAAGAAACTTTCCTACCTGAAATCTGAGATAAGGTCAGCTGCTTTAAGCATCTGGCGAGACAACTGGGATAACGGAGAAACTGGCCACAGTACACACGATATAGTGTCTAGGGTCTCAAACAAGCCTGTAGGATGGAATGTAGAAGAGCTAATATTCGTTACAGGACAAGGGCCCTTCCCTTCATACCTTCAATCTTCGAACACATGACACCTGCTCGTCCGGAGGAAAAGGAGTTCCAATGAACTATGCCACAAAATGTCGGTTTACCCTCTCCTGGCATTTCCAAATTCCTACAGTCTCACTTAAATCACAGTAGTTGAAAAACATTCTCACTAATAATTTATCAAGAACACGACTTCGACTCCTAGTGCGCTTCATATGTGATGAGAAGAATCTCATTGTAGAGGATAATTATTGAGCACGCATCCACCCAGACTGACACACACTTCTGGCAACTTATGACACTATTTTTCCTAGGTATCTTTATTTTTTTCCATATTGTTTTGTTTTCCATGTTTTTCTTATGTTTGTTTCCTTTGTACAGTGAATGTTTCTTTTTTCATTATTATTTGTTTTTGTCTCTGTTATATATTTTTGTCCTTTCTAAAAAAATAAAATTCACCTCCATCCCTCCAAACCGGAAATGAACCAAATGGCTCTAAACACGGAGGTGCAGGTGGTGTGATGTAATGTAATAAAGTCTGTGGTCTGAATAAAATGGTTCTGAAAAACATTGAAGAAATTGAGGGGTTTCCCTTCCGACGCCGGCTTTGAAATATTTATCTCATAGAATGAACCATATATATTTAAGAACACGTTGTGGAATTTCCCAGAGAATATTTGAAGATTTATAAACAAGGTAGTCCTCGGGCTGCCATAATATTGAGAACTGAATATAAATTCGTCCTAATTCTCATCACACGTGTGGGGATTAATCTTGAAATAGATAATGTAAATATGTAATTTGTAAGCATATGCTGTTCACTATCAGAAGAAATACATGCCCTGTTGTCGGAACTGGAAAAAATGTTGGATCAATTTAAAGGTAAAATGATAGTGATTGATGGTGACTTTAATGCAAAAAGTCCAACATTAAAGTCAGTATCCCAGTAGAACAAGATAACAGAGGAAGAAATCTTTTCGAATTTATCTGTAGACTAGATATAGACATACAAAATGACTCAGATTCCCCTCCGACTTTTGAATCCCCTAGAGGAAAAAGTTGGATAGACCTGACTCTAACAAAAAATATCAAAAGAGATATGATCACTAAATGGATAATTAATCAAGAGATGAATATAAGTGATCATAATCTAATTGCCTATTCTCTAATAAACAATAAAATAGAAAAGTCAAGAAAGAATATCTCGAAAATTGATGAAATTTCTTTATGGACTTTAGGAAAGACTTGAAAAACTTAATGGAATACTTTAGAGAAATCGAAATTAATATGCATAATATTGATGATTTGCTTGAACAGTTTGACGAAGGATTAAGACGGATATGTGAAAAGAATAAGAAGCCACAAAAACATAAAAGGAAACCTGACGCAATATGGTGGAATCCAAGGCTCAAGATTAAGAGAATCGTGTACGTGCGCTTAGGAAACGCTTTCAAGCGCAAAGAGATTCAGACGACAAATTATATTAAAAAAAAGAATCAGCAGAATATAAGCTTATGATAAAACAAACAAAACTAGATTGTTTCAAAGAATTTCTCGACATGATAGTACAGAGGAACTCTCTGGGAGTTGTTAAACAGATAATAAGGTATGAAAAACATGAAATTAGAATTTCACAAATAGAAACAGAAGATGGAAGTTATAATCAAAATTTTATGAAAAGTACAGATTATGTATTGAAAACACATTTTCCATGTTTGGAGGGGAGAGACAACATAACTCAAAGGTATGTCACAGACGAAGTAACGGTAGATTTTAGTTCAGATGAAATAGAAGCGTGTCTGGTAACTATGAAGAAAAAAGGAGCACCAGCATGGGATGGCTGGACACTTGAGATGATAACGGAAATATTTAATGCAGATAAAGAATGGTTTCAATCTATCCTTAATTCCTGTTTACACCATAGTGTACTTCCAAGGATATGGAAGATAGCTAAGGTATTATTGATTCCTAAGGAGGGAAAAGACTTAAGTCAGTTTAAATACTACAGACCCATATGCCTGCTGCCGATGTGGGGAAAAATTTCGCACAAACTGATCACAAATAGACTTGCGATATATTTGGAAGAAAACTGCTTTTAGAAAACTGCTGGAGAATCAGCATGGCTTTCATAAAGGTAGGGATACCACCACTAAATACGATTACAGAATTTATTAGCGAAGCCAATGAGAAAAAGGAAGTGGTATGTATGATATCTTTTGATATCCAAAATGCTTTCAACTCCATAAATTGGAACCATATTAAAAAATTACTATTTATATATAAAGTATCATATAAAATAGCTGTACTTATAAATGCTTTCCTCTCGGAATGTGCTATTTTATTATCTAGAGATGAATCACGGAACTACAATGTAGGAGTACCACAAGGCTCCAGTCTTGGCTTCGTGCTTTGGCTGTTAGTGGTTGATAAAGTACTAAATATGACAGAAATAAAACAAGAGGAATATATACAGGCATATGCGGATGATGTGGTCATCTTGCTGAGAGCCACAGCATCGAATAAATTTAAAGAAATGAGTAGAAAGGCAATTAATAATCTGGAAAAATAGTCAGCAAACTACAATTTAACTGTCAGTGAATCAAAGACTAAATACTAGGGCGGGCCGAAAAAGTCGAAGTATCTTAGATATTTTTGCAGTAGTGCGGAAAAGTGGCCAACTACATCATTAAAAAGTGTGCAAAATCTTACAGCTCTGACTTGATATCTTCTATCGCCTCAATGGGCATAAAATTATGAAAATTGGACTAAAAATTCAACAATTAATAAAAAATCACAGATTTCATTGTTCGGCTTGCGTTAGTGCTTAAAAGTTATTATATATTAACAACAACATCTTTACAAAATTTTAGAATTAAAGGTTAATATCTTCTGCCACCTCAACGGCGTTGAATTCTAGAAATTAAAGGCAAATTTTTAAATAAATACACGTTTTATTTATCTCATTATAATGTGAATAGAAACTTTATTCAACCTTTGAAACATGCGAAATTACAAAAGAACTATGTTTTGTATTCTTTTTTTGACTCAAATTTTGACATTTGTTTTCTGGATTATAGTGTAGCTCTGATAAATCCATCCTTGTTCTGCGATCCAACTCTTTTTCTGGAGGCTTCAGTGACGAGTTTCACAATTCGCTCAACTGCTTGCGTGTGTGAAGGAAATTTAATGAAGTACCAGCCGCCCATTGGCACATTGTCCTGTATGATCTTCAGAAGATCATGAGAACTGATCTGTCAGAGAACTGGAGGCGGTGTTACGTAACAAGCTTGCGAGTCAATTAGATCTTCTTTAGTCTGTATTACCAAAGTCAACAGCAGAAATAACGAATCTACGAACACAATTTCCATCTGAGCCAATTTCCCTTGCCTTGATAATTCGCTGAGCTTCAAGAGTTCTAATATGGCATTTCTCATCGGTTAACATAGCCAAAAGCATGTTTCCTGGAGCCGAAAAGTAAGCGTTGTGAGAAATAACTGTTTCAATTATATCACGGTACTTCTTAGGAAAGTATCGAGATGAGCTAATGAAATGCCACAAATGTCTAGCACAATCCTTTATGGAATGATGAACATTAATTCAGAACCTTGAGGGTGCGTAAATTCTTAGAATGAATACAACCAATGTTATCAACTCATTTGATGGGTCTGATGTTGATATATAAAGCCTCAATATTCGATTTGAAGTTGTTAGACAACGGATCAAATTCAACGTGCCCGGTTGACGCTTCACTAGATCTGAAGAACAAACGCCAGAACTAATGGCCTAATAAGTATTTCTGATCACAACTTAGGTTGGTGGGATCAATTCCTGGTAAGTCGCATTCAATGCTACTAAAATCTACAAGTGTCAGCTTCTCGCATGCTTTCAGGTTTCTTCCAATGTCTCCGGTGTAAGACGAGGAACCAGAAGACTTGCCTTCTATGTACTCAAATAGGTAATAGGCAACTCGTTGAAACGAAGTAAGCAGATAATCCATTTGATTGGTGTCTGAAGTTTCAATTGAAGCCTACGAATTACACCATTAAATACTCCTGTGCCGTCACATCCCAGAACAATAAGATTACTAAAATCATCCAATAACGCAGTGGTTACGTATTCATAAATGCTGTTGGAAATATCAAGACTAGATCCATTTTCAGGTGTAATGTGTCCCAAGTACATGGAACCAGGCTCCTGTACAATAGAGTAATGTTCTACAATTGTTCTTTGGAACTGCTTGTTCTTGAGTATTTCGGTTGTTAAAGTTTTGTCACGTCGTCCGTCAAAGTAAAGGTCCGATACAGTGAAACGATTTTCATTTGATTATGATACCATTTTTTTTAAATTCTAGATTTTTTCCTAGATATTTTATTTTTGTCAGTGATCAGACTGGTGTCTGATTCCAATATTAAACCCAAATCTTGTATAACACTCGATACAATGGAAGCCGTGGCTCTGTTGGACACACCATATTTGTGACTGGCAAGAGCAGATTCATCCAGTTTTAAACGCATTTGCACAGTCAAAGTGGGCTACTGAAAAGATTTTCTTGCAAATGTAGTGTAAGGCCACCTTTAGAGACCTCCGGGTCTTCCTAAGTCTCCACTTCCATCACATCTTCTATTTCAGTTTTCAAACAAGTTGCAACTCGTAGAAGCCGATTTGCGTGGCGAAAGTAGTAAGAATGGCGCACTACTAAAAAAAAACGATCAGGCGCGACTTTTTGGCGCCAAGGAGAGCGCAGAAGATATTAATCTTTCGTAATTTATATGTTTGAAAGGTTGGATAAAGTTTCTTTTCCCATTACAATGAGGTAAGTGAAATGTGTATTTATTTAAAAATTTGCTTTCAATTTCCAATATTTGATGTCGTTGAGGCGGCAGAAGATATTAACCTATAATTCTAAAATTTTGTAAAAGTGCTGTTATTATTAGTAATTTTTGAGAGCTACCGAAAAATGATTAAAGAAATCTTTGATTTTTTTAATAATTTTTTTAATTTTAATCATTTTTAGTCCAATTTTCACAACTTTCTTCCCATTGAGGCGACAGAAGATATCAATTCAGAGTTATAAAATTTTGCAAACTTTTTAATGATAGGAGTTTGCAACTTTTCCGCACTCCCGCTAAAGATCTAAGATACTTCGGCTTTTTCTGCCCGCCCTACTAAATACATTATGTTCAAACTCAGAAAAGAAATGACAAACTTTCCGAGTATATATGAGGCGTTGCGGATACGAAGGGCGAACTCAACATCAGAACAATTTTTTTTTCTTTCGCCATCCGAATCTAGACCCTTTAGAGAATCTACAGGTACATTTTTCATGTTGATTTCGCCCTTCTTTCTCTCTCAAAATACACAGAGAATGATACCAAGCTAGCTAGAAACTGCCTTAAGAAGGCAGATACGAAAAGCGATCTCAACACCCCCGCTCTTCCGCTGGATGATGCAATCCTTTATTTAGTTTGATTATGACGCTTGTCCAGTGCATTGTTTTTTTGCGTTATCGCGAACTTACTGTGTGAAGTGATAAATACTGATTGATAATAATGCATTTCCTGGATCCTCCAGAAAACGAATGAAGAAGGAGATGACTTGGAAGAAGGTGGAGGTAAAAAAGAAAAGGAACTCTGGCGAAGAATACGTATCCAGACACACGAATGCAGTGGCACCAGTTCGTCAAATCCGTGAGCCATGTAGCTGTCGATGTTTCTCAAAAATAGGCCAAGATAATGTTCAACAGATTTTTAATGCTTTTTGGGAACTGGGTAATTACGACCTACAAAATTCGTGCTTATCAAAGTTGGTGATTAGCAACGATGTTAAAAGGTCCTATGTAAGAGGAAGACCGAGTCGTACTTTACGGCGTCTTGACTACACTGTAGTAATAAACAATGAGAAATATAGTGTGTTCCGTAAAGCATTTTACAGTAGCATGGTGTATCAGATGAACGAGTGCATACTGCTATTAATAAATCTACTTCGACTGGAACTGTTGTTTCTGACCAAAGGGGGAAAAAGGAATCAGGTCGTAAAGTGCAAGATGACAAAAATTCTCTAAGTGAGACACTATGAAAATACCGTGAATAACTTTTTTCGTTGAGCCCGCCCTTATGGAAAACTTTTCAAATGTCTTTTTTTCTGAAAACCGCCATTTGTTGAGCTCGCCCTTCGTATCCGCAGCGCCTCATATATATACATGGGAAAACGATTGCATTTGAAAAAAATCTGACTTATCTAGGTCTCACATTTGATACCATTTTGACAATCATGGACCATCTGAAGGCACTATAACAAAAAATTATTAGGATTAATGCGAAAAAAGAAGGATTACGAGGGCCACGTGGAGATTGCGACCCAATGTAGTGAAAGAAATATATTTAACTGTTATTGGAAAACTGACATGGTTTATAAATACAATAAAAATTAGGAATAAAATACTACAGATACAGCGACCTCTACTTATGGCAATTACAAAAAGTTACAAAACTATTTGTAATGAAACACTGCAGACATTATCTGGCTGCGCCCCACTGGATTTAAAATTAATGTCAGAAATAGAAACTACTAGAGAAAATAAGAAACTGAAGGCGAAAAATTATATTCAGAATCAAAGGAGCATTGATTATGAATTCAAGTTAAGACCATGGGAAAGGATCAAAATAAAGTGGGAATACTTTTAAAATATGACTGAAGATCAGCATATATTTACAGACGGTTCAAAAATAGGGAATAGAGTTGGTGCTTCCTGTGTCTACTATGCGAACAAACAAGAAATAACAAAATCACAGTATAGTTTGGCCGATCATAATACAGTTTTTATGGCTGAAACGTTTGCCATACATAAAGCTATTGATTATATTTTGTACCACGAACTCTATGACTTTAAAATTGTGTCCGATTCAAGATCGGCATTGATGACTGTAGGGTCTTTAAGTATTCAAAGAGAAATGATATGGAATATAAAGAAAAAGTTGAAAGGTAGAGAAGATATTAAACTCTTGTAGGTGAAAGCCCACATGGGTGAAATGGGAAATGAGCGAGCAGATATGCTTGCCAAGGATGCTGCCAACAGGAAGAAGATAGATACACAGTTCACATACTCAAAAGTACAAATGAGGGGAAATATAAATAACAAAAAATTAAAAGAACTTTGGCAACGCAGATGGATGGAATCTAAAAATGGAAAATGAACAAGGTTAATATATCCAGAAATAAAAATGACTCGACTCTGTGCTGACTTCTATTATAATCAGATTATAACGGGACATGGAATATTTGGTGCTTTCCAAAATCGAATGTTTGGTAAAGACTATAAATGTCAATGTGGAGAAGACGAAACTATTAAACATGTCCTAATGAATTGTCCAGTTTAGGCTCAATAACGAAAGGGACTACCAAAAAGTTGGTTAGTAAAAGAAATTAATGAACTTGTACATTTACCAGGATTTAAGACTTACGCAATCAATATAGTGAAATCTTTATTCGATTATCGCTCGGCGAATTAGACTGACGGAATTAGGTGCGGCGTGTTTTCATTTTTGCTAAAAATAGTCTGTAAATATTTTTCATTGTGTAATTTCGCTTGCATATGAGGAGTTTGGTGATGGGTCGGTTGAGAGAACTCCGCTCTCGCCAAGTGTTGACTTGTTCTATAGTGCTGGGCGGGGCCGCTTCGTGCGGCCTCATTAGGAGTTCCGGATGGCTTCTGCTAAGGCGGAAACTCTAACTGCATCTCATAGAATGTAAAATAACCTTAAAAAATATAGAAGACAGAATTCGGCTTATTTTTGCACTATATTAGCCATTATATGTTCAGCTATTTAATCTTACTATCTCCAGCATTTTTCTTTCAATTGAAAATACAGTCATCGAATCCTTTAGTGGAAAGAAACTCTTCTCGCTTCATTTCTGTTACCCAAAATGGATTTGTTTTAGCAGTTACAACTAAAATGTTCTAATCCTTAGGACGTTAAATAAAGTCTTTCCTTCTTGTTTTTGCTTCAATAACAAAGAAGTTGGTGTCATTTGATAAGTAACTGTGTCCAGACACAATAAACCTGTAATCAACAACAGCAATGGGTATTCTTGCATGAATGATTCTTTAAAAAGATAATATTTCCGTTTTGAAATAAAAACAAAACAAGTTACAAATTTAAAAAAAAAACATTTATATTCTGAGGTTACGAACAATTAGCCATTTTTATACATAATTACTTTGTCGGTTTAAACATTTATCGTAACAAACAACGAGTGAAAAGATTATTATTTCTTAACTTTGACATAGTCAATTGTTTTTCATCAGCTTCAAATTGATATTTTTTATAAAGAGTTAATTGAAATTTGCTTTTAGCTTTGGTTTTAATTTTCATTTCGAATTTGCAGTTATTATAAATTGGGATTTTTTCCTTTAGTAATTTTTTTAAAAAATGTTTTAGTCATTTAACTAAGAAATAGTGAAAGGAAACTTAAGTTTTCACTAAATTTCATATTTGGAAGATTCTGACGATCAGTTTAATATCTATTATTTTCTTATTTAATATTTTATTTAAAGCGTGTTTGTAAATTTAGTTTCATTTTCAGGTTACTTAGTTTTGTTTTTCAAATCATCATAATAATATTTCATCGAATAGATATGATAATGTAGTTATTTTGAAATTTTTCTCATCTTTTAAATTTGTTGTCAAATTTGGCCATGCGTAGACTTTTAATTAAAAACGGTTAATATAAAAATGCTTATAAATCGCCAAAGCATTTTTGCATAAATTAGAAATTTCTAGAATTTCACATTTTTCAGTCTTACAAAGCAATTTATTAAAGGGAAATAACAAAAAGGGAAATATTAAATATTTATGCATTTCGTATCAATAGTTTATCTGCCAGAAAAGCCAACAATCTGGTCGCCAAAGATGGCTAGTGTTTAATAAAGGTATCCTGCATATGTATTTGAACATCACTGAGGTTTTCAAGGCAAAAAAGTGTATTGCTGATGGGATAAAAAGGTTTAATTAAAAATATATTGATTCATTGAGATGGTCCCCAAAGAAAAAAAATTGAGAAGAGTTGATAAATATGAAAATATCATTTTTAAGACTCTGAATACTTACTGACTTAGAATAAAGCTTAAACTCTCCTTTTTTGAAACTCTTCCACTGTTATTTTCAGTTTTCTGCAATGATATGATTATGCTGTCTTTGATATGGATGGACAGAAGACTTGATATTTATGGCTTTCCAAGAAATGTAACGAGAAATTGAGAAATTAGATTTCAGCATTTTCGAAATTACGAGTGCAGTTTGATTATTGATCGATTCATTTTTACTTTCTTGTATACGAAGAAAAAGAAAGTATTGTAATCGTCAAAAAATTCGAACTCGAGATTTTGACGAACCTCCACGTTTTAGACCTCCCTGAGTACGAAAAAAACAATTTTAGAATTATGTCTGTCTGTATGTCTGTGTGTCTGTGAACACGATAACTCGAAAACTATTAGAGATAAAGGGATGAAATTTGGTATGTGAACTTGACACATAATTTGCAGGTTTCTCTCAGATTTTGGACGAAATTCGTCCACGGGAAGTCTGTCTGTCAGTCTATCCGCTGTCATGCGAACACTATAACTCAAAAACTTGAATAGCTAGAAGGATAAAATTTTGTACACAGTTTTATTATCATGAATGTAGGTCCGTATAAAATTTTGGGCCAAATCCGTCAAAGGGTTGACTGTCTGCCGGTCTGTATAATCGCATACTTGTAAAAATTATATCTCCTAAACCCTTTGGCTTAGATAAATAAAAATTGGTATGACGTTTGCTAATATTAATTATAGATCTGTGCTCAAATTTCGTTTCAATCCGTTAAAAAAAGTTGTTCAAATTGCATATTTGGTTCAAAATGCACATTGCGACTGTGTGTTGTCGAGCGTTTCACTTATTTTACTCAAGTTGGTATAGTTGGCATTTGACCTTGGCGGTCTACGAAGTTGCGAAATTATAGCGAGCCACAATCACGCGCTTCGGAAATTATGGCAAACCCCAAAACGAAACTACGTTTTGACATTCTCCAGATGGACGCCTGTGATTAACCAGAGGTATGGTTTTATGTTGTGTGATATCTATAGTAAGATTTCGTACTCAAAAACGTTAAATAAAGTTGTGGTACCTTTTCGCGTAAAAATTGAGAGCATACGAAATTTTTTTTTGCAAAATATTAAGTTTTTGGGAATTCATAAATTTTATATATTTCATTGTAACATATTGTTGTGTTATCACCATTCATAATTTTTTTTCTCAAAATAACCAGGCGTTGGGTAAATACCCCAAAAATATTTACCTACCAACTGGGTGTTTACCCACCCCGCATTACTGGTCGTATGCGAGAAAGTTTAGGGAAGATTACTCCCGCTGGTTTAGTCCATTTTCAGACAATTTGAATAATGTTGATCAAACATAATTTATACTGGATTTGAAACCACATGCATTATATTTTGGTTTCTTCTGTCCGATGTTTATGATCATGTAATCATCTTAAAAGCAAATTATCTCGCTACAATTTCCAGTTAGCTTCTGTCGAATGTTTTCTCAGTTTGAAGGCGAAAGAAAGTCTTTTTCTTTACATGTATAGCTCTTACTCGAAATGAGTTTTTTTTAAATTTCAAACTCTGATATTAATTTCCTTTACTAGCGTTGCTTAGAAAATTTATTACAAGCACTTAACTGTTGTAGTGTAACTGATAAGGTAAGAAATATGGAGTGGAAATATGAGCGTAAAATTCCTCTTTTAGCAGCGATAACTTTTTAATAAAAGGGAAAAAATAAACTCATTCATTTAGGGAATAACCGTATGTGTTTATAGTCAATCAACTATAAACATATATTGATTCGTAAATGTTATCGTTCATAGATTATTCCTACTGTTTTGTGAACAGTCTGTATTTTTTATAAACCATTTATTTATATAATTTTCTCTGTTTGATGAATTAACCTTCTGTAAATAATCGCTGGAGTTTACACCATTTTTTAAGACACACGATATATCAACACGAAATCATTCCTCTACTTTATCTGTGCCATGAAAGACGAGAGGGTTCTTTTTTTCTGTAAATGGAAGATTCTAAAAATTCTTAAGAGTTTTCAGAATTCATTAGAAAAATATTTTTACTGCGCAAAAATGTTCCCACTTACTAAAAAAAATGCTTCTGTTCGGCAATACCTCGAGTTATTTTTATACATATTATAAAATTTTTATTTTTTTTATTCTCTATTAATTCAAAGGTAATTCTGAAAATATTTAACTCGGAGTACGCAACTCTTCCAGACTTCACACTTTCATCATATGTTCGGCGCAGCATGGCTAAATTTGGCTTTTCTCCCTAAAAACTCCAACACAATCAATCAATCCAGACTTCACACGGCACGAACTGCATATCAATGTGATAAATATCACATCACATTAACCTTGCATTTCTGAATTGTTTCAAAAAGTAATAAATGTCCATTCCCCTGAAGTTATTTGACATCATTTTCTGACTTCCGTAAGGTTACATTGGAATCACAACGTAGAATTTAACTATTTTTACTTTAAAGTAATATCCCACAAGACGTAAAATACCGTTGTGTCACCTTCGGATGATGTCAAGTAAACTCATAAAAGTAATGTGTCAATAAATCAGAGTGTTATTTATTGTGTGTCCATATTTCAATGGTATTTAAAAATTAAGAAGATTATTATTTAAAAGAAGTTGTTTGAACCAAATAGATGACAACCTTATTGTATAGTTATCACACAAAAAATTTTATCGTTAAAAAGACATCATATAATTATCACAAATAGGCAAAAGTATTTAGGTGATAGACGGAACGAGACACGACAAAGACTTTTTAGTATGACAGATAGTCATTTAAATGATTTTCAACATTCTGAATAAATGTTATGACTTTCTGACATTAGGCGTTGCGTATGTACAACAAGTCATAATTTTAAAAGAAACATCAAGACAGAAAATTATGTTGCGTACTAGGTGTACTGGTTAATAATGCGGATTTTCGTCTAGGGGCGGCGCGCGCGCGCGGCTGTAGCGTGGCGTAGTTGCGAAGTGTGACGCATGCCAGGTGCAAGAGTGAGTACCAGCTTCACAACCGCAGACATCAAATGTTCTGAAGGTGTGCAGAGGACTGATATTCGTTCTCAAAACGTTCACGACTTTCGAAAAAAAATAAAAAACAGCATTTGCGGAAAATGTTACTTCTCTCCTTTATTGTAAAACCATCGGGAGTGGTCTCCCATAAACTTTCTCTTATACGCACTAACACGGGTTGGGAAAAATACGCCAAGCGGCAGTAACACGTGCCACTCCGTAACACAGTTGGGGAAAAACGCGCAAAGCAATCGCGCCTCTTTTTTGCGTCGTAGAATGTTGAAGAAACCGAATACGCAATTTGAACGCCTTTTTTCAACAGATTGAAACCACAACTGGACACAGATCTATAATAAAGGTTAGAAGATCACATACCAAATTTCATTTATCTAAGTCATTGAATTTAGGAGTTATCGTGTTCAAAAGCATGCGAATATACAGACCAACAAACAGTCAACCCTTCGACGGATTTCGAGTGTTTTTTCAGATGGGTCACGCGGCGTTACGCCGTTCTAAATTTCCTACAGCGAGAAAATTCCGTACCCAATGGCTACCGGTCAGTGTTTGATGGGTAGATATGTGTTGCGTGTTTTCTGGTTTCATTTTTTAGTTTTTCTTGAATATCACGAAAACTCTTCAGTTTTCACACTACATGTGAATTAACAAATTAAAGAGCGTGAAATTCCCTACAAATAAATGCTTTTAGTTTTCTTCCAGTTTTAATATTTTCTCAGATAATGACTCTAAACAACTTTTTGATTTCCGTAATTTACGACCCCCTGGACCACCGAAATGGAATGTTACCTATCTGAAAGAAACCTTTTTGAGATGCGCTCTCATTTTTTAAAAATACGTAGTTCCAACATTTTTAGGGATTTTTTTTAAATTTATTTTTGAAATGTGTCACTTCATTTGTGTATACTCTGTACTTCGTATACGAGAAAGAAAAAGTGCATCTGAATGTTACCGCATACTGCGGGATGAGTGAGGTGAACATGCACAATATCAAAACAGGCGTGAAAGAAGAATTCTGTGTAAAGAAGAGAATTCTGTGTATTTTGCGGGATTAGTAGGATGTGGTGTATCATGAACTTCTGAAATTTACTGAAGCCGTAAACAGAGCTTGCTACCAACAACAAATCGTCAATTTGAACCATACACAGATTGTGAAACGACCACATTGGGCCAGTCGACAAAATAAGGTGATTTTGCTTCCGGACAACGCATCACAACATAGTCCAAACTAGTGAATAAACAAGTTAAAAGATCTTGCCTGGGAAGTATTAACCCAACCCTCTGTATAGCCCAGTCAATAAAGGTCTTGAAAGGGAAAAAATTTGCGTAAGGCTGAATTTTACACAATTGATACACCGCTACCAGAGGAGCATTTTTACAAAAGTCCCCAAAAATCCCCCTGGAGCTTCCCCTCCCCAGCCCCCTTCAAAGGTTCAAAATACCAATATCTACGGACCGGCCATTATCTCTGTAATTAATGATAGGATCAGGTTCATCTTTTTTACTGTTTTGTTTGTTTTTAAATGGGCTACACAAAATTTGAATTAATATTTACATCACACCTAATAGTTTTTAGAAATTTAGGAAAATATGTGAAAAAAGAGAGTAGATTCCTTACTTCAAAACTTTTGATATTTGCTCTCTATTTCTTATATGTCATATAATGCAAAAATCCCTTCTATAAAAGTTATAGCCTACAATTTTTTGAATCTACTGATATACAGTTTTATTTATTTATGTGCGATGCTAACTCAGGGGGACGGGTTAGAAAGCAAGAAGGTTCGGCGTAACCAGTCATCACAACGAGTGGTTCGTAAAAAACATTAAATCGGATAGTTTTGAAAATCGTTACACATAATCTTGAGGGACTCCTATTCAGCATACTAAAAGTCCCAGGTCTGGAGTGGGGAGCTCTCTCCGACAGCTTGGATTTTATGCCCCCTTTTTAGTTTTTCTTTAATATCTCGAAAACTATTCACTTTTCGAATTATTCGTGACGCAACAAATTAAAGAGCGTCAAAATCCCTACAAATACGTGCTTTTATTTTTCTTCTAACTTTAACAGTTTCCGAGATAATGTGTCTGAAAGTTTTCCGTAATCTTGAATTTCATTCCTCCTCTTTTGGCTTTCCTTGAATAGCTCGAAAACTATTCAATTTTCAAATTACATAGGATTTAACAAATTAAAGAGAGTAAAATTTCCTATAAATGCATCTTTTATTTTTCTTTTAGCTTAAATACTTTTTGAGATAATTTATCTCAAAATTGATGAATTGATTAATGATAGAAAATCTTAGTTGATAGTCCAGTCAACAAAGTTATTTTTTTAAAAAAAACACTAAATCGCATAGTTTTGGAAATTGGTACACATGTTTGCAAGGGACTATTTTTAAACACATAAAAAGTTTTTTATTTTCAAAAAAGCTAGAAGAACAATTAAAGCATGGATATGTAGGGAAAATTACGTCCTTTAATTGGTAGTTTAATGTATCAATTGTAATTTCAAAATTGAATAGTTTCTAGATATTCAAGAAAGACTAAAAGAGGGGGGAAAATATGCAAGATGACGGAAATCTTTGAAACCCATTATCTCAGAAACTGTTAAATTTAGAAGAAAAATAAAGGCATGTATTTGTTGGGAGTTTGACGCTCTTTAATTTGTTGCATACGAATAATTCGAAAAGTGAATAGTTTTCGAGATATTAAAGAAAACTAAAAGTGCGGCATGAAATCCAAGAAGACAGCGCTAGCTTCCCCCCCCCAGGACCTCGGACTTTTAGTATGCTGAACAGCAGTCGAATATTAGCTGTAGTAGTCGAACAGCAGCTGTGTACCAATTTTCGAATCTATACTAGTTAATGTTTTCTTCAAACCACTCGTTGCGATGACTGGGCAACTTCGTGGCATGTCGAACTTTCTTGCTTTCTTCCCCCTCCCCCATGTTAGCATAGCATATAAATAAATAAAAGTTTATATCAGTAGATTCAAAGAATTGTAGGCTATAACTATCATAGGAAGGAGTTTTGAATAATATGGCATATAAAAAAATAGAGAGCAAAAATCAAAAGGTTTGAAGTAAAGAATAATCTTTTTTCACATATTTTCCTAAATTTCTAAAAACTATTAGGTGTGACGTAAATATGAATGAAACTATTCTTGTAGCCCATTTAATAACAAACAAAGCAGTAAAAAGATGAACTTGATCCGATCATTAGTTACAGAGATAATGGTCCTTCCGTAGATATTGGCATTTTGAACCTCTGAGGGGAGGAGGGCTGGGAGGAAGCTCCAGGGGGATTTTTGGGGACTTTTGTAAAAATGCTCCTCTGGTAGGGGGTCTATCAACGGTGTAAAATTTAGCTTTACACAAATTTTTTCCGAAATTGACTATTTTGGGGTCTTTATTGACTGGGCAAGTATTCGCCAGACTTTGTGCTGTGCGAATAGCGCAAACACTGTCTCAACACTACTTCCGAACGTATGAAGATGTGCCCCGATGGAGCACTCACTAGTTTGCCTTCAAAGAAGCAAAGCTCAATTGTGACGATATCCACACCTTAACTGACAGATGGAGAAAATGTGTAGCTAGCAAAAAGGCCATTACTTTGAGTAAAACCCTGCTATGACTCTGTTCCATTTCTCGTGTTTTCTTTTCATCCAATTTTCCATACTTTTAACCTTCACACCTAGTTGATTCTTTGTATTCAGTAAAAAAAATCTATATTCGTAATATTTATACATTTTCAGGTCGTCAAGTAAACAGCAATGTATGTTGTCGGTTGCAGGTTTAAGGACACAATATTTAAAGTTAATCTCTTTTTTTAAAAAAAAAATTAAGAATAATCATAAAACCTAGCCTAAAGACTCTCGCTTTCAGGATATCTGAATTTTTATTTAGGTGGAAGCAATACTACTGCTTTGGTATGCAAAAACTTTTCGCCTGTTTAGTACCGGAAGGTCTAAACGTGGCGAAAGCTTGGGGGTATTTCAATCAATTTCAGTAATACAAGCCGTCGAAGCAGAATTGTTCTTTGGAATATTATTAGCCTTATATATTTAAGGATTTTAAGAAATGAAGGTGACGAATTTTCACTGGTACCAGATCCTTTATTGCCTTTTATTGTAGTTAAGCAGAAAATTTCATCGTTATTGAGTGGAACCATGCCCAGGAATCGACGTGACGTGCTTTAAGCGCAAAGTCCAAAGAAGAAACAGAAAGATGAAATGCGTCGGAGCTATAAATGAAATGGAAAAGGGGATTTCCCTCATTCCGAAACTGAAACGATTAAAAGCGGTTGATTCTGGACTTCTATGGAGGTATGTGAGAAGTTAAAGTGAAAGTGGTTTTTATCTTAAAATTTAAGTAGAGCGAAAAAAAAAATTAAATTAATTTAGAACACGGAAAATTCTAATTTATTACATACTAGCAGTACCCTCACGGCGTTGCCCGTGATACCCTTAATTTCAACATTTTTAAAGAAAAAAAAAGCCTGCAATTTTCAGCTTCAGGTTTAAACTTTGAAGCCACATAATGTAAATAGTTCCTTGAGGTCATATTTCATTTTTCTTTTCAGTTTCAGCGCAAGTGCTCGCAGGATGAACATGTCTTCTGGAACTAAAGATATCAGCCTTTACACTCAACTATCAAAAAATATAAAAACAAACAAATTAAAACCATGATCTGTCGGCGCGACAACGGACAGTACGATAGTACTGCAAAATCTCACTGAAAGGAAAGGGATTATGATGTCACGTGGTTTCGACGAAAAGCATGCGGGGAGTGGAATATCGCGGCCTTGGTTAAGAAGAATCACGGAGGTAAAAATGGAGCAAAAATATTTTAACACTTCAAAAAAAATTAATTAAAATTCAACCATAAAAGATATTTTAACCTTTCGTGTTTTAAATCGGGGAGTGGGGGGGACTATTCCATTCATTACCTGAAAAAAATGAAAATGATAGCATCATTAGAACGTCGGATGCAAGAAATTAAGAATTCAAAGTTAAAAATATTAGCAAGAAGTGACTATTATTTTAAAATTTCTCAACATTTAGTGAATTACGTTTGAAGCTCAAAACAAATTTCATTAGAAAGAAATTTTTTGTTCTATCCGATGGTGTATTGATGATTGTTTTTCAACTATTATTAAAAAAAAATGCTACAACCGTAAACGTGCCGAAAATGACCCAAAACAACACAAAACATTAAATAAAACATTTTCTAGTTTAAATTTTGAAATTCGGTCTTCGAGGTGTATTGAGTCACCATTACGAGTACCTGTGTGCCAAATTTCACAGCTGTAAGTGTGATAGCTTCGTCTAGACATCGCGCGCGCGCACACACACTCACACACAAAAACATTGCTTTTATAAGTATAGATAGATATGGTATATCTTTTGACTTAAGCCAAGTTACGTGACGTTAGTGACAAACAGAGATGCGCATATGTGTAAGTACACGCTGTCTTAAGTTGTGTTGTGACATCACATACTTTTTTTCCTCCTTTTAAAAGTTCTCTGGATTCCAAAATTAAATTGGTACGCAGCATTTAGTACATATCACGTAAGTATGATTTTTATATTGATTTAAAAACCCACAATAAAGTTGTTTCTGAGCAAAATTGTGTATATTTTCTTTGATTTTTCATCTTATGATGAAAACACTTGTATTTATGAATATCCTATTATTGAAATTTTAAGATATTAAATTGAATGTGGCATGATTCTAAACTTTTTCTCCTGGATAAAGGTGAACTAATTTCAAGAGTTCAGTATTGATTAAAATTAAAATTAAGATTAAAATATTAATATAGCAGAGGTATTTCTATTAAGTATTTGACATTTTAATTAAATTTCAACGAAAGTTTCACTAATTTGAAACAAAAATAACAGAAAACATAATTTGCCGAATTTCGATAAGTGACAATTATTTGAAGCAGAACTTTATAGAAATGATCCACAATAACTTATATATTTTTTATACATTAATAAGCACATTTTCAATAACATTCATAAATTCCAATTTACTTTACAAACCAAAATTCAATATGATATTTTGTTTCCGAAACTGGTGAATTATACGATAATATAAATAAAGACAGCGGTAATTTTTAAATAATTTTTAATAATTTTTGAAATAAAGTAAATTCCGATTCTAATATATTCTAAAGTAGCTTAAAAAAATTTGAATGCTATTTGTTAGACAATTAAAAGAATCAAATTTTGGATTATAAGATTTCTTTTACAGTTTGAGCTTGGAGGCAGTGGCGTATTTTCATGGAACATGCGTTTTATGTACGAGAGTATAAGTGAAATACATTGCAACATAGTACAGAGACCGCCCCTGCCTGGACTTTGGATTCCTGGTCTGAATCGGTGCAACAACACAAGATGGAAATATCTTTCACTTAATTTTGCTGACCTGACAAAAAAAATGCAATTCTTAATTTGCACACACAATATATTTTTAAAAGTAATATTTTAAATCCCCCTCCCCTCAAAAAAAGAGCAAACTGAATGAGTTCCTACCATTGTGATTCCAGATTTTTAAAAAAAAGTATTAATAAAAATTCTTATTGTTTGAAAGAGCATTTCTCAACATGTGAGACGACATGTTCCTTTTCTAAAAGGATGCAAAATAGCAATAGGACAAAGATATAAAAAGAGAAGAAAATTTAAGAAATAAACAAAGAATTGAAACCAAAAGGATGCATTCTGTTCACAAGAGAATAAAATGTTTGCTTAAAAATAAGTAAATAAATTCCAACTCTACAAGAAATTTTTTGATATAAATAAATGAAAACTCCAAACTTCACTGAAAAAGCGACATTACTTATCAAGTTAAGGAATGCATGATTGATACGGAGTAGTGCTGAGAACCTCTGGTCTGAAATATTTCTGAGTACTTGATTTCAGAAACAACAGCAATAATAAAATTAACTTTCAAGACTGGAAGCCTTCAAAGTAAAGATAATACAGACAGAATGAGACCTAAACTTCAGGTTTCTCTGCTGTCCTCTTTCAGGTAGAAGTATTGCATTCAGGTTTATAAAAGCTAACATATCCGCTAATTTCTATGTCATTTAACAACTACCGACAAACATCAACTTACTCTCCAGATTATTTTATGAAAAACGGTCTTGCTCAGTTTTATTCGCGTAATAAGGAATTCAAACAAGAAATAAGTGAGGCATTTATTGATCGATTTATCGATAAACGCCTCACTTATTTCTTATTTGAATTTATGAATAATTGAAACTCTAGCGGCTTATTAATTGATTATTCTGGACCCTTTTTTCCGACGCTTTAATAACCCTCTTTTGCTGAACTTTAGATATAAATATTCAAAATCCCTCACTCCCTTTCTGTTCGCGCCATACATCTATATAGACAGACTGTACTCATTATTCCTAATTATTGCATGCCCAATTAGGACCGACGTAAGCTTGATTTCCCACTAGCACAGATGCCGAAAGCGTCGACGGCTTCCTCCAAAGTCAACAATCTTATGTGGTAGCAGCATTTAAGTGTTTATCCAAACAAATATCGCGAGAACGCTTGTAGACGACAATCGCCGAGTTCTTGCAATCTGTCCACCTCCCCCTTTCCTTTCCGTTTCATCCCCTCGTCATTCAGAGACTCTAATCTCCCGCCCGACATTTTCTGTCCCCCTCCCCCTCGCCTGTCGCAAATGTGCGCGTGCGCGACGCGCTTTCGATCAGTCCGCTAGAACGCAGGTGATAGGTAGAAATTTTTTTCCTGCACTTTCGCGCTTGCGCAGTTGCGACTCAAAACTGTTGATACATATCGGAACATATGCCCGTCCATGTGTATTTATATTCGATACATTATTCAAAGAGTAAAAGAAATTTGTTTCTAAGTTTGTAGAAATTTTGTGAGAGGTCCGCAAGCCATTTTCACTCGAATAAATTAGGCAATTTACTTGCTTCAGTCGTGTAATAAAGTAGTTGCAGTGAAACAAAAGGAGGTAAGTTTGAAAACTGAATTAAGAGTGTGTTTTTTTTTGCGGTAAAATATGAAAATGCAGAATATAAAAAATTTCATCAAGTAAAGTAATTTTCCTAGAGAAATTGGGATTGGATTTTTCAAACAATTTATAAGGCAAATATTTTTTGTTAAATAATGTAGTCACAGTTAAAAAAAAGCGGTTAGTTGAACCGAGAATTTTAATTGTTTTGCTTCAATTTTTCAGCTGAAATTGAAGAAGAGCTATTCAAGAATAGACTCAAAATATACTTACATTTTAAAATGAAAACATTTCTATCAATGTAATATTAAATGAGATTTAATCCATAGGACAAAAAAAAAAAACCCGGAAAAAAATCAGAGATCGATAATAATAATATAATATTATTTTTCATTTAGTTTACTAATAATCTAATATTTATAATAACTGCTTTCTGTTAATATTTCAAAATAAGAAATCTGATATCCATCAATTAATCATAATTAATGAAAAATATTCATATCTTGACTATGAATAATTTATTTAAATTATGAATTTTTATATAAAATAATATACCTTAAGAGCATGGATATCTCCCACATAAATTATTAAATTTCTGCTTTATGTTTGTACTTGACCGGAACTTGAATCCTAAGAGGAATATTCTTTTCATGCGTTTTGCAGGTTTAATGGAACGCTACTTAAAAATAATTTTTTTATCTATCTGATGCATATTCTAGATCGACGAAAATTTTTCATTCATCTTTCATTTTATAAATGTTGAAGAGTTATTCACATATTAAACATAGATAACATTATTAATGTTCTGATGTTATGATTTTATCATACTAAAAATGTTTTTAAGCAGGCAGTGCGGAAGTGTTATTAAATAAACCAGATTATATTGAAAGCTGCATGCAGATTATTTGCGAAACAGATGCGTACGTATTTGTGTTCTGAGTGATAGATAAGTTTAAAAGATGATTTGTTTTATTACCATAAGATGAAATATTTCAGAAAATGAATCTCTACTAGTTGCTGTTATTATTAAAATCAAGCTCTATGCCATAGCATAAAACTTGATTATAAGTAGTCCATGTGCCTGTAACTTTTAGACCCAGATTACTCCAGAGTTACTAATAGTTTTATATAAATAAATGAAATCACACTTTTCATGTTGTTTTAAAGATTCTGGTAAAATCGAATATATTATTGTATGCGCGAACAATTATAGTACTGAATATATGTTGGCTATCCTAGATGAAGGAATCCTGACAAAAATTTTTATATGCATTTTAATGGGAAACGCTGTAAAATTGTAACAGACTGTCGAACGATAAATCACAATATCAAATCTGATTTTTACGAAAAAAGGGAGAAAAAATCTTTAAATGTGGGTTTGAAAAAAATTTAGCCCATTACATTAGATGTTTGTGTGGTGTAGGAATCTTGATAATGAGGTATTCATCATTTGCATTGGTCAAAAATTTATGCTCATATCAAACTATGTTCAGGCGTCAAATTAGGCAGGTGATCCGAACTACGGGAATAGGTTCAAAGTTAATCATTCAAGATGCTCGTAAGTTAATTAAAGTCGCCATTAAAGTTAACTATATCTTTCAACTATCTCTAAAGTGTTTAGTAACCTCTTAAGTTTTTAGCACGAAGGCAAAGGAGATGTTTACTTATAGCATTTGGTTATAAAAACATGGTACAACACTTATATTTGGTGATGGGTTGCAATCCCATGAGAAATTCAAAGACCTCTTATCACAAAATTGAAAGCAACTTTTCATTTCTGGCTGATTTGATTTCTCCATTCCTCCCAACCCACTTCAAATTTTACTCATCGTACACACCATTTTATTTTAGGTCATAAAATGGTTTTTGTCTTTAGTTGCTAATGAAACTTCGGTAGGATTTTTTATGCATATAACACGTGATTAAAGGTTGAAATGCACAGAAACGTCAAAAATAAGTAGCTTTATTCTTGCTTTTAATGTTAGACTTTTTAGAACAGTGAATAGTTGTTATTCGGAGTTTGATGGTCAATTGAATGATTTTCCTTTTCACATATAGTTTAAATAAACAGCTTAATTTATTTGAATAAAGGTGAAGGCTTATTATAAATGAGATAAATAGAAAAATGAGAATTTTATTAGTATAGAAATATTTCAAATTTTTGATTCATTGATTGGTCCTGCTATAGAAGCAACACTACAGAATGTCGCGCATGGGACCAATAAATGTTGGTCATAAATCTATTGTAAAGACGACATTTAAGGCTGGATATTGCCTAAACTGATAACTTTTGAATAAATAAACAGATTATCTTTGTTAAAATTAATTTTCTAAATTCAAAAGCTGGTTTCCGAACGAGTTGACATTAGTGCGTATTTTTAATGTTTTAATTTCCTTTATGTTTGAAAGGGAATCTAAATTTTTTTATTTTGCATTTAGGAGAATTGAAAGTTAAAAAATTATTCAAATAAATGTAATAAAAATAGTCGTGATTATCAAAAAGTTTTCCATTTTCAAGGAAATACATAAATTTTCCTGGTTGAGGGAAAAAAAAGATTGGTATTGGCTATGCTTGTTCTTCATTAGTCATACTTTCTCTTCAACGTTATAATATTAAAAAACCAAATTCTGGTCCTTTTAAAAAAATAGTTGTTTTTACATAACTTTTTAAAAATTTCGAATCAGTATACGGGGTGTCCAAAAAAGTGGAACAAGCATTTATTTCCTTAAATATTGCACTTAGACATATACTGCCAATTAAAAAGTTTCATCAAATAAGGTAGGAATTTGTGTGAAACCATTTTGGCTTTTGTGGAAGTTGAAAATTAAAAGTTAAGAAAATTAAATTTTTGTAAGTTCCCCGTAGAGCAAAAGTGTCAAAGAGTGACATACTCCTCTTACCTCATCTCATCTGTGTATAAAATAAGTTTCATCATTCTATCTGCAAAACTTGAAGAGATATATAAATTTTTAAATTTAAAGGGGCCGCTCACAAATTTATATAGAGATGTTTATTGGAGAAATACAAATTTATTCAACACAGAAAAACAGCGAAATGCAAATATTTGCCAAGTCATCATCCAATCATCATGGATTGAAAGAAAATTTGCCAATAACGTATACTGTTACTCAGATTCATTGGCTGATAGTTGCAACTATCGACTTGATAAAGAATGGAAGGATAACATAAAACAATTAAATTTAACATAAAACAGGAAAATAGCCTAATATCAGACAAGAATATTAAATTATTTGCTCTCAACGTTTTGCATATTATAAAGTTCTACCTAAAGGCAGTGGCGACTCGTCCTTTAGAGTTGCAGAACTCATTAAAATTATTTAAAAAATTCATATTTTCGTTTCTATTCTTATTTGCTTACTTCTCCACTCTGAGAATTCGATTATCAACGAGAAAAGATGAAAACGAGAAAAGAAGACACAGAATGACTGAAAAAGTGGTTGCACTCCAAGTAGTTTTGGAAAGCCCTACAATTCCCTCATTGCGGCCAACTAAGTGACATAATGGGACAAGGAAAATAGTTATCCTTTCTGTCCTTGAACTTAGCCAGAACGGGATTTTTGGATGCTCCTGTTTTACGCTAGGACAACTAATGCTCTTCCCCCCCCCTTCAATATCACCCACGGTTCGCCTTCCTGCTCTTGATTTTTTTATATTTTTTCTCTCATTGGCTGTTTTTAGGCTTTGGATTCATTCTCATGTTGCCTCAGTGGGAACTTGGCTGATTTCTACATATTTGATTTCTGTTATTAAAAGTCACTCTCCGAAAAAAAAGACTGTAATTTTCTAAAATACAATTTAGATAATACAACCTCAAGTTTGAACTATTGAAAGTAAAGGTATTTTTGAAAAATTGTATTTTTGTATTCTAGTAATATTTTTCTGGCACTGCTTGTTTCTTAGCAGATGACCGGTCACTGCTTTGAATATTTTTCGAAGGTTCACAAGTTGAACTATTTTTGTAAATACTTCAATCAATGTATTATTTGACTATTTTTTAGATTTAACAAGAGTTAAAAATACATTGTTATTTCCTGATTCCGCCCTTTAAATAATTTATTGAAATATTTATACTATCCCTAAAATGTAGATCGAAAGACTGCATAAAATAGCAGTGAGAGGTATGAAAAAGTGGTCTATGTTACTAACTTTGTCTTCTTATATCTCAGCAAGTTTTTCAGAGAGAAGCCTGAAACTTTCTATCTGAATAGTTGAATGTAAGAAACATATTTTACTAGTTGACATTTCTGCTCTACGGGGAACGTATAAAAATTTAAATTTTGTAACTTTCATTTTCAATTCCCTTGGATATCAAAGTACTTTCAAACAAGTTATTACCTTATTATATGAAACTTTGTAATTGGAATTATATGACCATGATCAATATTTAAGCAAATAAAAGCTTGTTCCACTTTTTTTGGGACACCCTGTTTATTTAATTTATACGCAAAGCATTTTAAATGAATATGACGAAATTCGATAGCAAAAATTATATGCGGTATGTGAAGTTCTAAGCTATATTTACTTTTATTATGTCATTCCTTAAAAAATTGAATATTTATGGCAGAGTTTTAACAAATATTACACAATGATTTAATTCAAAAATCCTAAAAATTACTGGATTAAAATACTGGAATATTTTAATTCGTACGTAGGTAATTTATATATTTATCGCGGAAACATATATCATAATATTATCAATTTCTATTGCAGATTTCAATGGTTTTTTTAATCTTAAATTTTACTGGAATGATTTAAAGCTGTTTGAGTTGAGTTGCCTGTTTTGGGTGGAAGTATCAGATCAGATCATTAGAAAATTAGAACATTCATTACAGTGTTGTTCAAGAATATAAAGCGAATTAGAAAAAAGTTTTTAATATTTTATTTTATTGTTAAATATTATAAAAGTGGAATAGTGATATTTCAATCAAAAGTACGCTAGTTAATTTATTTGACCAGTTTAGATGATAAAGCATCAACAAACATTTTGAAGAGATAACTGATTCATTATGAATAAAAAAGTACATAGAAATAATCTGAGTTATGAAAAATCAATCAAAATCTATTGTTGTTTATAATTTAATCTCTTAGTTAATTATTTATATTCTAAGAAGGTGCTGTTGTGTGTGTGTGTGATACATTATTACCTGGAAAGTTTCTTAAAGTGGAAATATGATAGAGAAAAATAAGTAATGAAGTCAGAGAAATTATTTGTCAAAATTTTCGGTAACATTTTATTTTAGTTTGGTCTGTAAGAATAAATATAAGTACTGAGTCGGTACGTCTGGATATCTTCACTATTTTTGCCAAAAGGACTTTCGATCTCAGAAGCCATAAACTTAAATGGAGCTTTCAAATTGATTTCAATTTATTTAAAGGGTAACGCAGTCGAAATTTTTCAAAACTGATAGTGAAATGCACATCGTTTCAGATAAGAAAATTGCTTTAAATTCATTCAAAAAATGCATTATAGATATCTTAAAACTGAAGTAACGAAGTTTTATTTTTTTTAACCAACGCTAACGTCTTAAGTCTAAATTGGCATCTTAACACAGCTATTTCCGATTGCAAAACTAATTAATTAACTATTACAACATACAAATAACAATTTGACTTTTAATTATTACTTCCAAATTATAGATTAAATTATCCTTGAAAGTGAACTATGAATCATCAAGAAAAATCTATTTCTCTGATAAAATTCTAGAAAAAAGAATTGGTTCGAAAGGTCACAGCTGAGAAGTTCCAAAGTAAATAAAATGTAATATGATACTTCAAAAAAAATGAGATCTCATTTTTGGCACTATATTTATTTTTTAGTGCTATATTTGCACCAAAGTTGCATTTAGTGCACGAGAACTTTCTAAGGGTTTGCTTTTCACGAACATATATTCGTTTTAAAATTATCCTGGATTTTGCATTTAGTCTAGATTTTTTTAGCTACTTAAATAAAAGCAAATCCTTTACAAATGTATACCTAATTATAAGCTCATTCTTCCAGTATAACGAATGGTGAATCATCGTTAAAGTAATTAATTATTTTATTTAGATTATATTTCATCCTTTGAGAAATGTTGAAAAGAACCGCGCATAAGAAGTGTGGACACTATTGACTCACATCTGAAAAACAATGCATGCAAATTGAAGGATCTTATTTTTTTGTAATATTTTTACAAAAATGAAAGCTCTAAAAGAATAAAAAAAGGTTCAATAATCACTTCTTATCGTTTTAAACTTGAGACTACAAATACTTTGTGCGTAGGATTCAAAGTGAAAATTCAAATTTAATATTAAACACATTAATATTAAAGCCCTAACCTAGAGAATTTCTTTGATTAATTACTGAAAGAGCATTTGTAGAGATCTTTTGTTTGCATTAATTTATTTTGTCGTAATAGATACAAAAATCAACCCAGCAATGCTTCGAATTTTCAACTGACATCTTATACAAATGACTTTTTACTTATTTGTTTAAAATTTACGATATAGTTTTACTAATGTTTACTAGAGTTCTACAAAGCACGAAATGCTAAAAACCTTCATATGATTAAGTATTGCACCATTTTTCAAGTACAGTAGATTTATTTATTAAATATTTTAAATTCTTTCATTGGCATATAATAGAGATTGAAAGTTTATTTTAATCTCTTATAAATATAGTAATGTACACAAGAAACAAAAAAGAAAAATGCTTTCTCCACTCCACACATTTTTCCACATCATACGTTGAACTTTTTTGTAAAAAATAAATAAATAAAATAAAACAAATAAAAAAATAAATATGTAATTTAGATATATAATTACATATTATATATATAGATATATAGTTAAATATTTAAATTAATCAAAACATGTGTTATATTTTTAATATATACAAATATTAATCTAAAAATTAAAATCAAATTACCTTATCAATAATCATACAAATGATAGTTTGATTAAAGAATATTACATTATGAAAAAAGACAATTAAAATTCTGCATTAGAAAATTTAAAATAAAATTATAATTAGTTAAAAACATTATAAGATTATAAGTGGTCAGTACGTTTTACTAAAATGTTTAAAGGTTGTATTTTATAATCTCGAAGTGTATAATTTTTTTAAAGAGTTAACTATTTTATATTAAATTATGTCCATTGTAGCAAGGGATTCTGAGAGGATGAATAATATTTTTTCCTTGCAAATTATAGACACAACCTTGAACGGTTATCAACGATCCACAAATTATAAGGAATTTATGAAATTAGTGGAGTTTTTTTCTGATATTTTCCTTGTCATCTATTATGAGTTAAACTTCTTTGAATCTCGTTAATATTTATAATTTTAATTTGCTTTGTAAACGTTTGCAAGTTGCCCTAAAAAATGCTTGTTGTTTACCAAAATAAGGCGTACATAGTTTTAATTATGTCATTCTTATTCTGGACAATTACAGCATCGTTTTCTTCTAAGAAACTTTTCTTTCATTCTTACTTTTCTCTTCTTGAATAAAAAAGGTTTTTTTTTATCAACAATTCAACGATGTTTTAATCTGCGTTATAACGTCAGTTTCAGGTTTTTAACTTATACTTAATCTGATGAAATTTATGACGATAATTCACCAGTATTAATACTGGTACTAAAATAACATATATTTCTCAAAGCAATGTTTGTCAGCTTCTTATTGACGAAAGATTCCCCATCTTTTTCTCTCTCTAACATTGATTATTCGGGTAGAATTTGTTGTTGGAAAAATAATTGTTGAATTTTTTCAATTTTGAAGAGTATTTTGTAAAATAATTTAGTACAATTAATGAAATCACATTTTTATTCAAAAGAAATTATGAACGTTTTTAGGACTTCATGGATATTTATGAGTTTAATTATTAAATCTATGAAGACTAGAACTTTTACTGCTTAATCAGCTACTAGTCAATCACAAATATTAAAAAAATTCTTGAAATATGTGTAAAATGTATTGAAAAAAAATTTCCATCCGACATAATAAAAAAGTAAATGTACAATATTTAAATATACTTCTTATACTTAGGATTAATGATATGCAGTTTATGTTTCAAGGGTAAAATAGTTCCATTTCAAGGACCTTTCAATTTTAAATGAAATATGCTTAAATATATTAGCACAACGTTTGAAGTTGGATTTTCTTAAAAACACGTATTTTATTCTTAAGCATGCGATAGAAAAGAAGAATATGTAACTTTTGAGACTGATGTTTCAACACATATTTAATTTTTTTTATTAAATACATAGGTTTCTTTTTACTATAGATAGTAATTTGAATTTTTTTCTATCATTGTGGCTTGTAATTCGTAGTTTTGGTTCTATGGCGCAAGAGCCAGATTTTTCCATGCTGCGCCAAACGTATGGTTAGAGGCACAAAAAATAGTGGCATTGTGGCAATAATGTAAATATGCAAATGTTACCTGATAATTTAATTAATCTTTCTTTCGAAATGAAAAGCTGTATTTAATTTTCTTACATACATAATACTGTATTCGAATATATATTTGTTTCTTTTTTTTAAAAAAGAGCTTTAATACCAATCCTAATGGAAACACTGTGGTGTAGTTTTATTCTAGTTCTTTCATATATTTTCTGTTGGCGTTTTTGAAACGGCAAAACTTTTATCGAACCTTAAAAAAATTAATGGTAAATGCTTATAAGAATAAAACATATTGTCGAACGAGTGCAAAGCATCTTCAGATGTCGACAATTTTAAAGAAATATGACTAAATTTATAAGAAAAATTGAGCAGTTAATGTTATTGAAAAAGTATTAAATTTATTAAAAATGTTTGAAGAACCTGAAACAGATTCCTGAAGTGGCTGTTCTAATATTAATTATTGTTCTTAAATCAAAATGCTATCTGTAATAGTTTGAAAATGGGGCACTTTACATTGTAATTGCAAGACTAATTATAGATTTCGCTTACTAAATTTGATGATTTTAGTGTTGTCAGCAATATGAGGAAATTGGAGAAGAATTAAAACTTTCTATTTGGGAAAACTATCTGAAAAGAAGGTATAAATGACAAACTACAGCATCATTTTTAGGATATAGAATATTCTCTCTAAAAATGTCAACCTAAAATCCGGTCCGAAACTTAAGAAACTTTCTTATGAAAAGCTAAAATTTTCTAATATTTTAATTTTCCTAAATACTATAAAGGAAAAGTACGCTTTTCCGACCTAATTTGCTTTGTCCTGAAATATGAATCTTAACAAAATATCTCACTAGACTCTCTAAAATTAACAGAAAACTTTTGGATCAAAATTATTTAAATATGAAATATAGAACATAAAGTTAAGATTGTATATTACCTAAAATAAATCTGCGGACACTTTTTGTACAGAGAATGATATTATCAAGCAGTGAAAACAGAAATTTGCTGTTGCTTGTTTTCAGTTCAGTTAATGGTTAAGTGAAGCAATTTTTAAATGTCTGCAATTAAAAACATTTTCTTTCAAAAAGAAAAAATAGTCAGGTCAATGCTAATTTAGATCAAGAGATTTAACTTATTGAATGCAGATGCTGAATTATTAAGGCAGCAATCTCTTTTAAAAGTGGTCTTATATTCAAAAGCATAAGGATAAAACAATCCTGCACTCTTGCCATTTAAGTTCACCCTTCCCAATAATTCTTTCACAAACAACGAATGCTCACGACTAATGATCTTTATCAAGAAATCTCATTGACACGCAATAGATGTTTCTTAAGATTTTGTGAATTTTTCAAATTTTGACTGGCTAATGATTTTAGGTATCATTTATTTTTTCTTTCCTGGATCATGCATATCACTGCTATACATGTCCTTGAAAGAATTCATCCATAAACATTTCACGCAATAATTATTTCTTTGATTCTGCTCAATTTTTTTAATGAAAAAAATGGGAGAGGCTTTCCATTCTTTACTCTATGACGCCATTAGAGCAAGAACTTCCGACTTTACATTTTAAAATGAAATACAAAAAGAGATTCTCTAATTAATCTTCATAATTAAACTCTTATTTTTAGTTAGGTAACGAAGGTCATTTCTAAAGGAATATAATTTTTTCTGGTTACTTAACAGGAATTTTAAAAAAAAACTTACAGTCTCATTATTTAATTGTTGAATGTGTGCATAAAAGGAATAGTCACCAATATTTTTAAAGCATTCTATTTTTTATGAATCACTTGTGGTTTTCTCTCATTGTGAATTTTCAGTTCCTTAAGAACACTTTTTACAATCATAATTGATTTGATAATATCAATTAGGATTAAATCATTATTAAATTTTTACTTGGAGATAATATGATTTGAGAGCAACAGGTTAAATTAGACATTTTATAAACGAATTCATTGCAGGAAACTTTTCCTCTTTCCAAAAACCAATAAAACTCGTATAAAAACCAAATTTTACAACAGTACTTTAACAGAAACTGAAGACCACAACTGGAGTATTTCGACGTAAGCCAAGTCTAGAGAATCGTCAATGACAAAAATACATGTAGAGATGAGAAAAATAGTTCTAAATGATGACAGATTGGAACAAGCCCATTAATTGAAGATGCCACTTTTAGTGATGATATCGATAATGAGTGAAGCCAATTAAAAATAATCTTCTTTTCTACGATGTAAGAGTTATTTCAATTATTTTATCATCGTACAAATAAGTTTTCTCTGCTATGAAAAGTTTTTTTATCATCTTTTCTAACTTCTTTCTTGATAAAATAGTATTTAAATTAAACACTTTCACTTTAAACTATTCAGCTGATAAGACTCGCTATCTTTTAGATTTTCTTTAAGTATATTAGACGCCAGTTGGACATATCATTAGATTATCTAACAAAATTTTTATTTATCAAAATTACGATGCAATTACTTTTGATAGTCCTCACTTGAACTACATCAAATCTTGAAGATATTTTCTATTTTCTGAAAATAACAAACGGTTTTTTTAATCTTATTATTCTTTCTCATGCAATTAGTTATTTGAAGTGTTCCTTATAATACCTGTGTTTGAAACATCAGAGAATGATTTTCGCACTGAATGGTGTCTACGCGGAATGACACATACAGTCATGATATCTTGGAAAGCGTATGTGAAATCTTGCTTTTTTATTTTGAGTTTCTCTATGTATTAGAAGGGAATCATTATAAATAGAGCGATGAAACTAAATGACTAAATTTAGCAGTTTAGCATAAGGTATTTCATGAGACCAGTAAAGCCAGAAACCAAGAACTAAATGATTCAGTAATTTAAAAACACCATGCATGTGTTTACTAGAATTTAAAATTCAGAAAAAATAAATCCAGATTGCTTTCGATCCTTGAGAGTTTATTTAGAAATTCATTTTTAAATTTGTTCAATAAAGAAGCATTGAGGCAAGAAATAAGTACCGCCGATTCTGGTCAAGAAAATAGTGTTTGATGAGAAAATTTTTATGTATATTTAGATATTAAATTCTTGAATTAACTTTTAATTGCATAATAGTAACAATACTGCAATCATCAATCAGGTAAAAACATGCTATAAATACGGCCAAGCAGGGAAAATAATTGTAGCAGTCGATCATTATTTTTAAACGAAGAAACGACTTATTACAGAGCACGTTTAATATGTGTTTTTATTTTTCAAAAGTAAATAGCCAACGAGACTTTTGACTCTTAACAAAACTAAAAACTGAATTGAATTTGAAGCTGGCTATGATAAATCAATTTAGTTATGATTAGAAATTTTAAAAAGTGTCGTCATGTAAAAATGCCTTTCATATATGATCATGAAAGAAAATGCATTTTCTTGTAAGTGGTGGGTTAAATTAATTCAATAAAGAATATTCAACACTGAAAGTAGATATATGAATAAATATTAAATTTACAATGATATATAATGTATACAATAATGAATTATATACATGACGTATATCATTATAAAAAATTGAAAATTAGACTAGATGAAATTGAATATTCAATAATCAAATTTATTATGATTAGTTATTTTTATTTTCAGTTTAATGATGTTTTTAAATTAATTTGGTAAATATTGTGGTAAATATAACCGATCTGACAATAATCATTATAAATGGTATAACTTAGTGGATTTTCACTTAAATTTTGAACACCAACTTTTGATATTTGTATCAATAACAGAGCACTACTTGGTCAAAAATGAAGGTAATGCGAAGCAACAATAAAGTAGAAACTGCTATCAATAACAATGCACTTGAAAATAATTAATGCAAATATTGTTTCAGTCTTCAAATTAAGATATCTTTTAGATAAATTTACTAATCCCTTCTTTTAAAATCTAATTATTACTTATTACACCAACATAAGACAGATTTCACTTTTGAATAGATAATTATGCTTTCAGTATAAAAAAAAATATAGAGGGAACGGAAAATTAATGGTTGTATTTGGAAATGAAATTCAATATTGTTTTCACGATTTTTTTTTCGTTCTCTAACTGCGTTAAATTATTGATTCGTATATTTTGGACTAAAAGAACAGATTTTAAGCAGTTCCAGAAATTTTTTCCTTCCAAACTTCTGTGAAAAAAGCGGGAAGTATTTGAGAAATGAAACAATGATTGATGATCAGAAACTTCTTCCTAGATTTGAATTTCTAGTTCATAATTTTAAGAATAAATAAAAATTAAATACCATAATTTTTAGAAGAAACAGGGAATGATACCGCATTTATAAAATTTTTATTTCTTGCGATTTAAGTGTTCCTTTTAAGTACTGTTTTCCGCTAACAAATGCCTCACTCTCACGATATATGACCAGATCTATATTTCATTTTTTTTATCCATATCCCGGTCCAAAGATTGAAAGGAATATTTTTGAAAAATGATACCTCAAGATTCATTTCCATTTAAAATATTCTAGTTATTGATGATGAAATGGGATACTTCTTTTTTCATTCTGCAGAAATAAATATAAATATTCCAGGCAGCAAATAAGGCCTTGAAGTGCATAAAAAGTTTATCTACTCTCATTGGGAATACTTTGTGCCATCCAGAGCCGAAGAAGCGAAAACGTCAGCAAGACTTAGAATAAAAAGAACTTGAAATGCAAAATGGCAGCAAAATTCATTATCTCAAGGGAATAAGTATTTCAAAATAGTTCAGAAAATAGTCTGCTTAGGATTTCCATAAGAAAATCTGTTTCGATTTAGCTCCTGTTTACAAAATAAAATTCTTTCTTAGAATTTGACTAACAATTTACAAATATTTCTGTTTTATTTGTATTAAATTTTATTCCCTTTCCTCAATTCTTTCGAAATACAAAAACTAATTGAGATTTCGCTTATATTACTGCAGTTTAGGCTGTTAGATGATGAGTTAACATTAATTTCAAAAAGACAGAAGCTTATGAAAAGTATGTAATTAAAATTTTCTTTAATTGTATGAATTGCACGGCGTATTAAAAATTTTGAACGTATCTAAAGGTAGTTTTTCTGTTCATATGCTTGTTCTCTGATATTATCTTGAAATCTAAAAATGAATGAAGATCAATTATTTGATTATGAGCATTTCTGATTATTTAAATTAATGGTTTTATTTCATTTTATATACACTCAACGTCAGGAAATTCTTTCCATTAAGGTCCGTAAAGCAGCTTAGCTTTTTGCCTGTTCTTTAAAATTAACACGCCTCAAAAGATTCCATCTTAAATGCAAACAAAGTTAAAGAAAAATAAATTAAAATGAGTACACCCAAAACAAATCTGCTTACTACGTCAAAACACTGCTTTAGAAGATGGAAAGTAGCGCCTTCAGCACATTTTGCTTCACGAAAGCTCTTTTAGGCTTGTTTTGCAAACATAATATTGTTCCAATTTGATCACAAATTTATTTACTAATTAATATTCATAAACAACACATATACTCATTAAGCTAAGTAAGTAAACAATAATCTCATGCGTAAACACAAAAATTGAGCCTATTTCTGGCAGTAATTAAGTTTACTTTGACTTTTTCTTCGGAAGTTTAGAAGTACTTATTTTGATTGACAAAACTGCCATAATCTAAAATTCATATCACGTTTACATGCCACAAATGTATGATCAGCACTAATACTGAGATGAAGAAATAGTGACATACATTTTGTTGAGATGTTCATCAAAATACTTCATTTTTCATTTTATCTGCAATACTCTCTGCAAAACTCAGGTGGAAATTGCTCAATACTTGACAGTGGCGGCAATTCGGGGCGGAGGAGTGGCGGCCGCCTTACCCCTTCTTGCTGGAAAAGTTAAATTTTTATTTCATTTTAGATGCTTAAAACTAGAAATTATGAAAACGTAATATGAATGATAATATTACGGATCACTTGTGAATTTTCAGAATACTTGGGTTTAATGGTAATACATTTTAAATTGTTGTTATAGGGAACGTTATATTGTATATTATTATTCAAAAAATTTCACTTTTCTGTACATATTCGCTCAGACAGCCTAAAAAATTTACTATTTTGTAGCTAAATTTTTAATTCTTTTTGTCTATCTTGTCTTTGTCTTCTTGGTACTTTTAGTTGTCTATAAAATTTTTACCCCTACTCTTATAACTCACAATCGTAGCACTGATACTTTAGCTTACAAATCAACTCAATGTGCATTCTGATTACATTTTTATTTATTGCAAAGCTGATGAATTTAAAATTATATAAAACCTACTATAACATTGTTAAACAGATATACGTCGAAATCAATCAGCCTTGGTAGTTCTCCCGTGCATCACTATAATTTATGGATATTAGAATAACTAGT
Source organism: Araneus ventricosus (assembly GCA_013235015.1). Classification (NCBI taxonomy): domain Eukaryota; kingdom Metazoa; phylum Arthropoda; class Arachnida; order Araneae; family Araneidae; genus Araneus; species Araneus ventricosus. Next base: position 93,812 of record BGPR01000812.1, on the reverse strand, counting down.
ATTATAAATATGTATTTGGTTAAACTAATTCAAGCAATTTATAGCAGGTTATTCCCAGAAAGGGAAAATTGCAGTAAACATTTCTTATATAATGGTACAACAAATGAAAAGAAAATTCTTCAGGAATTAAACTAACTCTGATTGCTGCACAAAATGTTATGCTTTAAAAATCTTAGGTAACAAAGTTTTATGGCCAAAAGTTCAGTAGTCATCTTGACTGCTACTTATCATTTATCACACAACGTGTTTTATTTTCTACAAAACCTTTAGCATGGCAAACAGAAATATTTTGATTTACATTTAACTTTTCTTATACTTTTTGTTATTACACATTTGTGGTTTTTTGGGAATAATAAAGATAAAGAATGCGAAACATTCCTTTAAGGCTAGATCGAAGAATTTTAAAAACATTTTTTCTCAAGAGATGGCACTTTTTACTGAATTGTGATGTCATCAATTTCAGCTAATTTTCTGTTCTTCTGTCAACAGGAGATTTTCCTACACTATGAATTTTCCTTCTATCGGGTATATGTATATCTTGAAGTGTAGCAAATCAGAGAAAAAGTGGGAAAAAACTAGGGATGATTCTTTTCTCCTTTGCTCAGGTAAAAGAGTAAAATCTACTCATTTATAGTCCGTTATTTAAATTCTTATTCTAAAGTGGCTTTCAGCAAATTTAAAAAAATATGTCTGTGACAATCACGCGAATTCTTAGTCACCAAATTTTTTTTACCTGAAATCGTGATGTCGGCGAAAAAAGTTTCATGAAGACAGCTTAAATTAAGATATTAGTAGTTCTTTTTATTTTATTTCCAGAAGAATTTCAAAAATTTGTATTATGCATATTTACATATTCTTATTAGATTCAATATTTTTTTAATTTATAAATTTTTATCTAAAATTCACGAAAGTAGCAATGCGAATGGACAAAATGTAAGAATGCATCGACCTAATCTTTCTTAAAAAAATAATAATAACGTAAAAAAAAACTACTTCTCGTATAAGAACAAGTTTAAATAATTTTAAAGCATTTTTTTCGGTATTATTGCAGATGAAAATTTTTTAGGAAGCTTAATAGTTTTTAATAAGAGTAATAAACTCATGCTTCTACGGCTTAAATCATTTGAAGAATACTTCTTGAGAAGATTAAAGCTTTCAAATGCAATTATTTAAAAGCTTTAATAATGTCTTTGAGTATTTATATAGTCCTCCTGTCTTGTAGGGCAAAGATTGCCCATTTCCTTGAAATTAAAATAGAAATGAAAAGAAAAGCAGTTTTAATTTGCCTGAAGAGAATGAAAGAAATATGGTCTAATTCAAATACAAAAACACATTAGAGACTTCACTCTTTTTCAAATATCTATTATTGAGTTTCAATCTCCGAGCACGACAAAATTATTTTTATGTTTCAGTAAAATAGCTTTTAACATAAAAGGAATCATCAATTCTAAAAGTTTCTAAGACAATATTTGTATATTTTTTAACAGATATTTGCACTTTTTTAATCTTTAAAAGTGTATATAAATCCAATATTAAATTGATTTATTCTCGCTCAATATCGTTGTTAAAAATATTTACGGAATTTAATTTTCCTCTGAATATTTACAGAAATATATTTTTCCTTACATTTTAAATTGCTTTAAATGAATATTTTAATTCCAAGAAAGAAATCTGGATTGAAATAAAATACATTCACGGGGGAAAAATCTTGTATTTTTCTACATAATTCAATATTTTTGAAATCCTATTCTGTTCTACTAAAACAGTTATTATGTAAAACTGCTTTTATTCAAGGTTGATCTTCTCTATTATAGGCAGTAAATGACTTTAAAAGAATATTTTCATCAATGCGTTTTTTCTTAAATGTGTTTAGTCTGAATTTATACATCCTTTCTCAAATTATTTTTAAAGTGATAACATCAAACATCTTTTTAACAATAAATTTATTCATTTCTCTTGTATCATGAAGAGGGGCTCACAAAAAGAGATGATCTTTATTGTAACTTGCATGCAACATGAATTTTAATATACTGTTCAAACATGCATGTTTAGATTAGAATCAAGTATTATTATCAAGACATAAATAAATTCGTTTGGCCTTTGCAATTAAATCTTCTTTTATATGGTGTGATTTCGCATGATGTTCATTCAATGACTTTACAAAATTTCATTTTGGTGAACGAAAAATAGATGGCCTAGTAAATGTGCAGCGATAATTTTTGGTTGAAAATACGTTTCAATTTTTTGGTTTCAGTTGTTTCCCGGGATATCTACTCTCTAAAAAAATGATAAGTTGAAATCTTTTACTCTTTTATGAAATGATGAAGTGAATTATAACGGGCTTTTATAAAATCCTACGCATATGTGTTGGTGTCATTATTTTCATAATTTGTCCATTTTTAATCTGATTTTCATAGAATTTTAAAATAGCATAGCAGTTAAAAATGATAAATTAAAATTTGCAAATCATGAAATGATTTCTGTTCCTCGTCCATATAAGGTATCACAGTATCTATGAAAGGCGAAGAAAAGTATTAGTTATTGATTTCATTTCTTTCTCTTTATTACAAAGCTTTTTTTTTGGGGGGGGGGTGAGCATGTGATTGATGAGATGGCGAAGCCACCTTAACTTGTTCAACTGCCGCAAATTAGCGGATGTTTAGAGGGAGTTCGATCACCCTAGGACAGGAAGGGATCTAGAACCCTCCAATTATTTTTAAAATATTTGCTTTTCTGCAAATAACAGATATTTACATAAAAAGTACCTATGTTCAAAATGATATCTACATTTTTTACTGTCATAAGATTTATAACGTACGTTTCCAAGAAGTTGTAGTCCTGACTTTTAAGTATCTTTTATGTGAGTATATGCGTAACTTCTTTTCAAGTATCCATCCACTTGAAACAACGGCATTTTATTGACTATCAAATATCTGAGTTTGGATTATAACATATATATAAAAAATTAGATGTTTTATACTTTTTATTTGCAATATAAATATACTAAGTGATAGAATTATTTCATAGAAATGATAATATTGTGCCAATTGATCTCTTATCTAATGAGCAATCTACGTCTCTCCAGTCGCGAAACTGCAATTGGGCTACACGAGGGTTGTTTTGGGACGGATTTCGTAATTTAAAACCACTTTCAGATGGAAATAGCTATACGCTACTGATATGGGGGCTTTTGACCCATGACGGCCAGATTTAATGTATACGAAGCAATGGTGGCTTTTCGCACAGGTGCCAGCGGCGCTCGCCTCGTATCTCGAGACCCTGAAGGGGGATCGAATCTAATTCGATGTACATAGCTGTGCTGACCAACTGCAAATTTATGACATTGGTTAGGGAAGGGGCCTCAAAACAGCTTTGCGCCTGTGACCTCATAGTGTCAAAATCCTCCACTGGCACGAAGCGCTCTTTTTTGGGTAGTACTTCGATGGAATTGGGGCTTAGAATCTGTAATATTCCTGAAGCCTGGACTCTACCATAAGGTCACCATGTTGCTAGATTTTGTTACTAGTGTGTCTAAAACAGCAAGTTGATTGCAGGATATATTATGTTAGAACTTCATTCGCCAAGTTTTTCAGTGATATGTGCATTCTTCTACCTTATTTCTATTCAAATATTGATAATCAGTCAAATAAACAGCAATTGTGATGCTTGAAATTCATAAATAGCAAATGCGAAACGTACATTAAGAAGCTTGTAGGTTAGTTCTATGTGCATTTTCCTGTATTGTGTTATTCATTCTTCAGGATAGTTATAATGTCAGAGAGAAGCTCAGATATAAATATTTCGCTATAGAATCGATTTAATACCAAGTTTCGAAACGCATGATCATTAACTTCATTGCATTTTATTAATTATTATTTTAAGTAATGCATAAAAATAAAGATATTAAAAGTCGCCTTATTCAATATCATTCACATCACCTGCTTTTACTAAAAACACCCTCTAAATTGTAATAATTTGCTTATATTACAATAACATACCATTTATCAATTAATTGGAAATAATTGCAGAAACATAATACTTTCTGAAATTTTAAGATTCTCACATAAAATGTGTTGCTGTGATGGAAACTTTATTCAATAAAATCTGAATGTGACATATATATATACTAGCTGTTACCCGCGACTTCGTGCGCGAAGAATTTGAATTATTCTTTTTTTTTAATTCACGAATGTAAATGTTTTGTTGCGTTTTGAAAGGGGAAAGTAAAAGTTCTGACAGTTGATAATACTTATTTGGACGGCTGACAGGAGTGCAATGTACATGTATGCTGATATAGATATGTAAATTGTTTATCTATGCTAATATACTTTTGTATACCACGTTATTTGCACGGATGTAGAGGTAGTGTGTGCTGGACACACGTGAACACGCCACAGGTAGTTGCCCATGCGAAAAATATGGTTTTTCCAAATGTACGCCTGCCACTTTCAGTGTCTGGCCCTGAGCCTCGCAAATGATATTTTAAAAGGGATTTTTTACCTTTTGAACTGAGATGATAAATCCTTCGGTGTCATCGGAAGGCGTGGAATTAAAACACTCTCTCTTCTCCCTATATCAGTCATAACAGTAGCTTTCACGACGTTTGTACCTAGGTGTGTAATTTGTAACCGTGTGACATTGCGCAGTCTTGGTGTATCGAGGTTACGTATTAGTAGTACTTGCACACCGACTTTCAATCTCGGCTTGTCGGAAGGTGCCCCTGACAATTCTAAGATCTTGAAGAGCTCTACAGAATATGATGTTCCTTGTTAATGTCCATTACCGTATCTACAGAAGGATATTCTGTAATATCTCATGGTGAAAATTAAAAAAAACATTGAGAGAATAATTCACTAACGTCATTGGATTACTAAGTAACCGTATTAAGAGCTTTAAATGCTACCACAACAGGAAACTGGAAGTGTAAAGTCTCCTTTGTTGTTTATGATCAAAGAAAGCAATATATTCTTATATTAACTTTAACACTGGCAAAAGCCCGCGCGCGAAACAATAATTTGGCTTGAATTTATTTCTATAAGAATAAAAAGTATTGTTAGAAATTACGTTAAAAAATATTTTTAAACCTTTATAGCAATCGGAGAAAACATTTCATCGCAATGGAATTAATAGCATTAAAAAGATCATTTTCTGGTCTTTAAAATGGCATAAAAATAATTGTTGTCTAATAAAGATTTCAGAAGTTATTGGCAAAAAACGTCTTCGATGTACTTCGTTCCAGTTACGTATTGCTCTTTTTGTATACCACGTTATTTGCACGGATGTAGAGGAGGTGTGCTGGACACACGTGAACACGCCACAGTGCGTTGCCCATGCAGAAAATATGGTTTTTCCAAATGTACGCCTGCCACTTTCAGTGTCTGGCCCTGAGCCTCAAATGATATTTTAAAAGGGATTTTTACCTTTTGAACTGAGATGATAAATCTTCTGTGTCATCGGAAGGCGTAAGTTAAAACACTCTCTCCCCTATATCAGTCATAACAGTAGCTTTCGACGTTTGTACCTAGGAATTTGTAACCGTGTGACATTGCGCAGTCTTGGTGTATCGAGGTTACGTATTAGTAGTACTGCACACCGACTTTCAATCTCGCTTGTCGGAAGGTGCGAATTTAAGATCTTGAAGAGCTCTACAGAATATGATGTTCCTTGTTAATGTCCATTACCGTATCTACAGAAGGATATTCTGTAATATCTCATGATGAAAATTAAAAAAACATTGAGAGAATAATTCACTAACGTCATTGGATTACTAAGTAACTCGTATTAAGAGTTTTAAATGCTACCACAACAGGAAACTGGAATGTAAATCCCTTTGTTGTTTATGATCAAGAAAGAATATATTCTTATATTAACTTTACACTGGCAAAGCCCGCGCAGAAACAATAATTTGCTTGAATTTATTTCTATAAGAATAAAAGTATTGTTGA
>BGPR01000812.1:0-87842 GCA_013235015.1 Araneus ventricosus | reverse complement strand
AATTACGTTAAAAAATATTTTTAAACCTTTATAGCAATCAGAGAAAACATTTCATCGCAATGGAATTAATAGCATTAAAAAGATAATTTTCTGGTCTTTAAAATTGCATAAATAGACTTGTTGTCTAATAAAGATTTCAGAAGTTATTGGCAAAAAACGTCTAAGCAATAGGCCTAAAAGCGGCTAATGTTCGTTATTTAATTTGAAAGTTGAAAATAGTACCTTGTGTGTAAATTTCATGTCGCTACCGTTCACTGTTTAGGAGGAGTTCTTGTGACCGACAACGGACCGACAGACAGACAGATACATGTGTAATTTCTGTCTTTATTTCAGATATTTATAAACATAAGCAAAATTTTCAGAAATAAAGATAAATTAGTTCAAAGTCTAACCGTTTCCTAGCAGCGAAGTAGGTATAAATTTGCGTTATTTCAAAATCGTCTGCACGTAAAACTTTAAAAAATGAATAAAAATTGAAGGAAAAACGTCACAGAAATAAAATTGGTATCATTGAAAAGGTAAAATTTTTTTCTTTAAGATGGTATAAAAATAATGTGTATCGGACAATTTGGTCTGAAGTTACAGCGGAAAAAATGATTACGTGATAGTTGATTTTAAAAATAATTTATTCCACATGTTTTCGCATTCCTGAAGGATCACGTGACAGTTTATTGAAAAATAAAAATCTTCATCGCGAATCGCGGAGTCAATGGGCTTTCTTTGTTAACTATTTTTAATCTGTAGTCAAAAATAATTAATTTAACGTGATTTCACCTAGCCTATGTCCGTTCTCGGGTGTCAAGCTACAACTCTGCCAATTTTCATCCAAATCGGTTTTGTGGTTTGGTCGTGAAAGCTTAACAAACAGACAGACAGACAGACAGATAGACAGACAGACAGACAGACAGACGGAACGGGCAGACACACTTTCGCATTTATTATATTATTAAGGATATTTAACTAAAGACAGATGACAAATTATCTCGTTTAAAATTATATTTTGAAAAAGTTCTTAATTATTTATAGTCCATGTTAAAACGGAAACTTCTTAGAATGATCATTGTTTAATATTTTGCACACTGAGTCAAATGTTCTTTCTGATGAAAGATATGACACTGTTATTTGAGAAAACGTTTCTCTCTTCATTGCATATTCAGAATAGAACCACTTAGAGATAAGAACTTAAGACACCTCTTCGTGTCTATGCTTTAATTTTCTCCATTACATCAAAAATCAGGCTCCAAACTAATGCTTGTTAAAGAAATTTTAAAGATGAGGGAAATAAGGTAATAAAAAAAGGCTCCTTTGAAAATATGAAGTACATTTAACATCATTTAGTGATCCAAGAACAGCATAAATATGTTTATAATGATGTTTAGAAGAAAAGGTATCTGACCTTGAAGCGAAATATAAGACCAATAAGAATTATTTTTATTTTTCGAACTACATGTAAACAAGTAGAATCCCCTGCTCCAACCCCACCCGCAGAAACGAATTTCTTGGTATTTGCAGTTTAATCTTAATTTATTATTCAAAATGCAGCAGGTCTTCGGAAAGAATTTTTTTAAGATGCTTGAAATATATAATCATGTTACCCAGCAATTTCTTTCAAATTTTACATCTCTAGAATGAAAAACAAATCACAAACATCGTTCACGAAAGTAATTTTTGAAATTACAGTTTTATATTCTCTGGAATTCACGCTTTATTTCTCCCATTAAATTTCTGTAATTTTGCTGCTCAGATAAACAAAAATAATTGAATTCTGAATGCTTTTGAATAATGTACAAACATTCTTGTAAATGAGAGTACTGAAAATTTACTTTAACTTATACCTGACGAATAAATGTAAACACATAAAATTATATCTTTAAAAACCAAAATTAAGCTAGATATCATAAAAAATAATTTTATTCATAAGAAAACTTTTCTTATTTACATTTTTCATTCTCTTAAGAAAGAATTAATGCTTCAAAAATTGTCTCCTTTGAAATGTTTTTCCAATTTAAATGAGTATTTCATTAAAATCTTATTATCTAAGTTCGAAGTGAAATCCAGTAAATTTCCATATTTCATTTAAAATTTCTGTGACGACTTGAAGAGGTTGAGTTAACAATAGCTGATCTTGAGGTTTTTAGAACTAATGCATTTATTATTCACTTCTTCGAAAAACTCTTTATAGAAAGTCTAAAGAAGAAGTTATTGAAAATTTCAGTACATACTGCTTTTATACATATTAAAAGTCAAAGAATGTTTCTTTGTGTTTCTATCTCTAAGAAAAATAACATAATATGTAGAAAACAAAGAAATAAGGAAGAGAGGTCAGGATAAATCTATTAACTGCTAAATAATGAAAGAGATTGAATCATTTGTTGTCTGTTTTGTCTTATGTGTCCTGATTTAAAACTAAATTAAAAATAATCCATTCGATAATGAAATGATCTCAATTAAACCCCAAGAACTGATTATCATCCCTATTCTCTTTGCATTATGTCTGATACTGGTTGGAAAGGTGTGTGGAGAAAGATAAAAGCTCTATTGTCAAGATAGTGTCCACTGTCAAAGCATTTTATTCTCCATCTGCATTGTCGTGATTTCCATCAAATACGTGAACAAGTGTTTCCTTTGGGAATTAAAAGAGGCCCCCCTTTGTGACCAACTTCATACTTCCGTCTGGTGTGAGTTTGCGATTCGCTAATTGGTAATTTCTGCGATTCTTGGCAGTTGGGCGACACTTTGAAGTGTCATTAATAAAATTAGTTGCAGCTCTAATAATGAGTCAAATGTAAGAGGATTTTTCGAAGGGCTTCTTGTAAGAGTAGAGTGATGTTTACTCAAACTATGGATAATATTTAAAAATATCTGAAGGCATAATGAAATAATTTTTTTCCTGGGAAACGAATGTCGTCCACATTTAAAGGGACATTAAAATTATTCCACTGATTCAAATCAATATTGGAAAAAAAGCACCATCTGAATTTGAGAATCTCACCAATCAAGTAATTTTAATGTGAGGGCATTAAAAAATTTTCAAGTAAAACAAATGAAAAAGTAAAACTATATATATTTAAAAAAAAGAGTATGCCGATTATACGACTTTGTGGGTTGAGAGGATCTCTTGGTTGGTGATTGATTGACACTAGTGGGGCGGGGGAGGAGTGGAACTATTAAAAATTTACATTATTTTCAGGGATTGCAGATTATCAGAGTTAGTTATGTTGATTGAACTATCCGATAAACTTAGTTTGATAAACTATGTCTAAATTTTTATACAGTCCTTCGCTCCTATTAATCATGTTTATTAAAATATTTTCGGCACACTGAACTTTTAAACAAAATGTTTCACTTTTGTGCGACCAAATCTAATCGAATTATGAAAGCTTTATTATGACTATTTTAGACCATCTCAATGTCCACCTCGAGGAAGCGGTGGCCGTTTATTGGCCTAAGAAGATGAAATTCAAAACTCCATAACTCGAACCTGAAATCGATCCTATCTTTTGTTAGCTGATTTTGCCGGATTTTTCCCCCCGGTTTTTGAATTAAAAAAAATAACCGGTTTAAACCGGTGCAAAAATAACGGAAAAAACCGGTTAACCGAAATAAAAAAACTGGTTTTCGGTTTAAACTGGTATGTTTTCCCCATCCCCAGTCAGTTATCCTAATTAGAATTTGATGTATCCATCGGATATCAGAAATAATTTATTGCGGAAAACGATTATCGAGATTAATAAGAATTTCTCGGAACTAATCATATTTTGTGGGTTAGTTTTAGTGTTTGGCCACATTCGTACTATATGAAAAACAATATATCATATTATTTTTTAAATTTAATTTTGATGTTGTTCTTGACATACATTTAATGCATTAAATATACTTATTTACAATACATTAATTTTTTCTTTAGTTGTACTAAAAATAACTTACAATTTTAAAAGAATATTGTGAAGAATTATAAAAGTAATATTCTTCTTCAATGTAAGAATTTTAACATGATGCTTATATTTTTCTTGGCATTTGCTTTTATAGTTTTTAATATAAAAGCTTATTAATTTTCTTTTTCGTTAGAATACGGCATTTTAGGAAGTTAGAGAAGATAAATAAAAATAATATTAATCTATTTATTTCCATTCAGCCTACATTCAAGATGATAACTTTCTTTTGCTTGTGTCAAAATTTTCAGTTCTTTTAAAGACTCAAAATTACTGCCATTGACGAAAACAAAAATGTCCAACACTATAACACAACTCACAATAATTTATTTCTGTGACAAGAACTAAACAATTATAAACGCTTTAAATCCATACTGTAAGCCAGAATTATTCTAACACTTGTTTCATGTCATAAAATCATCCGTTACAGCGATATGAAAGGTGCAAGTTTGTATCACATAAAGTGTTTTGATATTTCAAGCTCTTGTGGAATGTTTGTCTTTTAGAAGCACTTAAGATAAAAAAAAATTGTGAGATGGGAGTCGAGCAACGTATCAATATTTGCATGAATATTTATTTTGTCAACATAAAAAGATGTATCTATCGATGATTCATCGCAAATTCTTATATCCAGGTTATCACTTTTAGATACTGATTGCAAGAGACAATGACAGTGGGACATTGATATTATCCAAAAAGATTCAAAATTTCTTTTATCCATTTAAAAGCTGTAAGGAAATAGTTTACTGTTATTTTGAAAGGGATTATTGAAGACTCTCACGAAAGAAATAAGTGAAGAATTTCCTTCCAAGGATTTTTTAACGTAAATATTTAATTTCTTCCGAATTTATCAAACGGCTGTAGGAATATTTGAACTGATTAATGTTCCTACATTTGTTGAGAAAATCAAGAGATTAATCGGTAATTATCTATTTATGGGCCTGACTTTCATGGAGGGAAGTAAATTAACAAAACAAGACCAGCAATCCCATGAAAAGAAGAAATAAACACCTTATCATTGAAATAAAAATAAGAAATTTTTTTTTTATTCATAGTTTTAATATAAAAAATATTGTCACTTTTAAAAAAAGATCCATACTTAAAACATCATAAAACACATTACAATATCAATTCAATTGTTTAAAATTCCAAAATCCATGGAAGGAAGAAGTGATAAAATATGAAATGAAAAATTGGGTACGAAGCACTAAAATATTAAAAAAAGCTCTCTCAAAACAAAACTTGACAAGGTTTTAATTCTTTGTTGCCCGAATCAAATGACATTTGCTTGGCTTCAATTACCTAGTAGACCTCCAAGATATATGTTTCTTTAACTAATGCACATAAATGTCCAAAATTATGGAAATATTTTGGAAAATGACTTTCTGAGATTTGACGACTAATAACATCGCCGTTTTTTAAGTTATAGCATTGGGAAGAAAATGTAACGATCTTGCAAATAAATCAACTTTACTGAGGAAATTTTATTAAAACAGTAGTAAACGCAGAAAAAAGTGAGATTTGCAAAATTCATCTTACATACACCTAGAAGTTTTTTTCAGTCATATAAGTATAGTCTCTCAATTATGGTATTACATTGTTATTACAGCTTGCTGTTGTGCATCCTTCCCTGCAAATCACAGAATACTTTCGAAGATATTGAAATCTTCATAACTCTTCAAAAATTTGGAAATATCAGCTACGTTCAAGTTTCAATTTTTTTTCTTGTTTCTGATTACTCTAATCTTTTTCAACCAAAACATAATTTTATGTCAGATTCTGGAAGAGAAGACGCCTTTTTAAATTATTTGATTGATTTTTTACGTTTCTAAAGCTCAGTAAACAAAAGAACGCATACATAAAACACCAACCAACTCAATGGCATTCACATAACATGATAAATGCCTTTCTTTCATCTTCAATGCATGATATCAATTTCTGACGAAAGTCACAATTACATAATCCGATATCGGCTTTCCAACCACTCTTACTAATTGGTTGCATTCAAATGAAGGAAAGCTACTTCATACCAGCTAAAGCACGCTGTGCTTCATTTAGTTTGGTGATCTAAATATAACTTTAGATTATATACTCCTCTGGATACTCTTTACTAGATCGCATTTTTGTGAAATTATGCTTCTATTGATAGATAATTTTGGTGCATTGCTTGAAAAACATGAGGAGTTATGAACCATCAAATATAAAAAAAGCTCTTTTTTCCAAAAAGTTTGTACAATTTTGGCTATTATTGTATTTTCAGGATAAATCTTATTTAGAAGCCAAGAGTTAACTTTTTTTCTTTATTCAAATTAAATGTGAAAATTAACATTTCGAACATTACAGATATAAGAGAAGAAACTCTTAAAGCTTATCGTAATAGAATAACGAAAACTTCAAGGTAATCCAATTCATTTTGCAATGAATTTCACTTATAATATCCCTTGAATTTGAGAACAATGTAACAAAGATTTTTTCAATAAATCAGCTTATAACACAATGGATATTTTAAACAAGGCATTGGATATATTTTAACTACAGTAAATACAATAATATTTATTTTAAATGAAATTTTACTGCTGAAAATTACTACTTGATTCTTTCATATAAATTTATTTTCTAAAGTTTATTTCTGCTCTGTACACAGTTTGGCTTTAAATGCTGTAATAGGTTCCTGACATTAATTATTTTAAAAGTAACTGGAAGTCACAGCGAGACGACTGATATTTGTATTTTAAGGTGTTTTATGAATTTAAAAAATTGTTCAAAATCTATCCCGAATATGTAAATTTATGTGACGTATATTATATAGAAATATTAGATCTTTGCACTAGCCTATTAGGATTAACAGTTTAAAGTCATTGGGTAACAAGCCTTTAAGGAAACCATTAGAAATTAACTATTAATTTCATGAAAGATGTTTAACCCATTAATACCCATTGTCTCTTTTAAGGGACACTTTTAAAAGTGTTTCATAAACTCACACGAATTACTGTTTTCTATAAAAAAAAGTAATTTTAACTATTCATTTCTTATATTCAATAGATGATGGCACATACTAAGCATTTTTATTTTTAGTCAGACTCGAAAGTAGTTTTTTGCAATATGAAGAAGAAAAGGGCAGGCTTGTTCAATAATTTATCTATTAATTTACTTACACTTAACAAATATATCAGTAAATATAATTGTAAGAACATGTTTCCTTCTCTGTAATTTCAAATAATTTTAGAATTTTATAGAATTTTTTTGCATTTAATAGGACTTTGTCTAAATGGAGATGCAAGATTAAGGAGGGCACTAAAACATAAATTTTTCAGGCAGGATCTTTTTAGTAATTTTCCTGCTGATTCCAATATATGTAATATTAATAAACAAAATTTTATTGAAAAATTGCGACTTGGGCATTAATGGATTAAACCTAACACAATAGGATATAAAAAATTTTGCGTATGCCCTGTACAGCTTACTGAGCAAGAACCTGTCAGCTTATTATATATCAGGGTATTTTTTTCCTTTAAAAAAAGTAGGTATATACTAATAAACATGTGTTACAAAAATTGTATAAAAACATTTTTTTGTTAGTAAATGGGATTTTTTTCTTTGATTAGTTCATATTAAAATCTAATATGTTTGCATAACTGGTTCATTAGTTTAAGTTTCGTAAAACATGATAAGCAGTATCTCGTTTCTGTTTAAGCATAATTTATAGGCATGATGATGATAGGTGTGATGAACAGTATATCTATAGTGATGATTTATTAATTTGTTTGTCAAATCAGGATGTTTCACACAGAAATTTAAACATTGAAAATTTAATTGAGAAATTAACGTTTATTTCAACATCCCACCATAGACTTCATTCTTGATAGTACATTGATACTTTTTGAACCAAAGTACAAAATTCACTTTATGACGATCAGTTCTCACGAAGAAACGTGGTGCAATCCTTAAGAAAAAGTGAATAATTTTCTCACAAGTGCTTATATAGATAATATATAAATTCGATTTCAAGATTTGATCGAACTTTTTAATCGTCTATTGATGAAAATTTGATAAACATTAAGAGTTAAGGAACTGTCTTATATTTGTCCGAATAATATTCTTGTATACATTTTGTATGTTTTCTGATAACCTTCTTGGATAAGTTCGGATATTTGACTTTGAAGCCATTGCTCCCTGTTCTTAGCCCCATCTAAGACCTATACGACCTATTAAAGATTGCTTTATACTACATGAACTTTGATTTCTGTTTGTGGAATAACTTTTGCTTACGAAGTCATAAAAAGTTCAAAATGTTAGTCTCATAGTCTGCACGAGTTCTTTGATAACATATCAGAGGCATAAAAAATGTGCATGAGAATCTTTTCTCTTTATTATTTCTAGAATTAGATAATATGGTAGCTGATTTTTGGTCTTTAGTTATCTATAATAGGATGTAGCCCGATATAGTTTGACCTTGAAAGAATTGTTGTGCAATGTGGATTTTTGTCAATCACTGTAAATGGTTTATTTATGAAATCATCTTCTTGAAGAAAAGCTTATGTTAAAAGTGTGCCAATTATTTTTACAGATAAAATGTATCTACTTTTTATATACAATATAACAAATATAAATAACAATATTGTTTGTATCAATACAATAAAAGAGTAAAAATTATTTTATAATATATTTCAAAAATACCTCTATCTAATCGTTCTTTTATTATTAAGATTTTTTTTTGTTAACACTATTTTTTTAGTTCAACCAAGATTTGAATTGTTCAGAAGCCAATGCGGATAAGTCCAGAGAAAATTCATGTTTTTTAATACAATAAGTTTTAAAATGTTTTGGTTTATTAATTTGATTAGTGAAATTATCTAAAGCCTTCTAATAAAGCAACGAGTGAATCTTTTCATAAATGAAATAATGTTATTACTTCCATCAAAATTTACGAAAACCAGAAGACATCAAAAAATGGACTTATCCGCTTTGGCTTCTGATCGACTCAGTTAATGATCTCGTTAAACTGCTTTAAGAAAAGGATAGAATAACAGATTCGGATGAAATATTAAATGGAAATTTAATTCAGTGATTTTTTTTCTTCTTAAGGTTGAAGAGATTTGACAGCTGTCAAAGCAGTTATTTCTTTATTACAAATTGCTTCCTCATGCTCTTTTTTCATAGTTTGAAATGAATGAACATTATTTACAGTCATCTGGATAGTGTGATCGTGTTAAAGATTTTCATAGATTTATATCTACAGTATGATAAATGCTATTTTCATCACAGGCATTGTTAGATTTACATTTTTATAGCCTTTAGTCAAAAGTAGGTTTCATCTTCTAATTTGTCAATTTAAGTGTTATGGGAAAAGTCTTTATTTTTATTTCTATAATTTTTATCTAAACAAATAAGTTAACAAAGAAAGAAAATTATAAAAATAAATTGATTTGAAGTTATAATATTGTACATATGCATAATTTTTATAAAAGATATTCAAGCATATTTGACAGTCAAAACAAGTTAAAACAGTAAATTTATTCCCGGAAAATATAGTTTAATCACCATTTTCTTAACATCATTTTCATATTGTAGAGATTTCTAAACAATAATGCTATGCGTGATAGGGTTAGCCTAGCCATGAGTGTTAGCCTGATGGCAAACCCATCCATACCCACCAGTGGACAAACCAAAAAAAGTTTTCGACAAATCTGTAACCGACGTTTCTATAATTATAATTTCTATAATTACAATTTTTTTCTTTTATAAAAATAATTAAATTCTCAAATTAATATATAAAATTGCTAAACAATTGAGATCATGTAACAATACGATAATACATTTTTTGCTGAATAAGTTTTTAAAATTTACATTAATTATTTTTTATTTTTCAAGGTTTTGCTGTCTTAAAAATGCTTCCTCCTGAGTAAAATATAGTAAAACAGTAGCATATTTATCAGTTATTTTAGGTAACATCTGATAGCAAAAAACTACTGATATTTATGCACTCTCAGGAAGTAAATTTAGCAAATTGAAGCAAATTATGATGCAACTACTTTTAGATTGTTTGTGCTGCAACATTGAAATTTCAGTCTTCTTAAATGATTCATTATGTATTCTTTTTTATGTATCATTACGATTAATACAACTTGAAATGTGTACGTCTCCGTACGTTGCCAGTCTGTTTTTCAAGAACACTAACCTCAAGAGAAGAAAACAGATGATAAATACACTCGTGTGCCCTTCGCAAAAACACGTGGTCATAAGAACATCATCTATTACATCATGCAAAGCAATGCGCTGCGTAATCGAAGATTTAAGGATAATTTTTAAAGAAATTTCTTCACTAGTATGGCATTAACTGGGTTTTCAAATGCTTTAATTCTAAAAGAACAATATGCAATCCTTCCGCAAAATGTCATAAGTCGTAAATTTTCGATGAGAAATGATTCTGATGACATGCGTCAGGAAAATGCTCCATTAAGATATTTACTTCCGGAAATCTGTTAAATCTTATCGAGTGGGTCTCTGTAGTTCAAGGAATCGCAATCATCAAACCACCTACACTTAACTAGATTTTGGCACTAGTACTACACTTGATGATGGTAGTGGCAGTATACTTGTTTACGAATCCGTTGGGTAAGAAGACATGCAACGGCTTGCTTCAAAGAATGATTTTGAGATGATTGATAGAAGACTCTGCGACAAGATTTACTTGTCAAACGTCTTAGAAGACAAAGGTTAAGGTTATTTATTTGGACAACAGTTAAAGAAGATTAAAGAAACGTGTGGCCAACTCATTCATCGCCGCTATAACTACTATTCTAAAAGCAATCAATGGACGTTGAAAATAAATAGAACAGTTGCTTTAGCGGAATTTTTTACGAAGTATTTCGCGTGGCAAACTTTGAAAAGATAACAAGATTATTTATTGTTTATGACAACAGCATGTGTTTTTTTCTCATTTAATTTAGGTATTTTGCTTAGAATTTTATGCAATTAGATTGAGTATTTCACAAAATTTCGATGTAACTTTTATTATTACCTTGAAAATTTCAAAAATGTTTTGATGGCGTAAAAAAATGAATCCATAGATTAGATATTTTCTGATAAATTCTTATATACGTAGAATGAGGTAGGAATGATTATTCTCTGACAAATTGCTGTACTTTCAGCAGTTATTTATAGACAAATGAATTTGCTTTGAATATCATAGTAGTAGTGTCAATCATGATTAAGAACCTTTTAATAAGAAGACGTGCAGTGTTTTGTTAGAATTATCTTTCAACAACCAATGGAGAACTCATTGACAAAAATGGTTGTCATACATTTTAATTGGTGAAGGTTAAGGTTACTTTCATGCTTAGGCACTTAAAGAAGATTCAAGAAATATTACAATCTGATCTCTTTCTTTGCTGAAGGTCACGTAGATATTAGAAAATCAATCAATGAATTTCTTTGATGCACTGACTTCTCGTGATGATTTTACAAAGAAAATTTCGCATAGACAGTAACATATTTACTAAATAAAGATAAGATTACCTATCCACACTCATGAAAAAGTGATATCATATTAATAAAGATCAACCAGTGCTATTGTATCGTGTCACTAGAAACGAATTCTAGAGAATAAATCAGTGTCATGTGTCAGTTTAATTATCCTCATATTGGAAAATGGAGTTTTTAAAAGTATTACGGCCTGTTAATTCGATAAATATTATTTGTTGGGATACTGTTTCAATGTTCAAAGAAATTAATACTAACTAGGAATCTGTCGTCAATCCCCGAATCAAAATTAGAGGATCTCCAGCAATTCATGACGTCGCTTTTAAGTTAGACATTAATATATCAAATTAAAACTGGAATGCTATTATTTGAAACTATAATATATTCTAATACCCGCAATGCTCTCACAGTAAAACTATTATTCCATTATCAAAGGACAGAAAAGATTTAAAGAGCTAAAAAATGTATAGAGAAATTATTTCAGAATGAAATTATTTATGAATTTCTCCGTCGGAGAAATAAATTGTTATTATCTACCATATACAATGTACAAAGGAAATATGCATGCAATACATGTTGCGTGGGATTCGGGTTATCAATCATAAGGCTTGTATAAATATTGTTTTCAATTTCTTTCTAAATGAATATGTACAACGAAATTATATTGGTGAAGAACTCAATAGTATCATCAAGTGAGAGACCCAAACAGCTGCCAACAAATCAGAAATAGTTAATGTAAAATTTAGCATTTAAAGCATTATATGCCCGAGTTATTGAATAACACGAAAAGATTACTTTCAAAACTAAATTGTAAGATGCAAGGTTTCGATACGTTTCCTGTAAACAGTCATAAGTGCCAGAATTCATTGTGAAAATTTTTAGAACCATTTTTTCCACTTAATGGGTTGAAGTAGGAGAAACTCCATTTATATTGTCTAGAAAGGAATGCCATCATTCCCAAATAAAATTCCAACAAATGAATTCTTTTGGTGGAATATGACAGTTCAGACAGGAGGGAAACAAATAATTCAAATGAAAAGACTAATGGCTCATGCTACTATGTTCAATCACGTCTAATATGCAATAGGTCTTTGAATAATTAAAGGATATTTACAAGCAGTTGAAGTAGAAAAGTGTGTATTTTTGAATTTAATGAATTTTCTGCATATACGATATATGATAGAGAAATTAATTAATTGCTTTTAGCTTTAGGTTTCCAAATTGGCTCTAAATGTCTCTAAAATGGTATATATTAATTGAATTTAATGCTCTAAACAAACGTGAGAACGAAGGTCGACGATATAAAGAACTGATAAAAAGAACTTTATAGGAAAACGAAATTTAAGAATTAATTAGTTACCACCTTGATATATTATAATAATTACGGCATTCTTAGATATTCTACAAAAAAGATTGATAACTAGATTTCCTAGCGCCATCAAAACTGAAGGGAACCTTACAGCATAAAGTCAAACCTAAATTTTTTTAAAAAAGGATAGATACCGCCATATTCCTAACTATTCTAATAATTTGCATTCTACCTTAAAATGGTAAAGGGATGCATTTCACTTAGCCTTTGCAGTGTAAATTTGAAAGATGAAAAATGGAAATCATACATTTTTCAAACATAAAAAGACCAAAGAACCTGGAAGACCAAACTTCAATTTTCAAATTGCCTCAGTAGAAAGAAATGAAATCTTAAAACTTAGGGATATCAAATGCTAGGAACGGATATCTATAAAATTGGTAATTCTCGTACGAGAAAGAAGATTTGTCACCCCAGCTCAAGAGCTCTTTCCACCATAAGTCAAACATGTCAAGTTTCATGTCACATGTGGATATCTTACCCGATAAAATTTTCTATTAGATGCTGATAAGATGGGAACATAAATCTAGCTTTGGTTTTTCGTTTCGAGAGAAACATCTAATTTTAATTGACACAAGATGCTGACGACGGTTAAATTTATGATGAGTCTGTGTATTAAGATCTGTTATTAAGTTCTTTCTCAAAAGAGTAGTTTTGTTCTTTGGACCTATTTTTGCTAGATTTTTTGTTTTGGACCTGTTTTTGATAGTTTTTTTTGTTTTGGACCTGTTTTTGCTCGTTTTGTCAAGTTTTAAATGAATCAAGACCCTCTTCCTTCATTTTTCTTTGATTTTGGTTTAAAGAACTGTTGTTTGTTTCAGCATCTTCGTTTTTGCTACCTAAGGATATCTTTGTCCTTAACGCAAGTGATTTTCAATTTGGATTCAAGAAAAATGGAGACTAAGTGGCCAAATGGCAAGCAAAAACCTCAAAGCATAATCGAAATGAAATGAAGAGTAGTTTTGAAAATAAAATCAAAGGGAAAAAATATTTTTACTAACCTGTTCTGTATGATTTTTTTCAAACAGAAACTCATCAATATAGACTATAAATTTTTAACATAATTTGTTTTTTTCCAAGATGCTATTATGACAGTAAAGGGAGTTCTGTTTAATTATTTAAAATATCTTATATCCGATTTTAATGAAATTCGATGGTCATTTAACTTATATTTGCTTAAGATGGAGTTGAAAATGCGCTAAATGAATGTTATGGTAGTTGTCTACGTAAAATATACAAGTGCAAATTAAAAAAAAATTGCTCATACAAGAGCTTACATAATTAATTATCCTCTTTGTGTTTCTAAATACATTTGCATTTAGAAATTTAATTAACTATTTCGCATATTTCAATGATTTTGCTTTCATTTCTCGAACATATTGTTAGAGGTTTTATTTCAATGTAATTGAAGAAAAAGTATCAAAATGATAAAATGTTATGGTCAATCATTACAATTATATGATATCTCATTAAATTTATATTTAATATTGATACACTAATTGAAGCGTATTACTGTGTAAGGGTCAAATATGAAATTTTTATAAATTTCAGAATGGCTTTTAATCGGTTTTAATACAAAACGTGTCTTTCGTAATTGAGTATGAATTAACAGAAATAATCTTATCGATAAAAAATATTCAAAAGCATAATCCAGTAATTAACTTAAACTTTCATAGTTTTAACAATAACACTTGGGTGAAAATTTTTTAGAAAAGTAATTAGAGCGATTTTAACAGAAATATAGAAGATTGAAAGCTAGCATTTTATGGCAGTCAACAAAATTCATTCCCTCGCTCTTGCCTGAGGAAAACCTTTAATCTCATTATACAGCCTAATTCAATTTTCATCATTTCTCAAGTTGTCCATTGTGGGCGACACTGGAATTCCAAAACGGTGCCTTAAAGGCATATGTTAACAGCAGGTACCCTTTTTTGTTTGAGTTGCGGAACAATTGAATTGTGTTTAACAACTTCAAAGCAACAAAGTCGAGAAACCATTCAGCCTAAGTTCTAATTACAGCAAGATATAACTAACAGCAACTTATAAGGTTAAATGACAGAAGTTAAGAATGGAGCCCTAACCTGATTTGAATTAATTGAAGGATTCTTGAATTAAATTATTATATCAATCTGCTTTAATGAATTGCTCCATTCTATATATGAATATAAGGATTAAATGATGCAATAATTTTCTATAAAATGAATTAAGGTAAAGAAAAGAAAAAAATACTTTAAGAATTCTTCATTAACCTTAAATAAGAATTTCCTCAAATCTTAAATTAGAAATATTATAGTTTGTTTGTAGAACTCTTTTATTGGTTTATGTCTATTGAGTCATCCAAGGGTATATTTATATTTTTTATAATTTATCGTTGACAGCTATTTTTTATATTTTCGCAAAAACTGGAAGATATGTGTCGTGTAGCTGCAACAGTGGCCATCTTCAAATGTTTTGAGAAAAGTGGGTTTTCTGTCACATCTTGTCAAATGAAATTTAAAAATAAACTGTATGTCATTCAAAGCGTTTAGGAAATGTGTTCTAGTATGTAATATATGATGGTGAGATATTATGAGAATCAAATGGACTTATAATCTGTCAAAAAACGTATTTTTGAAAAATGGAGATAGTCACTTTCGCAGCTACACGACATACATTCAAAATATATATTACATTCAAAATATTTATCAGCATGGAATTTCGTTGCTTTTATAAATTATAAATAAAATTGAAAAAAGAATTAATTCTATGATAATATAAATTTAAGTATGGAATAATAAAACGGTTTACTCATTTTGAATTATATTTTAAAAAATGTATTTTCTTAAAGAGTAATGCCTGTATAGGAACAGGCATCAAATGTTTGCATAACTAAAATTTGAAAAAATTAAAACGAAACAGAAAATAACAGCATCGAATTATCAGATTTATTTGTACATAAATAAAGTTGTTATTGTCACGAATAATCGCATCTAAAACGATATATTGGCATAAAAAATATTTCTTACTTTGAATTGATAATAGATATTTGAAATTCTTGATGTATTGAATTGTAAATATCTTCTTACGGTTAGTGCAAAATTAATTAAAATACTTTTTCTCTGTGATACGAATAAACCTTTTATAGAGACTTTTTTTAATCCGATGATGAAATCATTCCAAATGAAACCAGAATGTGAGCATATCGTTTCCATTACCACCTGCTGCCAACGTCTATTTTCTGAAGACATAACTACAGACAAGAAACGAAAAAACAAATGCTTTTATCGTCTGCAGTATTAATATATCGAATTATTTATTTGATAAAGTACGATAAAAATTTATCTTTTTTGTTTTGTTTCGTTCATATGATTTTTATTGTGTTTTATAAAAGAAATATTAAATACTGCTCGATTTTGCTTTGGAAAGTAATCATCGCAGTTATTATTTCTCTCGTTCTTCAATAAATAATCAATTCGAATGAAACGATACGTGAAAAATGGCAATGGATGAGTTTTCTGTTTTATTTACTTACATTAAAAACATTGACTTTATTTGCATGGCTTTTGAACTTCCGCTTTGAAGATTCCATTGACTTCAAAGCGGAAGTCCAAGCATTACACCGGAATTACATAGAAACCACATTTAATGTAAATAAACAAAACAGAAAACTCGTCCATATGGAAAAAATGAATTTCTATAATATTTATGCAGTTTTGAAACTTTACGTAAAGATGAAAAGAGAAGAATCTGGATTAAAAATGGACTCTTAAATATTTATTCGTTATTTGAATAAAATTTATATAAAAATAGTCATACAATTTTGTTTTTCTTAACTAAACGTTTCAAGTGCCATAAATAATAAAGGTGCAGTTTATAATTCAGTTATACAGCGAATGTTTCGAGGCCTTATATGGTTCAGTATTGCTCAAATTTATCAAGCTGCTATAAAATATCATTAAATATGATATTTAGTTGCGTTGACAATTTTATGTGAATAATAAACGCCAAGATACTCTTTTTATCCTAATTTTTGAGATAGTTTTATTATTGCTTCGCTTAAAGTTTAAAAATAAAAATCACTCTGTTATAATCGCAATATGCAAGACTATTTTTGCTGAAGCTACTACTTAAAAAATATATTGAGGTTGCTTGCAAACAAAATCACACTCGCAGTTTGATGGAACAAATGCATGAAGCAGTTAAATTTCAAAGATGTAAAATTATGTAGAAAAAGGAAATATTTGTCATGTTAAATTTGAAACAATAAGCAATTCCAGTTCAGCATTCTTAAATCTTTTTATTTAAATCGTAAGAAAACTGAAAACGAGTTCTCAAATCTAAAAAAAAATTGTTTTATCTAATTTAAGCCAATACATCAATTTATTTAAGGAAAAGCTTAAAAGGAAATAATCTTTTATTTATTTACTTATTTGTATACAAAAAATTCAGTATCAGCAAGATATTTTATAGTTCAAAATATTATTTTAAGACAGAAATTTATTACAAAACAAGGGAAACTAATATCGTTTATAGATATTAATTGACTAAAAATATAGGACTGATTTTAAAAATTGAAATCGCGGTATTTTAAAAAATAATTCTTTAGAATCTCGATCCGAAAACAAATTCATCATATCTTAAAAATAATTTTAAAATAAATTATAAGATAATTTTAAAATAATTAATAATAATTTTTCTGCAACGTCCATCACGTTTGATGTAAATCTTTTATGCTTGAAATATACTGAACCTCAATTCGCCACGAATTCAGAAAGCAGTTTACACTTTCACATCACACTCTAGTTCTATTTTTATGTAAATCCAAAGATTCTTTGTATGACATTTTTTATTCTGTTCTTTGAACCGAAGTCGAGACGAATTTAAAAAAGTATAGTTACTCAGAAAGGAGTAACAAGAGCAATTTTTATCCCACAAATGATGAAACAGCAAAGAAATATGTGCAAAATTTTAAACTATTGTCTTCTATACAATTTGACACCATCGTTCAAGCAACAATAGTTTCTTCGGTAATAAAATTGAAGTCACCAGATTTAGCTTTCTGCGTAGGTTAGTCACGACATCACAGAGAATTATTTTAGAATAAAACGAATAAAGTTTCTAATGTTAAACCAATTCACTTACTTTTCAAAATGAAAGTAAAAATTCTTTAAAGTTGTATAGGTAGCATGTGAGCATACTGAATGAAACGGCATATGTATAAAAGGACAGTTTAAAAATTTATTGATCGTAGACAGTATTTTCTGGAATATTGAAGAATAAAAGAAAATGAATAAAAGTCGCGTTTATTTTTAAATTTAAGTTAGAATTTTAATGAATGTCATATTGTCTAATCCAAAAGAATTTATTTTCACAAAATGAAAACTTATAAACAGTTTAGAATCAATTCATTTTTTTCATCTCACACTAATATACAGTCAGTAAAGGCTTACTTCCCCTTTATATAATACCTGTGATAAAACATCATTAATAATTAGTCTATAAAGTTTAAGAAACTTATTAGTAGACACCTCAATTAGCATAATATCTGTGCATCTATTAACCATTTTATTCTTGGTGTAAAAAGCGATAAAAAAGTACCACATACAGAGGTATTTTTCAGAATAAAATCCCGAACGTATTTATTCTTTTTCTTTTGACGATAATTAACTGAAAGAACACAAAATGGTATTTATTTAAAATTACTATAGAATTCTAGAAAAAAGTTGGCTTCTTGTCCGGGATCGGTACTGTCCTGCAATTAATTTCATGAAGATGTAGAACAAACAAAGTTATCACTGCTTAATATAAATTTCCGGTTGTTCTCATAAGTCGAAGAATATTGCAACAGCACTACTACTAAAATGACAGTGGGAAGAATTGATGAAGTATTTTCTTTTTTGATCTATTTTCGTTCTTATTAGAAAAGTGAGAAAGAAACAAATTACTAAAAATAACTCACCTCATTAAAGTTAATTTATGAGATTTTTGTGATAAATGTTTTAAAACTAAGTTTTTAACTGAGAAAGTTTTGTTCAAAAATTTAATGACTATGTAATATCAATTATCATTATTTATTTCTGTAATGTTATTTGTATTTTGTGAGCCAATAATGGATAATAAAGCAAATATTTAACAACCGACAAAATCTTTATATTTATATTACATTCTAAGATTGAATACACCGGAAAATAATTTGTAAAACTGATGAATAAAAACGATAAAAAGTCAATTTTTGCCATTCAGCAATGTATATACTCACATTAATTATGTTCTTATTCATTTTTTGAATTATTACGATATATTACATGATAATTATTGATTTGAAATAATAATAAAATATGATGTGTTAGTTAATTAAATAAATAATTGATTTTCACTAGAAAACTTACAGAGTTAATATTCCATTGTGATACACCACCATTATTTTAAACACAACACGTGACCTACAAACTTTGACAAAGAGAACGTATGTTTATCGTCACGATTTCAAACCATTTCCGGTGCAAGAAACGTAATTTCAACATTCACAAATCGTCCGTTAAAAGTGCAAAATCAATTACGCAAATGCTAACTTTAAACGAGCCGTTCCTCTGTCTGAATTAACTGGCAAGTGTAATCAATGACGGTAAAATCATGTTTAGAAATCTCGTGTACTTAAAATGGTAAACGCGATCAATTAATATTAATATAGTCATAAATCATAAACTCTACGCAATAGTAGGAATTCATTTGCATTGCTCTAGTTGAACGCATCAGCGGATCAGTTCATCATCTAATAACCATATGTCATCTCAAAAAGCACATGCAAAACGTGAAGTTGAAATATAAAGCATATTGAATGTTTCCATAATTTTATGTACGATTAGTAAAATTGATCTGAAACAGGCATAATGCTCACTTCCTTGTTCAAAATAGTTAGGGTGTCTAATGGGAAACTTGAGCGTTATTTACGAGAAATGAAACTCTAAATGTGTACTTTTATGCTGTCAGTTAAGTAAAAATTAATTAATAATGCTTAAGTTTATCTCTTAAATATTTAATTTATATTATACGAAAAATATAATTTCCAGACTTTGATGAATATCTACATTTTTTATTCCCTTGAGTCCAGAAAAACCATTTATAGAATTATGTCTATCTGTCTGTCTATGAACACAATAACTCAAAAACTCGAAGAGCTGGACAGACGAACTTTTAAATTCGCCCATTGCACCAAAATTGTAAATCTTTATCAAATTTTGGACGAAATCTAACCATCTCTCTCTTTGTTTGTCTGTTCACGTGTATATTAACTCGCTATCTCAACAAGCTAGATATATGAAATGTGGGATATATTTTTGTTCGAAAATTGTAGATTTGTATCAGATTTCGAACGAAATCCATCAATGGTTTGATTTTTTTGTTTGTTTGTCTATTTGCTTGTATGTGAACGCTATAACCTATAATTGCAACAAGCTAAATGGGTGAATTTCAGTACTATATTATACATACACCAAATTTGTGGTTCTTTGTCCAGTTATGGATGAAATCCGTCTAAGGGTAGAAAGCCTGTTTGGCACAGAAGATAGATAAATGAAATTTGGTATGAAGTATTGAATCCAAAATTGTAGATCTGCATCAAATGTTGGACTTAATTGGGCAAGGAGAAGAGGCTCAAAATGCTCTTTCAGTGTCTCTGCTTTATTGTATAGCACGAAGCTAAACCTAGACCCTCTCTGCATTGTTTAAGTACACGCGAAAGCCTAAGAAAGATAACTCCCGCTGTTTTGTATTAAGCTTAAAATTTAAAAGCATCTTGTTTGATTCATTACTTTTTGAAGCAGAAAAAAAGTAATCGTCGATTATACGGTTCAGTACTAAAGCACTAAAATTAGCGGTATTTTAAATCTTAATGCATAATATTGACAGCAGAAAAGCTATGAATAATGTATAATAAAGAAATTAGAATAATCATTGATATTTAGCTTGGAAGCTGAGTTGCATTAAAAAGCACAAATAGTGTAAATATGATTTCCCATTGTAGCACCAGAACACAGATTAGGCTAAAAATATTGCGTATTTTGCCAGTGTGGCTTCGGAGCATGAAGTTCAACTGTGTATGCAATGAAAAATTAAGGGAATGGAGAATTTGAGACACTAATAATGTCAAAACTTAACAAATAGTTTCATGAAAATTAATAAACGAACCTCTTTTTTGTTTGAAATCACAGATCACTGCCATCATTGAATTCAAATTATTTGTCAATTAAAAATCAAAATTTAATAAAAAAAGTAAATAACTCTTTTACTTTTAAAAACAGATTCACATCCTGCAATAAAAATAACTTAAAGATATAATTAGATCCATTTGGAAAATATTTTACTACATATTAAGAAAATAATCTCCTAAAACTCTTATAATTAGTTTGACGACGGGTCATCTTTGCATTTTTTATGCGTTTTTGTATTATAACATCAGAATATTTCTCTTTGTTATTGACTTGCATCTCAACCTTTTGTCTTAAAGCCATGTTAGCACGTAATTTGCTATTTGAAACCTGTATTGCTTTCTTTAGATAATAGTACTTTTTATGGGAAGCGTTAAATAAAGTTGCCTAAGCGTATCTGTTAATCTCGTTAATGGACTTGAGGTTAATGAAGAATGTGTTACGATGCTCATTAAAGAGACATTTATTATTCATATAATGACTTCCTGAATATATAATATTATTTGTACTTAATTAAAGGAAATTTTCTTGTAAACCTAACTCAAGATATATTGCAAAAATTTTGATAGGACTGAAGAACGTTAACAGTTTTCCAAACTTGCATTTGTTTAATTAGAATTAAAATAATTTAATACAACGCATATTGATTCAGAATTGTAAATAGTTCATGTACATCAGAGTTTTATTTCATGTAATTTTTAAGAATAGATGGAAGTCTGTATAAGTTATAAAAAATACAATTTAGCATAATGATTTTAAAAACAACCCCTGAAAACTATGAATAATAAAAATAATTAGTATTAATGCAAAAAGTGCAGCCCAATAATAAAGATTTTAAATATATATAATAAAAGAGGAAAATAATACTTCTTTTGTTCTTAAATAAAATGGAGGTTTTAATTTCATATGAATAATATTTATTACTTTTAAAGGTATATGCAATTAATTTTAAGTTCAACTGCTAAACAAGCATATGCATTTTTTCTAACAAGCATATGTAAAATAGTCACAACAGATATTCTCACAAGACTTAGTGAGAAATATGTAAAAAAAATAAATGCAATATGATACGTTAAAAATTCCTTTTGTTAGAGAGGTAAGATAAACATATTTGCTGTACTACATTTTTTATAGTGTATCGTTTCAAATAGTCATATACAGTATATTTTCTGACTAGCTTTTTCTATTCTGTGTTGTCAGAATTTTAAAATTAAAAGAATTTGTGATTTTTTAAAAAGAGGTATCTTGCTTCATTGTAACAGGAGCAAAAATTAATAGAAAGAACAGAAAATAAAAATAAAAAAAGGCGTGAAATATAACTAGATATACTTTCTGTTCTAAATTTTAAAAAATTGAAATATTTCGCTGGAAATATTAATACATATTAAAACAATATATTCTTTATTTATAGCCTCGCACTTAGGCTGTAAAATCGTAATAAAAATAACATTTAATTAGCTAGTTCAATTCGCACTCAAAAATGTACTCGAATAAAAAAGCAGAAGAACAGATGAAAGAAATAATGGGTGGTAACTCGTTTAAAAAAAGAAATAAAACTGTTTCATCATGTAAATGACTTTTTATTTTTCACGAAAGCGTCTTTCTTCAAATAACAGGCAAAGGCAAATGTTTCAAAACTAATCTAAGAGCCCTTTTATTCATAATATAATCTCACTTCATTTTTCCTGTTCTTTTTTTGTTGTTATTTGTATCATAGTTTGCCTGCGTCTTTTAATACGTAGGCAAAGTAACTGTCGAAAATAACGGAGAAGTATAAATTATAAACAATATGCTATGAAATACTTAGATATTAAAAGCGCACTTATCACTAAATGTTAAACTATTTGAATAGAAATGCCTTTTATTCCACGTATTTTTAAACAATATTTTAATGAGCGAAATAATGAATGGACATTTCGTTCTCCAGAAAACTTTATTAAATAAAAAATTAAAATACCTTAGTCTCAGATTTATTCGAACAATTTTGCGCCATTCAAGTATATTAAAATAAAGTCTAAATGAGTATTTTTTTAAACTCTTTTACGCTCTGTTAATATTTTCGTTTATGTACAAATATTTCCCTTTATTTCATTTCATAAAAGGGTGAAGAGAATCATAAAATCATTTCTGTTGCCCATTCAGAAGGCAATTTCTTTCAAGTAAGAAAAACTCTTACTATGTTGATAAGAATTTTAATGAAGTTGATAATTTAAATGAAAGAAATTTCAAACTTTTATTAGAAGTTATCTTAATAAAGTTTCAAAATGAATTTATTTTTCTTTTTAAAGTAAAGAAATGATTAAACCGTTACTGCTTCGCATCATTTCAGCAATGACAAAATATTGTCGAAGGAATAGGTTTTTAGGTTTTTGAATAGTTTTTATTTAGTAACTTAAATACAACCCATCATTATAATATAAAAAGGAAGTACTGTAAAATGCGATGCATCTTTCGAATGAGTGAAAAATAATATTAAATATAAGATCAAAAAGTTTATTCTGGTCTCATTATCATTTCATGTTTAATTTTAGATTTTCGCTCTAGTTCAGAATGAAACTTGACCGCTGGTTCTTTGTTCAGAACTTTTGTTTATCAAAAGAGAAGATTAAATTTTAAAATAATAACATGCATGCTGTTAGTCAACGATTTATTTTAATGATCTACTATAAATAACCCACAACTAAGTTATTTCTAGAAAGATATTTGTGCGAGATCCCAAAATCTATTTGAGTATCGAGAATGTTTAAATATAAATTTTTCTAAAAATATTTTCAAATGTATCTTGAATGTTCTTAAAAATGAAAAAAAATTATTAATTGATTTCAGTATTTTTCCAGTCCAGCCATTTTTATATGATACTAGCTGATACTCCCGGCGTTGCTCCGGATTAAAATACTTTCATGTCGAATATTTTTATAAATCATAAAATTATATCAAAGTAGCACAAAATGCGAGGTACTTCCTTGAAAATCTTGATAAAACCAAAATAAGTCTTGAAAATTAAAAATTTTTGAAATGTAAATTTAATGTTTTTTTCTCTGTTTGAGGTATAATGTTTCAGCCAACTCCACACTTAGGCAGTCTGTTGGGCGTTTCAATAATGAATGGTAAAAATATAATGTATCAGCCATTGAATAATAAATTTTGAAGAAATTGTTAAAATTAAAGAAAACATTACATGAAAATAATAAATAGATAAAGAAGTATTTACAAAATAAACAGAAATGACAGAAAAATAAAGGCAGAGTAGTTCAAAATCTCACCGTTGCCTATCAACGGAGAATCTATAAATTTCATTCAAAATCGTCTGCGTCAATTTAATCATTTAATAAATTAAATTTTTAAAAATTAATAAAAATTGAAGAAAAATCGCACAAAATTGAAATTGATATCATAGGAAAGGAAAAAGTTTGAACTTTAAGATGGTATAAAAATATGCTTTTTGAAACAATTTGCTCCAAAGTTACTGCTTGAAAACGGTTTTGGTTGATTTATAATTAACTGACTGTTCAATTAACTTTTGAACTTTGAAAAGGGTCTTCCCCTTGTCTTAAATAATATGTGTGCAAAATTTAGTTGAAAACAGTCCATTGGTTTAGGAGGAGATGTGAAAAATATTCACATACATAGCCACAATGACTTCCATTTATATTAAGATTTATAAAAATCGAATTTTTATTTTTAAGACAATGACATATACACGAGTAACAGAATTAAACATTTAATATTTAAATATCTACACTAAGCGGAGTCACAAAAGAGTAGGTGAACAAAATGATGTATTTAAAAATGTATACAGATATAGATAGACATATTTAGAAAATAAATAAATTTATTTTAATTTTTTGAGAGGAAAACCAAAACTATGTATAAAAAATAAATGAACACAAAGCGATGACACTTAGGGGGCTTCTTCAGTAGAAAAGTCCTAAGCGAACGCAAAAATTCCGGTATTCTCTGCATAAACTTCAGCACGTACTGAAAACGTTTGTTTCACTAGGGCACCGAAATTAAGACAAGGATTTGCATCAAATTTTGACACATATCTACTATACAATTATGGTGAAAACACCACGTACCAATTTTAGTGAATCAACCTTGTTAAATTATCAAGTCCACACACATATGGAAGGGCAGAAGGCGTATTTGCTCAGTTGAGTCTAAAGTGTAGAGACTTATCAAAATCTCCCGATCAGATTTTCGGCGATTAAAGAAATTTCTAACTGTAGTATACTTCATACACCAGAAAGTAAGAAATGTAATACTATTATAAAAAGATGCTTAAAAACTTAATAAACTTGAAGCAATTGAAAGCTCTTTAAAAGTACAAGGTTTTAAATTTGAGTCAAAAATTTTATAATTTTATACAATTATCTTACAATAACAAATATCTACATAGCTATTGTTACTAATTTTTCTAAAATGCGTAAATAATTATCTTTCATACTCAATAATACATTTAGTTAGTTATTTCCTCCAGTTAAATTCTTTGTTATAAAAGTTCCTTTTTTAATGCAGATTCAAGAAGAAATAGTTTTCAATATTTTTTTTATGTTGACTTTAAAACGATATATAACTCCACTGATTTACCGTTTTCAAAACCCATTTCCATTCTAAAACACATTTTCATCTGCATTTTATTCACACCAACAGACACAAGAGAAATTTTAAATAAACCCCAAGCGAAATTATTGAGTCCCGAAAAGTTTTCAAACAATGTGAAATCTAGTTACTTTCCGCGATTAATTACGAATACAAGGCAAATCTTCCAGATAAAAGATAATCATGCGATGTGAGACAAGAGAGATAAGATGGAAAATGAACGTTAGAATGGAGATATGAATATGTAATATGTATGCAAAATGGATTACGCGATATTAGTTAATGTTCTTGTATCAATACTTTCCTCTATAATGATTTAAAATTCACTTTACTGATTTTTAAAGAAAAATTAAATTATTCAATAAAATATGCAGAAATAAATTAAATTTTTCACAAAGCTAGGAAAGTTGGAATTCAACATTTACGCGTAAATAAAGTTATGAAAGAAGAATTGTTTTTATAAAAATATATCTTTAATATGATTCATTACATTTGTTCTACAAGTACTATATTTCATATCAATATACAAAAACGATAAGTCTAAAGTATAGTACTAAAAATCAAAGTACAACGAAATACGAAGAAGAATTATAATAATAATTCAAAGTTTTAAGATCAGTGTTATTGATAATTGTATATGTTTAGTTACTGTATTCAACCAATTTTAAACCTCTATTCATGCATATATTCATCATTTCAAATGTTCTTTTGAAACATCTATGTAAAAGATTAAAATTAATTCGTACAGTTTCTAAATGAAAACCAAGAATCATAAACTCATATAAGAATAAGTACTATATCTGAAAAACTCTCAGGCAACACGTTCGAATCTACACCTTCCGATACCATAACAGAAATTTTAATTTCACTTGTATACGATATGGATTTTCAAAATAACTTTGAAGTGTAAATATTGCTTCTCTTTACTGCACCAAATGATCAGCTATGACAGCTATTAAATCGTGGCGGTGCATTCACTTGCTTCTAGAAATAGTCATTTCAAAAATGATATTCACAGGTTCTTTTAATGTAAAACCTTTTGTGTATATTATGAGCAAGAACGGAATATTTTCTTTTAAGTTCGGTTGTTTCTGTATGAATGTGGGAGAGAATTAGAAAGAAATGCTCCAAAAATGTTGAAGAAGTTTGAAATTTTGCATTCTGAATGGAACAAATCTATTTGTTCTGAATAGATATCGTAGATCTTCACCTTTTTCTATTGTCCTCCAAACGCGATTGTATTTTGAGAAAATCTTTGTTAAGAAAAGCACTTTATTTGCAACTTCTGCAGATACGAGTCAAAGAAGGATAGGTTATGTGTTGGAATTTAGAATTCTGTTTCATGATATTTTATACCCAGCACAAAAATGTTTCGTGTTAATATCTAGTATAATGTTTTATTGTAAGGAAACTCTGAACAATCAAGTACATCTTGACGTTTCGCAATAATGATTACATTTGTCCACATGTTTCAAAAATCATTAAAGACCTTTGTTTCTGGTTTCTGTTTATTCGTGGCGGTGCATTCACTTGCTTACAAACGAATGTTACTTCTAGAAATATTAGCTCACGGTTTCTGGAAAATATATACAGAGGCTGATATGTTCTTGACTAGAAAAGAAAAATCTGCTATTCAAACAGCTACCTATGATTTTAACATCAGGGATATGCTGTACCACTCGAAAACTTTATAGCTATGGTCATTTTTGTTAGTTAAAGATTGGCATTAAATTAACTATTTTTAACATTCTAAAGCTTTCTAAAAATTTGAAGCAAGCGTTAATAAAAATGGCGTTATATTCTATAGATTAAAAAAAATAATATAACAAACGACACGCCTGTGCTTTCACTTTTTTTGAATTAAGTTTTGCAATGCATTCATAGATTTTGATTTGATGTAAAATAACAAACTTATTTTATTATTTAATGGTAGATTTTATCACCCTAAAGTGATTAATTATATAGAATTTATTTAAATGCTCATTAAGCAAATGGTAAATCTTATGCAAAGATCGATTATGACAAATACATGGACAAAATTAGATATTTCTCTCTAATAACAATATAAACAATGCCACTAATGTGAAAAAATGATCGATAAGAAAGTTAATGCATCAAAACTATTACTGTGAATACACCGTTTAAAGCTCTGATTATGTCTTGAAATAAGTATCAAGGTATAAGTATTGATAATACAGATATAAGCATTTGCATAATCATAAGTAAGCTAGTAAAGTATTAGTTTGATGCAAAATTTTAGAAAGACACTCATGATAAGATTAAATCATTGCTCTGCATTTTATCAATGAAATAGGTTTAATCTTATCAAAATGTTATTCCGGACGTTTTTCGTTTCATAAATAACTTGGAAACAAAACATTCATAAATGCATGTAAATACTGTCATAAATGGCAGAATGAAGTAACTGAATGATAATCATTACATCTATTAAAGCTTCTTGGTTTTATACAAAATATTTTAAGACAGGGTGTTAATAACAAATAATTTCTATAATAATAATAATCAATATGTTAATTGTTTGGCCATGGAAGCTCAGATCATTACATCTCTTCTATGATTAGGCAAATTCATAAAATATTTCATAATCTTATTGATTCGTATTATAATATTTCATAATATTAATAAAATATTTCAATTATCCATTATTATCTTCCTAACCCCATCAACTATTCTTTATTATAAATGTTATGTTAATGATTTTAACAAATGGTTCAAATAATTTTTAAGAAAATTTACAGAGTGAGACACCAACAATTTTTTAAAAGCAATAATCAAAGAACTATCCAAACAACAGGGTAAATCTATTAATATAAGTTGGTTTGTTACCAAACGTCTTGCGTGATAAGATCTACTTAACTCAATAAGGGTTAAGCTCAGTCTCATGATAATCGAATGGCAGGACAAGTTCAACAAGATAATAAGATTTCTATGACCGTTTTTTCCCTTTGGATTCTTTTATTTCTTAGAACTACGAATAATTCATATAATCTATCAATGTATTACTCAAATATAAAGCTGCATGCTAATCGGACATTAACAGAATATATATTTTTTTCCTTTAATATCGATAACTTTATCAGTTTATCAAGGATTTCCATCAAAAATCTAGAACAAATCAATGAAGTTTTTTATTCCTTCAATTCTGGTTGACATCTAAAAGCTGACATTGGAATCTAATCCTTTCAACTCTATATACATTCTGTTCCCTAGTAGTTCACAAAAGCAAATATTATCTTTCTTTGCTGTCGAATCGAAAAGTAACAGTTCGTTGCGTAAGAAAATATGTAATGCACTCGAGGTGAAATTTCTAAGAAAGTTTCTTCTTTAAAAGAGAGCTGTAGACAGACTTGATTGCTTTTAGAACACTGAATTCGAATTCCACACTTATATAAAAGTGTTTATTTCTACATTATAGGTAACAAAATGTAACTATCTGGTAGGATAGCTGAAAAATTTTTATTAATATTTTTTGCCTAATGATGGAAAAAGTAAAGAAAAGACAAATTAAAGAGTACCCATGTTTGTGACATACGTGTTCTTTTGCATTACAGTCACATTCACAGATATATGCTCTTTTTATAGCAATGTTTAAGTATACAGGGTGCCCACACTTATCGTGCACAATAGCTGATTTCTAAACCGTTAAGGATAGACATATAGTTCCAATTAAAAAAATTCTTTAAATGAAGAGAAAAATTATAATATATGTGTTTTGATTGAATAAATATATTCATGAAAAAGTTACGAATTCTAATTTTTTATACAGTCCCCCGGTCCTATCAGTCATATTTAGTAAAAGATTTTTGACACTAATATTTTAAACAAAAAAAAGTCCCACTGTTCTGAGACTAAAACTGACCGAGTTATGGAGCTTTGAATTTCATTATTTTTAACCAATCAGCGGCCTCGTCGAGCAAGTACTGTGCATTGATTGGTGTATCTTCTTCAAGACGGCCATTGAAATGGTGTAAAATGGTCTAAGTCAGCGATGTTCAAAGCTCAGTAACTCGGTTAGTTTTAGTCACAGAAGAGTGGGACTTTTTCTGTTTAAAATATTAGAGTGTTAAAAAACTTTTACTAAATATGACTGATAGGACCGAGGGACTGTATAAAAAGTTATAATTCGTAACTTTTTCAGGAATATATTTATTCACTCAAAGCACATATATTATAATTTTCCCCTTCATTTAAAGCATTTTTCAATTGGAACTATATGTCTATCCCTAACGGTTTCGAAATTAGCTATTGTGCACGATAAGCGGGGACACCCCGTATAATCCTAATGGCGTTCTTTTCAAAGCATAATATTATTTCTACAGAACATATTTCATATATGTAAGTACTTTACGTATGACACTTCTATGTACAATGAAGGCTTTTACGTTTCTGATTGAAAATCTATTAAATCCAATCTTCTTTTCCATCCATTTCAGTTTATTTAATAACAAACTGTTTGATAACAAAAATTATCACAACTATCGTAAACATGCTTTCCTTAATAATGTTATCTTTGTTGTATTCTGATTGTTTTCACATGGGAAGCTCGCGTGAAAATAGTTTGTGTCTCAATTTCACACTTTTGACTCATAATTGCACTCAGTATTACATTATTTCTTTGCTATCTATAAATTAACTGTTAAGTGCAGCATACAAAGCTACTCGATCGTTTTTTATTTTATTTTATTTATTTATTTATTTTTTAAATAACAAGTCAAAATTAGATAAGTAACAGAAGTGTGAAGACTTATTAAAATAAAAATTAGAATTCCTTAAAATAAAAACAATTTTTTTACAAAACTCTATGTTTCTAGTATTAGAAATAGCTAACTGTAAGTTTCTTTTTACCCTGTATGAAAGTTTTATACTATGCTCCAAATATATAAATATTTTGATTAACTTTCTACTGGGATGATATAACTTTTAAGTTTGCTTACTTACAAGGCTGTTGGTCCGGTCTTTAAATTAGCGTGATATGAAATTGTACATCAATGAATACTACTATTAGCAAAAAAAAAAATCTTCAGATTATAGAGTTATCAGTTAATACTCATAAATTCTCTTCAAAGAAATTTTTCCTTTGAGTATTTCTGCTCCTCTTGGATATACTTTCCATAAATATTTTTTCAGGTATTTCATTGCTAATTTTGAAATTATTGGTTTGAATAAAGTGTTAAAGCATATGATGTTTGAAAAATGGCCGCATATCTTATGAATCAAATGACACCCGATTTTATCACCAGTGTTAAGCTATTTTGTGATTATCATTCTAAATAAATCTAATGTTACGTTCTGATTAGTTTCGATTACATAACCCACTTAGCCTTCAAAATTTCTAAATATACGTAATAGATAATGAAATACAAAAAACATTTTCGCATTAAAAAAATATTTCGTTCTTTTTCGTAAGCAGTTAAGCACCCGATAGAAGCGACTTTAAAAGATCTGTTTCAAGATATATTAATAATAGTTAACAGATTTATTAGTTATCTATTAATGCTTACAGCAGAAGATTATTTGTGAATTATAATGACTGTTTATCTCTAAACTTTTAACATGATAAAGTTATCAGGCTGGCATACTTTCTTTAAATTGCGTAATATAAAAATCGTAACGCACAGAATGCAACGCTCTGTACTGATCTTTGGACGTAGAGCTACTAAATGTGCCTCGTAGTTACTTCTTGCGAATCGTAATGCACAGAATGCAACGCTCCGCAAGGCAGACCTTTGGACCTAAATTTGCCTTGTAGTTACTTCTTGCGAAGAAGGTGCTCGCTAAGAATGAGTTTTCAAATTTTTAGTTAGAATTTTAATTAATTAAAAATTGATTGAAATTTTAACGTTTTTCCAAAATAACTAAATAACTTCGGAGTATATTATCGCACAAAAACTATTTTTACATCATTTAAAAATTTTAAAATGTTAGCTTTTCCTTGAAACCACCTTTATTTACTTAAAGTTTATTATCTGATTTTTAATAAATTTTCAAAATTAATTGTAATAATTAGAATTCAAATAAATTTTATTGTTTTAGTAAATCCTCCACTTGAGTGCTTTTGCCATTGTTAAAGTTACGATAAAAAATATTGCGTTCTTAGGATATTAATTCCAAAGCAGAATTTTCATTTTTCTTCCCATAAACGTGATAAGGTTTTTAGACTGGCATTCTTTCTGCAAATTCTGTGAAGCAAAAATTGTTAAGCACAGAATGCTTCGGACAAGAGGTTTGAATTTCTACCGTTTTTGCTTTTTGATAGAATTTTGAAAATATCTAGTATTTTTTCTTCTTGAAGCCACATATTTTTAGTGTTAGAACTTAGACTAATTCCATTCATATTCTTCTAATTATCTGTGAAAGATCTGATTAGTTTTCGCTATGAGTGACAATACTAAATTTAATGACACACGGAACATTAAACTTATTTAAATGAAAATTTTGCGTTCACCTTTTAAATATGGTTACTTCAGATTTCAGACATAATTAATAAGTATGAGATTTACAGAATTATATTAAACTAATTTGAATACTCTTGTGCTTAAAGTTTTCTTTTGGAAATTTCGTTCTTGTCAGTTAAACTGATCGATTAATGCTGGTTATCGATACATTTCATCTTGATGTAACTGTACGATAAAGTTTGTAAATAATTTTGACAGTTGGTAAACAATTATGATACATTGCATTTATTTTCAATATTTCTGTGCATCTCGTTTTGAATTCATCAGAAAAAGATGTCGCCTTATTAAAAAGTTTCCATACTTCAGTCTGCATTGATTGACATTCGGGAAATGGTTAATTAAACTTGTAATATAATTTTGGGGTCATTTTGATTCTTATTTGAAGGCAAAGTTTTTAGGATATTAATTTATGAACCTTTGAAAGGTAATTTAACCATAACAGTTTTTGTGAGTTCTGTTTTCAGCAATCAACAGTCAATTATTCTTTTTTCTAAAGTAACTTATGTCAGCAATACCAATTTGATTCGAATAACAAGAGATAAAAAACTCTATACTCGAACTGACGCAATTGTGAAATCCATTTATTTCTCATCCATTCTAACGATGTTACTATTTTATGCTTTTTTTTCTTTCATCTCAAATTTATAAAAATGCAGAAGAAATTTATCAAATTTTTTGCTACAATAACGCATTTTGTGAGTGTAGAAAGTTCTAGTTCCATTAACGTTTAATAATTACCTGAATATTAATATGATAAATTTTGTAAAATCAATTATTTTAATTTTTAAAACATTTTGAAAATAAGATATTTTGAGTATTATAAGAAATAAAAGAAGAAAAATTATGAGGTTATTAACTAAATTAATCTTATAAAATCTGTGTACCGGAAGGAATTATTAAACATTTTAAAGCGTTCGGAAATAAACATGAATCAATGTATATTTAATTTAGTGTATAAAAGAACAATCCTAAATTTTCTAACATCATATGTAAGTTAGAAGTAAGTATGTATTGACGTATTTATTTAGAACATAGTTGTTCCAATTTCAGCCATATTTGACAATTTCTTTTTATCCTACCTCATTAAAATTTCTAAACAATTTCTTCTCTCTACATACTTTTTCTATGAAATTAATAAACAGAAGGATTGAATTTCATTAAATAAGGAAAACTGCTACAAATTTTTGAACTCTCAGATTTCTTGAAACTAAAATTGTTCCAATTTTAACAAGACTAAACAACGTTTAAAATTCACCGTTTTAAAAGTTCTAATACATTTTTTTCCTACACA
Source organism: Araneus ventricosus (assembly GCA_013235015.1). Classification (NCBI taxonomy): domain Eukaryota; kingdom Metazoa; phylum Arthropoda; class Arachnida; order Araneae; family Araneidae; genus Araneus; species Araneus ventricosus. Next base: position 54,507 of record BGPR01000812.1, on the reverse strand, counting down.
TGTTCTCTGTCCCAAAATTAATGAAAAGAAGGCTTGAATTTCTCTAAATAAGGAAAATTAAGACAATATTTTTAAGAACTTACCTCAAGAGGCAAAAATCGTCCCACTTCGCTCAAGTCGCACTGATTAAGCTTGTATCAGCGACTTTCAAAGGTAAAAGTTCGCTCGTGTATCCAGTGTGCTTTCTTGCTGCAGATTAATCCATAATGCAATGTTAAGACCCGCGTTGGCCGATAATCAGGAAAAAGCAAAATCACCTCAGGAGAACTGAGCATATGACAGCCTGAAATTTATTCTAAAAAAAGAAACTGGTCCCTGCTGGTTTGAAGCGGATTGAGCGCTTGAGAAATTCCGGATGAGTAATACGAAATCTTAATCGCTGTCGCGCTGGCTTTTTTCTTAGGGCGGTGCATTGTTCTCTTAAGGAAGTGTTTTGCAAGATGATATCTCGTTTTTAAATGAAATTAATAGGGCACTTTTTTCTTTTTCAGAAATGTGGAAAAACTTCAATGAAATTTGCTCTGATGATAATTAGACTGAATTAACATTATATATATATATATATATAAAGTGCTTCATATTTTTTGATTTTGATGCATCTGGAGAAAAGTATCATGTACTTTTTAAATAAATAAGCGCTTAATTTGATTAAAGCTTTTTGACGTCTTAACATAGTGTTCATTAATACGTGTTTATTACTTGCAATAAATTTTTAATTCGAAAAAAGCATACCAAATGCATTTAGACCATATCAATATATATTTAGACTATATTGATAGGAATAAACTGTCGTATCAGTAAATGAAGCCAAAATAGTATGAGAAGGTAGGAATAACCCTTTGTCTGATTTATGGTCAGGAAACATTCTGTTCTTGCAGGAATTTATAAACCTCACAAATACAAGCTATTTCATTATTTAAGAACTTAAAAGATTCAATGGGAATTAGTGTGGCATAGCGAAAAGAGTTTATTCCATTTATATTACAAGAGTATAACGTCTTATCATAGTAAAAGCTTAGATTAAATTTCTTCATATATATTAAGAATGCAATAACAAATATTGCAAAAATATTGTAATGTGGGTATCATTTTTAGAAAATATTCATTTATCATGTTTTAGAAGAATTGCTGTTTTCAGAAAACTACTCTTTGCACTCGAAGAATTAATTGATAATTTGTGAGTTACTCAAACACTCTTAATCGTACTTTTGAAAATATAACTATTTATGTTTACATTGGCAAGCACCCTTTTAGTTTCGTTTCTTGTTCAGCTAAAAGAAAATTGGAGGCAGCTTTGTTTCCTTGATTTTAATTATATCACTTTTTTATAGGCATATTTTTGAAATGTATTCATTGAGCAAGCTAAATTTCTGTTATTTTTATTCATTGACATTATTTCAAAGCCTCCGTGTTATCTTTACTAAGAGATTTGCTTTTATCCGTAACGGTTGAAATTTTATCAATGTTCAATATTAGATAGATTCGACTAATATAATCACCTACTTGATGCTGAATTTTATTGCATTTAAGTGACACACCAGTTATGAGGAATTTCAAAGAAATTAATTAATTATGATCAACAGAACTTAGGCTGTGAACTTAAAATTCAACTAATATGCAAATTAATCTTAATAAAGTAAACCCCCTTCCTGCCTTGGCTCTCGGGAACATTGAATGACAATCGCTGCAATAGCTCGAATACTGAGGCCGTAGTCCTAGTAGCCTAGCCCGACCCCTCCCGAAGGAAATACGTACCATCACCGATGGGAGTTAACTCGACCCCCACCATTACCATACCTCCAGGAGTAGAGAGAACATGCTTACTATCCTGCGGCTTTTCATCTACGTACTCGTAGTGCCCCCCATGCAAATTAAGACAGATGAAACTAGATCAGTTGGTTTTCAGCAACGATGTTCTTAAACTTTTTAAATTTTCCGGCAAAAAAAGCAATAAAATCCATTGCAAACACAAAATGCTTCCATAAAATTAGTCGCAGAAGATTTCAAATTCAACCGAAAAATTAATTTAATAATTCATGCAAAAGGGACTATATAATGGTTTGACATATCGTTGAATCTGAGCTTAATACAATGGACGCTTATAACTCTTTTATTTTTATACGATGAAAAATATTCTGCTGAAATCACCCGTAATTTTCCCGTCTGATACATACACCTGAAATTCCAAATAATTTCATATAATGCCGTAGACTAATTAAAAATAATACAGTTACTCGTTTTGCAAGTTTTTACTACAAAATCATATGCATTAAGAAACATTTCTGACTTTCTTACTTCTATCTTTCTTGACAGTCTTTTAAATACTTTTTTAGAAACTAAGTGAGTATTATTAGAGAAGATATTAGCAGCACTAAACCTGGGTCATAAAACAAAGAGAATTTCTGAGCTGGCATGCCTTTTTCTAAATTTCCACGTCAGAAGACGGCGATTTTTCACCCATGACTAACATTAAAAATTGCTGTGCAAGCTATATGCACTATGGTTCCTTTGTGTAATTTTAAAATTAATGCAATATCCTCCACTCAGGTACCGAGATTCTTTCACTAGATTTAATCTAAACTTTTATGCATCACTTATTCGATTACGAAATGCTTCGTAAATATCTAAGTCCGATATGTGTTATCTGCACGTTAACGATGCATCATGTATTTTTCTAACAGGATGTAGTCATTATTTGGTACCTGGCCGTGATTTACATAAGATTCATGTTTCTTTCCAAAATACAGCCAGTTCCTACAAAGAAACCAATCACTAAACCATCGCAATGCACTTCACCTCCATATTACGTCAGCATTTAAAAATCGACAACTATAAAAATAAATTTCACGAATTTTAGCAAGGTGAAACCAGGCATAAGGTCACTATCATTCTAGTTTGGAGGAATTTAAATTTAAGTAGGGCCTCGCTGTTTTATCAGAAGGATAAAAGTTCAAGAGTTCTGAATGATGGCATTTGAATTTCTCAAATTCCAGAATTAACTCGTGAATAAAAGATATTTTTACATATTTATCCCCTACTATCCATTTAAAAAATGAAACCAAAACCTTCCCTAATCCCCGACGAAAGAAATGTAGGCGCAGCTACATTTTTCTTCAAAATTGTGGGCGCTAGCGCAGAGTTTGTGATTGGTGGTTGGGCCTCGCTTCCGATTGGTCGATCGTTTGGAGAACAGGGGGCGTCGGTAGACTTTATAAACCTTTTCTAAAATAGTTTTGGATCTACGACACAGGTACTTCCGGTAGAGAGCTATCGTCATCCGTTGTCAGCCCTATGCAGTAAAGAGAGCTTCGTCCAATAACACTTGGTGGGTTATTCATTTATTTTTAAATTTTAAATGATATAACATTTAGATATTTAAAATGGCATTACCTTTTGAAAATTAAATTAAAAAGAATATATTAAAAATATCCATCAAACTATTTATTTTGATGATTATGAAAATCAAAATTTTTGTTTTGTTGTTTCAGCATACAGACTTAGACATTTAACGATGACTAGGGTTGCTTTGACAATTTTTTTAAAAAAATATTTTTGAAAAAAATTAAACAACAATGAAAAGCTGTTTCTCATTAAATATTAATATATTCATATTGGTTATTCCAGAATATTGTTAAATTATCTCAAACTTCCCATTTTGAAAAAATTTAAAACACACAGTTAAGTTTATTTGAATGGATGTTGAAATATGTCTTATATGTGATTATTGTTGAAAGATATAAATTTTCTTAAATGTTTTCTTTTTAATATTTTTTTTATCAATTTTTCATATTTTTTTCATGATAAAGAACTATAATGCTTCCTTGAAATTCATAAAGCTGTGTTTTTTGCCTAAGAGCTTCTTCATTCATTCAAATTTCGTTTTTAACTATAATCGATTACATGTACTTTTACTGTATATTAAACGCTTCTGATTTATTTTCATTTAAATGTCAACTATTCAAAAAGCAGGTTTTTTTTTCTGTTTTTAGCAGGGTTGGAAATAAAAAGTCTTTTGATATATCACAAGCCCAGAAATATTTTGCTTGCATAAATTTCCATTATGTCATTTGAATACTTAAATCATGGCAAGAAATTATATTCAAAATACTAAGTGCCTATACGTGTATGAAAAGCAATATATTTTCAAAGTTTGATGTGTTTTTCTTTTTTTTTTTCATACTTTCGTTGAAGATGCGTTTTCTTCTTCAGATTTAACTGAAGAAAGTTTAAATTTCACTGATAAAGAAAATTTTAACGAGCAAAACGTCATTAGGTTTTTGCCTGACATTAGATAAAATTTTTTAAAACCACTCGCGGTGCAATCATTTCATTATATGTTTCTTAAAAATCAAAATAAATAAATGTATATATAAATAATATGTCTAAACCAGCAATGAATTTTTATGAGACTACGGAACTAGATGATGATGACAGATGTAATATATTTTCAGTCAAAAGAATGAACTTTTTGAAAGTATTTCTTTCATATGTAATCATAGAGGTATTCATATTATTTGAAATTTATTCACCATACGCCATTTAATGTCGATTTATATTAAATTTAATTATATCGAAAATGCTTTATGAATATCGTATACAAAAGTCCCGATCTATAGTACTATCAGTTCTGTAACTTTTATTAAATATAAATCTCCTAAATAATTTTATTTTTTAAAATATCATTAACTTTGTATTTTGAAATCACATAACTGGGTTTCGTTCAATTCTACTAAATTTTTAAAATTAAAGTATTTTCTAACTCAAGCAAAAGTTCAAAATATCCATAAATTCTTTTCAAAATTCAAATTTCTGGTAAACTGATGCATCTTTAAATGGTAGTATTTTAAGCAATGTCCAAACACACAAAATCTGAAGTCTTAACCGTCTGATATCATTTGTATTATTGGCTTAAAATACTTTTGAATTATTGACGTTTTTCGTAAATTTTAAATTCATCATTAAAGATATAATTTCTTCATCATTTTGTTGTATTTTATTTATCAACCGATTTCATAACAGATGTCAGGAAATATATGGCACGAAATTCCGATAAACTTTTCAAGACTTTCCCTTGTACATTTACTATGAAAAATAACATATTCTTATATAATTAACTGAAAATAATGAAGGTTGACAGAGTTTTTTCTATATTCAATTTTTTTCGATAAACAGCATCAAGATTTAATAAAAGTTTTAGCGGAGATTCTTAAAAACTGCTTTTGTTCTTAGGAAATAGAAGAAGTCAGCATCAAAGAAATTGAAGATTATATAGGAGGAAGGGTAAATAAACTTCATTAGAGAAGTTGAAGGCTTGGGAAGGCAACATTGCACAGACATAATAGCGCGGATCCGAATTTTCTGGGAGGTAATTAATTTAAACTGAGACTAAAGGTGACTTCGTTAGCAAACTGAGTTTTAAAAGAACAATTCAGGATGCCTTTTCATTTGATATCATGAATATGATTTGTATTAATTTAAAATATTACCTGAAACATTTGGTCTGTCTAATTTGTTTTTCGATGCGTTGTAAACCCATTTTGTAACAAAAATCAACAAATGTAAAATCAGGTGGAGATATATTGTCAGTTACATATGACGATTAACGTCTGTTGCCGACGACAATAAGCGCGAATATTTGAGGAGTGAAAAATTCAATTTTAGTAGGAAACACTAAAAGAGGCGAAAGTTTTACAATCGGGACATATTTTTGTTAACAGTTTGCTTAATCTAAGAGAAAACTTAAATATAAATCCATTATTATATTAGCACATTGATAGAGAAATAAAATCTATAAATTTAGATGTCAATATTTTTGACTGTGCACCATGCACACTTATACAATGGCACCACGCAAAAGAAAAGCAATTCTTAATGTAACAGAATATTCAAAACAAAAAAATTCCAATAAAAAACTTAATTCTTATCTTCCTTATTTATCTATGCATGATTTGGCAAATACAGAATGAACGCCTAACGCAAATCGAAGTAATCAATAGCCAATGGGATTCGGATTTGAAGACAAAATTCAGCAAAACTGAGGTGACCGAATTCTACCAATAATTGGCTTAAAACTGCCACATAGAATTATTACTTTATTTGGAAATGCTTTCCCCTTTTTTGGAAGCAAAACATTTTGTAAAGGAGTTAATTTAAATTAAACAGAAAATTGTGACTTGTAAGACCTTCAAAATTACTGAAATTATCATTCGTTACTGATTAATTCTGAAAATAAACATCCAGTTTTGGAAGACAAATTTCCGGTTATCAATCTGCAGTTTACGATGAAAAAACATGGAAATTGGAAATGGAATCTTATCCATATCAATAAATTCCCACTATGATTGTACAAATTATTTGGTTGCAAGATTTCTATTTTCTATTTGCTTAATTGTACCGAATTTTTGTTTTTTATTGTTCCACAGAAAAGACTTCATGATTCTTGCTATGAAATGTATAACTTTGTGAAATAGACTGAATGAGAATTTAAACAATATCGATTATGTTGTAATTATTCAAAAAAAATCTTCAAACATTTTTAACCATGAATAATGCAAAATTTATCTTGATAAATATTGATCAATCCTGAATTTTATTTTGCATATTTTTTCAACTGATTATAAGCATCTATGATCAATAAATGGCTCAAATACTGTTTAAATACATTTAAAGTTTTCGTTTAGTCTGTCACTCATGTTCTTACAAGCAAATTTGGCTCTTAAAATATTTAAAATTTTGATTGCAAGTTCTGTTAACAAATGTTATCACATTTTAAAATGACAACAGTAGAAATGCTTGAATAAGTTAATCCTACTACAAGGAAATAGGCCTTAAATATCCTCCTATTGCAAAACCCTCCTTTTCAAAGTCAACGAAGAAATTAAAAGTTTCATTTCCTGCAGTGTGACTGTGATATAACTTCGCCTTCCATCTCAAATCGTACCGTCTTCGCTTGCATCGTAGAAAGACATTTGACCCTGCTACTTCTTTCAAAGCACTGTATATAGAATGACTTAATTATAAAGACAATCATTGATTCAGTAACTGAAGTAAAGGAGGATAAGTTTTCCGAAATTTTATATTTCTATTTTAAGCTAATTTCTTTTGTTCAAATGAAAACAAAAGATTTTGGTTTAATAAGCTGAACTTATATAAATACTCTGCCGACATATAAAGTAATTGCCTGTTATCAATAGCAATTTGACAGCTCATATTCAAATATATATTCAGAATTAATTCGAAGAATTATTCTTTCTTTCTTTGTATATATTTATAAATGCATCTTAACGAAATTTGAATGTCACAGTCATGATAGATTAGATGTACGGAACTTCATTATTTTTTTCTCAATTTTCTCAATTAGGGTTGTATTTTTAGTAGATTAATTATTTCCTCCCTTTTTTGATGACTTACAATAATTATTTGCTTGAATTAAGAAGAAAAGTTTGATTTTCAAGTGGTTCGTTTTGATGCTACATAATTCACAGAGCACGAACCTCAAAAATTTGACCAACTTTCAACTGGATACAACGCTATCTGAACTTTCCAGTTTCGAATTTCCGCACCATAGCAATGCGAAAAGGCACGAATTTCTGTCAAATAGGATACACACATACACATAGACACGTAGATGGATCTTTGATATATATTAAATTCAGGTCCATTTTCTTTTAGTCACGAAAGCGAGACTGTCACGAAGACACCAATGCAGGAAACGAATTTTAAAACACACGAACTCTAAAAAAGTAAAACGATTAGAAAAATTATGTCGCAATATGGAGCAAGAGCACATATTTCTGTGTTCTTTGTATCTATTTCTGACTTGATTAATCAAATAAGATGTTTTTACTATATTTGGAGCGATTTCCCTAACCTCTATTCATTCAAATGAAACTTTTAATTCCATAACATGAAAGTGAAACTTAATTTTTCTCAATTTAAGGATTACAAGTTGGTGTATATCATAGATACAAATGCAAACTATAGAATTCGTGAAACTAATTCGATACTTGGCTATAGAAAACCATAAGAAACTAAACTTCTACGACTGCGAGAATGATGTTATTTCTTTCGATTGTAAAGGGAATTCAGGTTCAAAACATTACCATCATGCGTATTATGCTTAAAGATTCTAGAGGGTGGAATTGAAAAACATGATTTTTCATTTTCGATAGGACGAACAGCTTCTAACTGAATACGCGATAGAAACGATAATGAAACATGACTTAAAGGTCTCAAACCAGTTAAAGTCAAATTACATGCATCAAACTCAAAATTTTCCTTATACCCATTCTTAGCTTTAAAAAGTTATTATCTAGAAACATTTATGAATAATTTAGTTTCTTTTCTTAACGATTGCTTTTTGGAATTATATGTTGCTTTTTAATATGCAAATGGTAAGAATTCCATTTACAGTGTTCTTAAAAATCTTAAAAATGTAAGATAAATAAATGAATAAAACAAGAGATTAAAAATTTACTGCTGAATATTTTCCAGATATGATTCCTATTTTAGCAAACCTGTTAAAAAATTTGAAATGTTCTTTGCTTCCTAAGTTAAATTATATTCAAATTACTAGTAAGTAATCTTTAATCTTGACGTTGTTGATGTATGTGGCATTAAAAAGGGAATAGAATGCTATTTATAAAGTACATCTGGCTATTTTTACGTCGTATTCTTCAAAATGAATTCGTATTTCACCGTAACGGATTGGAATCTGCAAGAGAATAAAGGGGCTTAAGATTTGATTGCAACTAGTTTTACATCTTCAATTCCAGATTAGTCTTAGACTGTCTTCAGTGATTGCATAATTTTGGGATATTTAACGTCATAGAACTACGATATTTTCTAGATTAAACAGAAAGGAATTTATTCAATTTAGAGACGTTAAGTTAAAGAATTTAGTAAATTGCACTCATTAAGAATTAGAAAAGGTACCGTAGTGTCTTTACCAGAAATGCTTTGAAAACTTTTAATACGGAAAGAATAATAACCATTTAAAAAATTTTAATGAACCATTTTATATACCTTCACAAAAACCGAGATCTTGAACTTGAGGTTGCTTATATTATATTATTGTTGCTATCGAAGTCACCCACTAAAATAAACATAAAATACGAAGTTTCCTATATTGTATACTTTGTCTATTCATAGATATGGAGCCTGCGATTCATTTGAAAATTATTCTCAAGAAAGCACGTTCATTTCCTTGAAACGAATATCTAACGTATTACTTCGCTAAATTTATCATTTACGCTTCCCTGATTTTGACTGATAAATTCCCTCAAATAAATGGAAACAACCTGTGAGTTAACCACTAATCATAATAGCGGAAACGTTTTCATTATGCATGGAAAATTAATTTGTTTAGCATTTTCTTAAGAATTGATGTATCTTAACAGTGGAGTTTTGTATATAATTAACGAGCTAATTTGTATTTCCAACTCTAGATACTGATCAAGTTCATTCATTTCGACCGAATCTTCTTTAGTAATTAAATGAGTTCAATTACATGACTTTCATGTAACTGTGGCAAAACTTTCACTTGTTACCAGATATTATACCAGGTGAGCCAATAATTCATCACTGACAAACCTTATTTGTTGCATAAAATAATATATTAACTTATGTTCTGAGCACTTTTTGAAACATAAAGATTCGTCCAAAGATATATATTTTATTTAAAATATTATAAAAACTATTAAAACATGAGTAAAAATGAAGCATTATTTTTATGCATTCTTAAAATGGAGGGCTTTATTCAAATGCGCTTTTAATTATTTAGAATTAAAAGCGCATTTGAATAAAGCCCAATTATTATCTCTATTTTAAATTCAGTTTCCTAAACTCCTTATTTCCTGAACTGATTCTAGTTCTTTGACGATAATTCGTAAACAGCTTAAGCTTTTGCTGATATCTCATGAGTTTAGAGAAATATGTCAGTTATGTCAGTAAATATCTATCACACGTTAGGGAGCCAAAACTGGAACCAAAATTAGGTTGTGGTTTTCAATTTAATATTGTTGGTTTTTGCTCCTTGCATTCGGCAGAAATATAGTTAAGCGATTGAATATTCAAGACGCGACGAAAATGAATTTATCGAACCAATAAATGTATGCCATATAAACACGCAGGTATATTAGAAAGTTTCAGCGCTAGATCTTTATTTACAAAAATTCCTTCACCTTTAACTATCTCCTTAAATTTTTCTACTTTTCTTTTAACCACCTCCTTTAATTTTGGCAAAAATTCACCGCCACTTTTAGAATGTGGCCTGGGAATCATTTTGAGTCTGAATGTTCATAATCGTCTGCGATTTAATTTGAATTTTGGCAATGATATGAAAGCAGCTATCATTTAGCTGTATCTTCATCTTTTTCGAAAGAAATAGTCTACAGAAGCTAAATCTTATGCATAGGACGAAAGCTGAAAGGAAAATAAGCTGTAGTTGAAGAGAGATTCACAATCGAGTGTGCACTCCTTCAGTGTTAGCTGAAGGAGTGCATTGTATTCGTTAGAAAATCCGATTACTTGAGTTTTACAGAACCGATAGGTTTGATCGCAAGATTTTCCTCAAATGCTGCAGAAATCCCCTGTAATAATATATGTGGACTGTCTGGCATAAGGAGACGAATTCGTGATGAATAATGCCACAGTTGTTCAAAAATATTATGAATGCAGACTCTGTGCTGTGCCCTTCGAAATATTGCGTAAAATGCATTTTTTCATCTTGTTAGATCCCTGAAGCATGATTCATGTCTCTCTGCTCCATCTGCCTTGTTCCAACGCACCATTTCGCATAGTTTAAATTTCAATTGCCACTTTTCCCTCTGTTTGATTAATGCCATTTATATACTTTCACACATTCGTAATAACAAGGCCACCTCTGCAACAAATCCCGGTGTTAACATAGTAATGACTATTGATACGCTGATTTAACTACAGCTCACTAGCAATAATTTTATTCGGCTCAACGGAGTTAATTCCTGAACTTTTTGGAAAACCTATGCAAAAGTCAGAACTCTATAGATTATCCATAAATTTCTAAATTTGTGACAAATCTATCAATAGACGAATACTATTTCTGTAACCTTAAAGCATTAAAGACAAGTTATTGACAGCATAATACAATAGTGTAAGAACTTCTCGTATTGTTGGGTGGCGTGAAGCTCGTAGTTTTTTCTGTAATCATCCGAATAGCTGTTACAAAAGTTTATTTTCTTTTCATTAATAATAAGCACCACACTGAAATAATGTACGAATCACATTCGTAAATAATTAATCAGTATTGGGGCATTATCACCACTTCTAAAAGAAATTATATTGAATAAAATCGAGACGAAACTGCTAGTTTCAGTTCCGTTCTCTACGACCATAAAGAATAAAAACTGTTACTTTCATACTTACATATCAAGTAATATTTTTCCTTAAGCCGTGGTTCTAAATCGGAAAGGGTAGAAACTTTCTATAAGCTCTACATTATTCATAATTAAGTGTATGTATATATAAGGAATTATTCAGTAAAGTTACGATTCTTTGGCGGTATAAAAAGAAAATCTTTTCCGAGGAGGATTAAAAAGAAAATATTAAATATATTCGAAAGAATTTAAATGTAGAGATCGAAACTCTAAAAAAATTCAATCATATGAACTAAATTCATAAATAATTAAATAATATTTTAAGAAAAGTTTACTGTGTTCCTTTTGGAATTTTAAAGTTGCATTGTTCTTTTTAAAATTTATTAAAATTTTGCTCACGATTTTTAGTGACTGAAACAAGAAATGTTATGTTTAAATTAATCTGCTCTAAAAAAAGAAAAATAAATTAAAAAAAAGCAAAATAAAATTCAGAGAAACCGTTCGTATATAGTCTCTTCCTTGAGAGTAAAAATTTTATCAAGAATACAGAAAGTGAAACAGAACAAAAAAAATCTGACATAAGACTTTTAAAAAAATTGATATAATGAATGGAGCTTTGATAGACTTTATTCAAGCATAAAATTTTTGATTGATCTTAAAATTACAAAAGGTCTTTGAAGCGCAATTCATATTCCTAAATTAAATGGCATTGTTCGTCAAAAATCAATAAAAAACTTCTTCAAAGGATAACAATAATGGAATCCAATAGTGATATTTTGTAATTATGTGAACAAAGCAAAAGAACCTGATATTTGTAATTTTTAAATTTGCATTTCAAATATAAACCCTAAGATAAGTTTAGCTTTCGATACTCCATCTCGGTAGAATTTAATAGAAATTAAAACATTTTGAAAAGACAAACAGGAATTTTCCCTTTTATATAAAATTTCTTCATCTCAAATCTATGTTCGGAAGATAATTTAATTTTTCTTAAAAGGAAAGCCTAATCTCTCAATCATAAAAAAAACTAACTTTAAATTTAATTGCAACTTACTAGGGGTTAATTTAGATTTAATTCGTAAAAAATCTAAAATACTTGAACTTATTCAATTTTCTAGTTTTTTTAAACTAATAGTTTAATTAAAACTCAAATATTAAAAATTTTGATGATAACATTTATGGTCCTACATTCTTCAATATCTACTTAGAAATCTAAATTACTTCCTCTTTGCGGAAGAATGAAGAAGCAAGAAGAAAGCATTTATCACGATTCTTAATAATTTAGAACAAAGTAAATGGAATCTATTGCCTTAGAGAAAAAAAATTACACACGTTTCATCTATTCATGCAGTATCTGCTATAAAGGGCATATTTGAAAATGAATTTTTAATGGCATAATTAATGCTTTACTTAATTATAATTAAGAATTAGAATCAGTGTATACTGAACATTATATTAGTTTTGCGTTCATTAACTGTTCTGACGTCTTTTGAAACCGGAATTTTAATTCAATGACAACATGAAATGAGATGAAATAGGAAATTTACTCTAAATGATAAATATAAATATTCATTTAGTTGTTATTTTTTTTCCTCTCAGAGAGTATGCTGAAGTCTCAGTGAGTCTCTAATATATGCTTTAAGGTGAAATTTTCCAATCAAATCTCTATTTACAGAGTTTTTCGTAATTATTCAAAATAACTGTCTATAATATTCTAAGAATTGATGCACTGGAGGAGAATTTTCAATGCAACGTAAAAATTTACGTTACATTTGGTACCTTTCAAATATGTAAATGTAGCGGTTTTTTTTAAAAAAGGAAACGTTAAACTGACAGAGTTTTGTCAATATAAGAGTGCTTTTCAACGGAACTGATTTCAGTAAAAATAAGTTATTAGTATTTAGACGATGAATTAAAGTGCAGAGCCTTTTGTAGACTTATTGCTATCCTGTATCAAGATGACGTCGCTCGATGTTTAAGAATATCTTGAGTGGTAATATACAGATGATATTCTAGTTATGGAAGCGATTCCATACCGTGGTATCATCACCAGGAAGACTGTCGCAGGTCTTGGTTGATCTTCGACACGACAGAGAGCTAACGATTGGGGAACTCTCTCGGAAACTCGCTGCTCAGACTGTGAGAATAACAGGCAAACTGTCTATAGTCTCTCTCTAGCTTAAATGGATCTATTTAATTCCAAGTAAAACTCATTTATTTATGGAAAATGATTATGAACCAATTAAAAAGTAAAATAAGAAGGGTTAATTTTGAATAAAATCGATAAAGTTTCATTGGTATTTTCACTTTTCATTTGTAGTTAGAATTTGGTAAATATATCTTTAGTTAGTATTTAATTCTTTTTATGGCTATATTTTCCAGATTTATCTCATGATGTAAAAATTTCCAACTTTCTAATAAAAGGGTTTAATTTTATAAGTCGCCCTCCATATCTTATCTTTATTACATTCGTTTCATTATCTTACAATATGCTGTATTTAATTTTTTTTTACATTATTCCTGCAATGTAAGGAAATATATAAAATTTGCGCCTGAAACATTTACTATTGTCTTATTTGAAACTGTAAAACATCATTATATTAACTTTGGTATGAATGTTGACTGATTTTTCTGTTTGAAATGTCATTTTGAAATCCACTATAATAATTTCTTTGAGCCTTTTGTATACCGTTCAATTTCAAACAAATTTCGCTAAGGCAATGTTTTATTATTAATATTGACAGTAAAATTTTCATGATGGCATATTGTTTGCAGTTAATTTTTAAATTTCTCTTTTACATCTTTTCTTTCAAAATTATTATTAAGAAACTTTTATATAAAATTTCTCTACGCCGTTTCTTTATTGCTTTTGACTTTCTAGTTTTATTTCAAACTCTTTCAGAAATGTTATCTATATACAAAATTGCCTAACATCTCTCAAAATATTTTTTTGTAATAAAAATTCTTCGTTATTCAGTTCTTTAATTTTATTTGAAGACTCAAAAGTGCCCCAAAATCGACAACCGTATAGTTTTTGTCGCTGCTAGTAAAAAAGCAAACAAACAGCAACAACCAAAAAGCGACAGACGTATTTGTTTAATCTACGATACATAGACCAGCAAGATATATAGACAAGTTACATAGTTGCGCATGATACTACGAATGAGTCAAATCCGTATCATGCGTTCTTCTCCCTGACAACGCCTTAACTACCGTTTCAGAATGTACCACAATCTCTGACTATACCCAGGTGATAACTATTACGCAGCCTAATTACCGCAGACGCCTCAAATAGACTATTTCCTGCGCAACTCAACACATCACAAAGGGATAGGGATGCCGTTAGTTAGCCTATTCTATTGGTTCAATATCAGTTTCAATGTATTCAAACGCATTCAAGCACATGGAATACCTCAAAGTATCAAAGCGATTTCCCTGTGAAGTCTGTCTAAATGCGTCCATTTCCTATCGTTTCTATATATATATATAGGAAATACGTACGAGTGATGAATATATTTATAATCGATAGGCTTGAATGTCCAGGCTAAAGCTGCTACATCAATTATTTGCTACTAGTATTTAGTTATTACAAATATTAGTTATATAGGTACTCATTAACTAGAATTAGTTGTTAGTTCGAAAAATCAACATATACTTGACAACATTGCATGGATTTTTTAAAAATTCACTGAGCAGTATTACAGTAGTTAATAGATTTTAAGATTTTTTTTATTTTCAAAAATTGTTATAATTTTTTGGATTTCCTCTGAAAGTTTTAAATAATTATTTAATTCTATCAATATTAACGGAAAAAGGCATGCCTTAAAAGATTTTAGGCTTACAATCGAATTAATTAATGAAACAGTAAAAATAATATTTTAAATTTTGAAATTCCTTTTTACGCCATGAGGAACAAAAGGAGTCAGTTAAAAGTTTTCACAATACATTTTTAAAATGTAAATTGCAATATTAAAGATATTTCAAATTGATCGAAGAGTTGAATTCCTTTTTTTTTGTGAATTCTGATATTTTTCAAAAATCAATTAATGCAAAAAGGCATTTTTTTCCAATAACGTTTTTAATGTTTTTCAACAAGAAATATATAAATAGTTAACAGAGAATGAAAACAGAAATAATAGTATTTATTAAAAATTATCGTATTAATCCGTGTCAGTATTGAAACGGCCCTATACATGATAGTTAAGTTAGTAAATTCATTGAGAAAATCTCAATGCTCTAGTGAACTTTAGGAAACTAGGGCGCGAAAGCTATCAATTTTAAAACAAGAAAACAGAAATCTGCGATAACAGAGACGCGTGGTGTTTTAACATGTCCTCGACATGAAGTAAGCTCAATAAAGATTTAGTTGCTTTTCTAGTTTGTAAAAATGGACGTAACTAGATTTGAGAATCAGATTAACTTTTTCGAGCTAGCGAGCGAGGTATTCATTGCTAAAGGTCACTTGCTCAAAGAAATCTAAAAATCGCAATTGTTGTCAAGGAGAATTTTCAAGGCTATTTTAATTAAATTTAATTGATAAAAACTGTGCTATATTCAAACTGTGGAATATTTTTTTATAATTTTTTAATGCAGAAGTGATAAATAAACGTTTTAAGTAACTTTGCAGTCACTATATTTACCAATAAATAAATTCATTATTTATAAGGAAACACGTGTTACTATTTAATCATATATATATATATATATATATATATATATATATACTTAAAAGCAATAGCAACCACAATGACATTTTCTAAAATTAGTTTGATTACTTAGAAACTCTAATCATATTGAATAAAAAATAAATAAAAGGAAAACATATATCAATTCATCATTAGAATAATTTTATTCGTAAGCAATAAAATATCGATTATTCATAAAAAAAGGGATTAATTACCTTTTCCTATAGATTGCTTTGCATATATTATCTTTAATTACAGATACTTCGTATTTCTATAAAGTTAAGCAGTCTTTTTCCTTAACTCATAATCTTAAACTTTTGATATTCTATTATAAACGTTTTGAAATAAACTTTTTCGAAGTTAAATATCTGGACAGATTTTTGTCGAATATATTATTGAAATTCGCCTATGAATATTTGGATCAGAAAACGAATGACATTTTAGTGTTTCTGGATCCTCTTCTAGCATTTGAAATGTGATTTTATTCTTCATTAAGAATAAAACTGAGAGATTATCTTTTCACCCATTTTGTTAGGAAGATAAATAAGTTGAGCGCAATGAATTCCAGAGAGTTACAAGTCATTATACTAATGAATGCATTTTAAGATTCGTCAAATATATTCCGCTTTGAAAGCAAATTAACAACTTGTTTTCAGAGGTTTCATATAAATTTCATCTGAAATCATTCAGTGAAATAAACTTAAACTGAATTTAAGATTAGATCTTTTCATGGTTAGTTGATTAACTTCACAGAAACCACAGGATATTTTAGGTTCAAATAATCCTTCTCAATTTTAGCAACAGAGTTCATTGTAATCTCGAGACCATTCCAGACGAAGTTTGTGGTAGCGAACAGAATTAACTGATGAATACACACATGAAAACTTTAAAACTTTAGAATTTAAACACAATCAACGTCAATGATGATATCAGAATGAAATATTATGCGGTTAGACTTGTCAAAATGGTTAAGAATAATTAATTTGTAAATATTTGGGAAGAATATTATTTATTGATTTTTTTGCATCATACCAGTGAGACGTCAGAAAAATGTGAACCAGAGATACGTGCAAATAGAATGGTTTTTATGCAAATGCGTGATAATAACGTTGTTTTGTAAAAACAGGGTACAAAATGATAAGTAAAAATGTTGTTGAATTACCCAGATTTTCTTTCTTATTGTTACTCATTTTTCGCCTTCTATGAAGCACACCATTACCAATGGTGCCACAAACAGATAATGTGCAATTTTTGCTTCTGTTAAAGAACAATGGAATGATTCTTCAGGCATTCACTCTAATCCTCAAAAATAAACATTGCCATCATCAGTTTTTAAAGTAATGATATTCGCTCAGAGAATATATTTGTTTCTGGAGCAACAAATACGTTCTGTGAGTGATTCGCAAAGCTTTCATAAAAACCTAAATAACCCCAATTTCTTGGTGCAATCAAACGATGCAAATAACGGAAAAAGAAAAGATAGATAGTATTAGTTTAATTGGACACCCAAGCGTCAAGGCCATTGTCTATAAACTGGGCAGCTTTCAAAACTTTAGAAAGAGTCTTTCCTCATTAATTTCAATGCCAGTATAGTTTATATGAATGATTACATTGCTCCGATAACAATATAATTATGTTATTAAAATATGTGACCAACGAGAATGTTATTAACTAGACTTGAGGATATCTGAATCTACGGAAAATATACATGCAATTTTCATTCTAAAGCTGTGAAAGTTTAATATAATTAAATAGAAAAAATAAATACAATAATATAATCAAAATAATTTATTTATCCCAACGCTCTTTAATATATAATAGTTTTAACAAAGAAGAATTTAAAAAAATTAAGTTTAAAACTTGTTTCATCCATTTTCCCAGCTTCCTAAGCTAAAACTTATACTATAATTATCTCATGTTAGTCAAAACGCTTAATTAACATCCAGCCATAACCATACCAGACTGGGAACAAAAAATACTTAGTCTTACGAGACTCAAAGCAAAAGAGATCAAACCAACGCCGCAATTCGTTGGGAAATTACATATGGTATGCATTATTGCATTTAATTCTCTAAATCGGCTAAGTTTGGAAACAAAAGAGAGGGGATTTTACCTATTCGCTCTAAATACAGCTGAAACAAATTAGATAGAAGAAACTGACATCCAGTCTTAAACATTGAAAAACTGCGTTCTTAAAACAGACAT
This sequence comes from Araneus ventricosus, assembly GCA_013235015.1. NCBI lineage: Eukaryota > Metazoa > Arthropoda > Arachnida > Araneae > Araneidae > Araneus > Araneus ventricosus. The sequence continues at coordinate 36,263 of BGPR01000812.1, read as the reverse complement.
ATTTATGTATATGCTTTATAAAAGCAAATACGATTATTCAAAAGTCTGGATGAAATTCAAAATTCGACAATTCGTAAACGAATGAAGCTAGAAAGATCGCTCCGAAAACTCTGGTGGCTTATATTCTGGAATCATCTGGTGGTTTTTAATATAAAGTACTATCAGTAAGATCACGGCGTTGCTCGTGGCATAATGACTTCAACAAAATAAAAAAAAGCCCGGAATGACATAAAATAAAGTTTTAAAAACGAAATAAAAACGCACACACACATATATATATTTGCTTGATTGAAATATTTAAGTAAATATATATATATATCCAAAATTTCATAAAAATCCTATCAAATTTAGAAGTGTAACAAATGGGAGTTATAGTTATATAAAGAAAACAGGTAACATTTTACAAAAATATCTACAAGAGATAATAAAACAATTAAAAGTACAAAATAATACAGTTATTATTAATAATAGCTATGAAATTATAAAGAGTATTAAAGATATTAATGTTTATTCTGTGCATACTTTTGATTTTCAAGATTTATTCAATAGTATAGACATCAAAGATAAGATGAAAATTTAATTGCAGATTCATGAAGATTTTAGCATAAATAAAAAAAATAATATTAAAAAATATAAATCGTTAATAGAAGTTATATTAAAAGAAAATTATATTAGCTTTGACAATAAATTATACCAACAAATTATAGGAATTCCACAAGGTGGATCAGCAAGTAATGCCTTAGCTAATTTATATTTACACTATTACGAAAAAGAAAATATTTACAATACTTCTTATATCATTTATAGGTATATTGATGATTTATTAATATGTTCAAAAGTAGAAGAATACTCACTACATATTGACTTTTATCGAGAGTATTTGATATTACTAAAAACTAATGAGGGTTTTTATCTGCAGATTTTCTAGATCTTGAAATTAAAATAGTTGATAATAAATTAAGCACTAAGATTTATGATAAAAGGAACACTTTTCAGTTCAATATAAATAGGCTACCTTTTTGGAACAGTAATATCAGCATTCAAATTTATAGACGTATAGTCCTGAATTATATTCATAGAAGCGCTATTTAAGTCACAGACAGAAATAAACAGAGGTCATATATTGATACATTTATTGAAAATGCTTTAAGATATGGATATCCTATAAATTTCATGTTTGTTTATGTTAATAAACATTTTTTAACACCTTTAAATTAATAGACTTTTAGATTTATTTTCATGTGATCATATATAACGGAATTCACAAAGATATTAGTATATCACTACATAGGTAGATGGCACCACTAGATTAAGTATAAGATTGCATCATTTTTTATTTTTAAGTACATTTCCAAAATAATATATCTTATTATAATGGGTTTAATTTAAATTTATAGTTAAATTTTTAATTATGTTTAGTATAGTATTAATAGGCTAATTTAGAAATAATATTTTCACTTTAAATGCAGAACTGTCTTTCGGATAACGCTCATGTAATTACAATATTTAAGACTATGAATTGTATGCATTAAGTTATATACTTTCTCGTTTCTTATCTTGAAAGATTTTGGAGGTTTATTTCTCTACTTTTTGTTTTTTCCAACAACTGGCTTTCTCAGAGGGTTGGCGCCACAAATTAGGATTAATGTGACAAAATCGATTGGCATTTGATTGTTGAAATTCCAATTCTTTGTTGTCTTTGTCATAGTACTAATAATCTAACTAGTATGAACATGATAGTATATAATCTAACTATCTTTTGTATTTCATTTGTATGATTACTGATAAGGTAACATTATTTTGATTTTAATTTTTAGTTTAATACGTGTATATATTGAAAATGTGACGTGTTTTGTTTTTTTGAAAAATTTAACTATATATATGTAATTATTGATTTCGCTCGATTATTTTTCTTCGCAGCAACGAAACTAAGTAAAAAAAACCTAGATTCTCGGTACAACCAATTGGCTTGTACGCTAAAATGGAGTAATAATTTAGTTGGGCTGACACAATAAAATCTTCGGATCCTGTTTCAAAGTTGAAGTTACATTACCAAATAAGCCATCATTTTTGGAAAAAAATTTAGCATTTATAAGAATGATCCCTATAAACCACGTTAAATGTTAAAGAATGAAAACCGAATGCAATTTTGAATGATTTCAAATGGACCAATACACCTGAAAAGACAAAGACAAACATAATTTTCTTTATTTTCGTCTATGGATTGGATGGAAAGTGTACACCCACTCAAGAGCTGGATCTTATTTCTGCTTCTTCCAGTACAGACTTCCCTTTTTTTCAACGTTGCAATGTCTTGTTTCCATTGTTCAAAGTGTAGTACTTAGGTGTACAATAGGGTGCGTGCAAACTCCTCTTGGATGCCAAGTCTGAAGAAAGATGTGAGTGTTGCTTCCTCAGGTGCTTAGGCACGTTAAGCAGCATTTTCTGTCGTGAAGTAGACTCTCTGACCATTTCCAAGGTAGACTCTTAGATGAATCACGGTGGGGTGTCGCTCGTGAATCGAGAAGTCATTAAAACGATAATTGTTTGCTCTATCTAATGGTGCATAGATTGGTTTTCTATGATCATTATTTCTCATGGATCGGCCAAAATCGTGCGAGAAATCACCTAAAATGACACAAAACTTTAAATGAAATTTTTTAGATTAAATATTAAAATGCTTCGAGTTGCATTGAGTTACCATTACGACTACCTGTATGCCAAATATCAAGTCTGTAAGTGCACTATTTTTAGTTTAAACATCGCACACACACACAAACATTGCCTTTTTTATAAGTATAGAATAATATTCTTTATATCTCAGAGAGCTTGGTTTACAGATTCCACAAAATTATAGTGAAATAAAAATTTGAAATCAACATGTATTAGGATATTAAATAAGCTTTCAAAAATGAAAGAGAAACACGCAATTAAATATCTTTTAAACAATGAAAACTGTTTGAGTTGCATTGCAGCAACGAAAACGGTTTGAATAGCGTTGCAACAATGAAAAGCATTGTTGTAAATTATACCCAAAAATATTTTTAAAAATTTATTAAAATTACAAAAAAATATTGTATGGTAACTTTTTCGTTTAAAACAAACTTTTAGATGTTAAAATAAACTTTATTAGAAAGGAAATTGTTTGTTCTTTATTATGGTGTATCTATTTTCTTGATACGATTATTAGAAAAAATGCAATGTACGAAAAATTATTCAAAAACCACAAAATATTAAATAAAAACTTTATAGACCGAATTTTAAAAATCGGGCTTCGAGGTTCATTGATTCAGCGTTAGGGCTACCTGTGTGCAAAATTTCAGGCCTGTAAGTGCAATATAAGTTTAAGCATCGCACACACAAACAAACATTGCCGTTTATGTTTAGAGAAATGCAATCTATAAATTCTGGTTTCGCGAAAAATGTCGTTTCATTTCCACACTTTCTATGGAAAGGTATCTTTCATTCATTCGTATGCGAATGATTAATTTTTAAAGTTTTTCAGAACTTCTGAATTAAACTGTATATAAATGTTTTAATATATTAAAACTAAATCAAAAATTCCAATTTACAGGATTCAGTTTCAATGAAAGAATGTCTCAATGAATTTATGTGAAATATTCTTTAATTTTACATTGGTGTAGATTTCTCTTTAGAAATCAATTTCAATTGCTAATCTTTCCATCAAATTCTGTAAAGAATAACACTATGACCTTAAACTGCGATTAGTTCCATGAATAGATCGCCTTAATTTAATTACCTTCCTTTGCTCAAGTTATACTGAAATCACCAAATCCCAGCAGAAAATCCGCAGTGAATTCGGCAGACAGTTTTATACATTTTTACACTCTGAAGATCATTCAGTCTGAAAACTCCATTGCACAGAAATGCGATTTAATGTTTGAATTGAGTGTATGCACTTTTATATGAAACTTGGAGAAGAAAGAACTCTTTTATTCAAGAAGGAACTTGACTTTTGAGGCAATTTTGCTTTATTCTGTTTGCTCTTCGTAAACAACCAAAGGCACTTTTGAGTTTTGCAGAGACCAAAAAATAAACAAAATGCTTTCTCGATAAACTCAATGGTCGAAAAATGCAGCTTTCTCAGGATTAAATTCTGATTATAATCAAATTTATTTTCAAGACTGATCTGTCCTTAAATGACGCTAAACGTCTCGATGAATCTATATATTGCTTTAAATGGTAGAATTCAGTTTCCATTGAACTAGTTGCAAAGAAAACGACTGAGGAACTTCATTTATATAGTATTCAATTGAGTGAACTTTTACATCAAATATTTATTCATTCAAAGCAAATAATTTATGTTCGTAACCTCATGTAATGTGATAGAAAACTTCATGAATGTTGATCTTATCAACTGTTTGAAAAGAGTGGATAACTGTTCTTAACCTCTACTTAGCAAAAATGTAAATATTCTTGAAATCAGAACGAAGACAAAGTATATAACATATTATTGTAATTTTAATATAATTATTTATTGTATATTTAATTAATCTCAAATGATTTACCTGATTTAAATGTATTTTCTTTTACCAATCTTGTCTTTTACCAAAGTTCATGATGGTTGCTAAAAATTACACTTATTGTATATAGCAAGATTCATACATACACTTATTGTGTACGTATGAATTGTGAAGAATTACAGTTCATATTATATTGTTTAATTTTTAATTCATATTGAAGGCCATTTTACATTTTGTTTTATTCTTCCGGAAAAAGATTGAATAAAAAATATTTCTTCATTAATTCTTTAACAATTTCATATCCATCACAACGCAATGGCAAATTCACCTCTAATTTTTGCTTCTTTAATTATTTGTAGAACATAGTGATTGATCAATCTATATATTTACGATATAAAAACATGATGATAATTTAAAAATTATTTTGTGGGAACCTTTCCCTTGCAATCCATGCGATAACTCTACAAAATAAGTGTCTGGATATAGGTAAAAGACTGCATGTGATTCAATGAAAAGAATAGTTATTTGACATATCTGTTAGTTATGATGGTCTACTGAAAGTACCCAACAAAGCATTCATTTATTGGCGAAATAATCAAAATTTTATACGTAGTTCTGGATTATTGTGATATGAAACATGTGTCTAGGTTAAAATTTATTCTTTAATGAAATTTTGAGTTGTGTATTCATTGTGCAACTATATTTCTATCGAAGAAATAAGCGATGGAAATAGCTTTATATTAAGAATTTGTTAAAATAATAATATTTGCTGAGAGTTAGTTACGATAATTTCGTTGGTGCTTTTATTTTAAAAATTTATTGCAAAGAAGATTAAATATATAAAAATTGTTTGAAACAGTAGAAAAAAGAAGAGTTAAAATTTCCTTTTGAATTATTTTGATAAATTTGGAAATAGTTTTTAAAATAATGCATAATTTCTTTCTAAAAGAATGCTGTGCCCTTCAGGACTTCAGTATAACATTAACTTTACAAACTAATATCATTTTAAAGGGATACGTCACAATGGCTTCATTGTTGCGTCTCAGAAACATGAAGTCAAATCGATGGCTGTAAGATATTTCTTTAGAATTAACAAATATATAATCTTTATTATCAAAAAACTAAATTAAATAAATTTTTTGTCTTTATTTCAGGAAGTATATTCACAGGAATCATTGAAATTGTCATCCTTTACCAAACATCCTCATCGAAACCGAAAGTGTGAGAAAAACTCACTAATCTTAGAAATTCTGCCCGAACGTGGGAACACCTCCATCATGAGCATTCTACTCCAGCTGCTGTCTTTGTTGGTCTGCTTACAAACAGTGTGGCCGTATCCTATTCAAGACGATGGAAGCTCACTGTTGGACAATTATGGAATGCGGTTGGCAAAAAGGCCTTTCTATCCGTACAAAGACGCCATCTTGTCTCCTTTTGGGTTTTTGGACACCCCCAGAGGTATGCCAGCTTTTTTCTATCTTTTACACCTTTTACGTGTCTTAGTTCTCACTTCCGTATGGATGAACTTTTAAACTCTGTTTTCAAATATTTCCCATCCGAAGGTGGAGAGTTTGAAAAAGTTTGGAAAAACCTATCCTACACGAAACAAGAATGTAAACACTGTTAATAAGAAAAAATGCTTATTTTATTCGTAATGTATATAAAGGCACAAAAAACAGGATGATTGTTGAATAATTTTCTTGAGGAGGTCAGGAATATAAAAACAATGAATAATAACATAGGAACATAGGGGCAAAAACGCAATGTACGATCTCTAGAGAACTCGCTTCGACAGCGAAACAACGGGTTATGAGGTATGCCGATTTTCCAGCCTGGGTTTTTTTCATGGACGAAACGATATTTTAATAAAGGGAAAGGGTGCTGATGGTCGTTTGAAAAACCCACGAGAAGAACAGTCACACAGTACAAAACATTCAGCATCAAAATTTGGGATGACATTGAAGGAGTTTGTTTATTCGGTTCATATATGCAGCCACCACCGCCCGACGAGACAATATATCTGATATTCTTGGGAGAGATGCTTCCAGAGTTAGGTTCCGGCAGGTATTTGCTATAACATGGTGAAGTATTGTCTAGCGGCATCTGGTTTCCTGTTGCTTTCTCGATTTCGCTGCCATTGCGTCCCCTGTAGCGGTAGTATGTTGTATTTGCGACAATATTTTCCTATGTTAAAATGACTTACCTGTGTAACCTAAACTTCCATGTAAATTATTAAACAGTTATTCTGAATCATCCGATAGTCTTTATTAACAGACTTATAGAGCCTCATTCATTTGATAATCTCTTAATAGTCATCATATAAATATCATTTGCATGTTTTAATCCATTGGTAATTCTAGGTGTACATTTGCAAATGGGAAACTAAAAAAACAAACAAAAGACATTTTTTTGTCGAATTCAAAAAAATTTTAAGGTCTAAATGTCACCGAACTTTTAAATTCAAAACAGTAAAAGATTATGATTTTTAGTTAACTAATAAATATTTTTTTGAAGTATTTTAAATTATGAGCATTAATATTTATTACACCACTAATATATTTAATTTTATATTAATATAAAAAATAATTGTCAAAACATTTTAAATGGACATACAAATCCATTTATGACCGTGATCATAGAAAAATATCTCTCATTGGATTATTTTATTTATTTATTTTGGTTTTTATTTTTTTTTCCTCTTAATTTTTATTTTCTTAATTTATTTAAACTGCCTTGGGAATAAATTTTATTCTTATATAACTTTCATAAGACTAAAATACAAGGAAAAAAAAGTGATGATATATACTTTTTTCTAAAACTGTCTGCAGTCATCAGGGACTTTTCAACATTCTCTTTTCGTCTTGGCTATAGAATGTTCTGCAGTATAAAAAATAATCCAAATAGAATAAAAGTTTACTGTTGAACAAAATTCGAGTTGAGAAAACAATTGCGTTCCCTTTCAGAATAAAATGGCCCGTAGTTGATTCAAGCAGAATACTTCTATTAAAAGTTATTTTTCCTTTTGAAAAGATCTACAAGGCTTTCGATGCGGATTTCTGCTTTCAACAACATTTAATACTTTAAACAAAGTTTGAAACTGATCAAATATGTTGGTCGTAACAATGTTGTTGAACTTTTTCTTTGAAAGGAACGCTTTAAAATAATCAATATTCCAATAGTGAAATGAGTAAATAAAATATATTGATTTAAGAAAGGAAATACCCTTGTAGAAGCTTGCAGGCAACTCAAACATGCTATATTTAGATTTGAAAGTTCGGGTTGTTGGTTTCAATTGCTTAATTAAAGTGTTATACGGTCTTAGAAATCTTAGATCAATTCCGGTTTTCCTAGGATAATAAATGTTGTATGCTTAAAGAAAAATAGATTTAACAAGGTGCATATATCAGAAAGTGGAAAAAATGTAGTATTATTAAACAAAGGCTCGTTAGTATTTTCTAAAGAGATATGAAAATCATTCTTTAAAAATCTAAATAATCTACCAAAATGCGTCTTATATATAATACATAAAACAGAAAATGCATGCATCTGTCAGTTTGTTTGCTTAGTACCATGTTCATTCAACCGTTTCGGTTGCCGTAATGGCATCAGGCCTTGGGGGCATGGGGCGGCGTTCTGTCAATCTGTTTGGTTGTCCGACTGTCAAAAGGATACCTACAAATGGACATCAGCGACATAAAATTTGTAAATATCATTTATGGCTACATTTCCGAATCAACTGGGCTCTTTTAAAATCTCAAAAGTGATTATTTCTGAATATAACTAATTACGTAAAAAATTGTATTATGAAAAATTCTTAAATAAAAACATTTTTTCAGTGAACTCAAAATAGCAACATAAATATTTATGTTTCCGGCCTGTCAATCCAAGCTGTTACGGAATATGGTTTAGTAAATTTTACTCAAAATATTGTATAATGCCGAGTCATGAAATAAATTATTAGTAAAAAGATTAATAAAATTTAATATAATAAATAAAGAAAGCTTTAATCTATCTCCCACGAAACCGGGTAAAAATGCTTCAACTTTACAAAGTGAAATATTATCCATAATTTTTCCCCAAATTAATTACCAGATTAAAGCGGTTAATTTACTTCATTAAAATACTTTTTTTAAAAATTAGCCTTCAGCAATTTATTTCACCCATGACATTCAGATGAATGCCGGAATTGAGTAAGCATTGGTTGAGAGAAACTCTTTATCTGATTTATACGAGGATATACATTTTATAATCATTATATTTCTAAAGGGAAATGTTGTAAAAATAACCTTCAATTCAACATAAAAGAGTTTGATTGAACGAATTTATTTAATATCCAAATTAGATTACACATATTATTTGGGGTATTTAGTTTTATTTCAATCCATTTAAGAATATAAAGGACTCTTCAGATACTTAAATGTGTTCAAAGGGTTTCACTTTTTAAATTATATTGTTACTTAATCTTAATTACACATTTGAATCTCAGACATGTAATATGTTGCCTGTATGCGATGGGATCAAACTATAGCCATTCAGAATTTTAGGATTTCGCATCAATTTAGAAAATACTCCTAATTTTCACAGTTTTATTGAAAACTTTCTTAGTAAATTTTATTTAGTAGCATTTTGTTAAATTAATATGAGTGAAATTCTGGGATTCGTTAGGTATTTCCCTAAGTCTTCTCATATTTAGAATCTTGGATATTTTTCAGGGCTGAAAAATGCTGAGAATGCTAAAAGTGTAATAAGCATTGAACTATGAGAAAGCAGATACTTGTAGATGTCTGCTTCATTCGTATTTCAGATCCTCCCTGAATTTTTCGAATATACGTCAGAAGATATCAATCGATGAGAGCAAAATCAACGCAAGATTATTTTCGAAACTGACAGAAGTTGTGATGGGAAGAATAAGATCACAACAATAAACTAAAGTTTGGCTTTAAATATAAAATTCATAATGTTGATATTTGGCAGAACTTTTTATTGTTATTAGTATGACTTAATGCAGAAATTCTATTGGAATCTGTCTTTATTATTTTAGTATAATACATTGAGAGTGTTTATCATAGTCTTCAATAATTTTAATTTAAATTGCAGTATTGAACTTTTTTGACTACCATTGTTTTTTACTGAATATAGGCCCAGTCTTAGTTTTGAAATGAAGTTTCCATGATAATCATGGGAAATGATTTCGTATTTCCGATGATTATTTACCATGATCATCATAGAAGGCTCCAAATAGACTTGAAGCCACAACATAGAGTGATCCTTTGAGTTACACATTTCATTGCAAATCAAAGAATATGTGGAAAAAGTTTTCGTAATTTTTCTCTATGTGTCAAATGAAATTTCACGTATACCTCACTGAAGAAATAAAACTCATGCATTGTAGATTAAGGAAAGCATTTATAATGCAAAGTTTTCGTACAGAATTAGGGTTTTTTAATAATACGTTCTCAATTTCAACTTCAATTAATTTAATTTACAAATTGTTTAATCAATGATTATTTTATTTTCCAACAAATACCCACTAATATTACCAAACTCTTATGCTCTTAAAATATTTTGAGAAAAGTTCATTTTTCAAATATTCTGTCAGGAAAATTCGCAAATTTTCAACTTCAGCGTGCAATTAATATAATGGTATTTTAATAGAACTTAGTCACTTAAGTTATTTACATTACTGCGTGAGTTACGACTCATTTGCAAATATTTGTCTAATATAATCATTATTGAACCAATATTTAATTCGCATTATTTTAAGATCTTACAACTTCAAGAGCAACAGCATTCAAATGAGACAACTTGGCCGCAACGATCTGTTGAATCGTTCGAGTGCTATCAGCGAAGACGTGACTCTTGTAACCAATGTGTTCTACGAATCAATCGATACACCAGGAAGCCGGATGAATTCAGAACGAAGGAGAAAGTGATTAAGTTCAGATGAAAACGGTTGCAGTTGATAAACAAATTGGCTATGTATTACGTACGTTGAGAAGAAAAGTATATGAAACAAGTGTTAATGCTAAAGTTCAGCCAAACATTACTCTGTCTTTTATTATTAACCTACTGACTCTACCACATGCTTGGAATTATGACATTTTCGACATTTACAGGTCACACACTTAATTTAAATCCCATCTCTTAGAGAGAACACACTTTTACGGTAGTTAATGAGTTTTGAGTATTAGTCTTGAAAATTATTCGTTTTTAAATTTAAAATGTAACGTATTTTCAAAACTGATAAAAATGGGATAAATAACACAGTAATTGAAATGTATCATAATTAATTTGAAATAGTAAATGCTTGTTATCAATTTATCATGCATGTTTGATTAAGAAGTACATGTTTTGACAGGTCGAGTCTTTGTTATTTAAATATTAGATAGAATGATATATATAAACTTTTCTGAACAAGGGGAAAAAAGAACAATGAGAGCAAAACATTTCAACAGTGTGTTTTCATTCAAATTTATTTATTGTAAGGGTTTCTTTTATTGTTTAAACTAATGGGAGCTTCTACCTCGATTTTCTTGTATACTTCTACAATGGTGAAAATGAATGGACATCTTAGACCTCTTCCTTTTGACTAATTGGTTTTAGAATTTGATATAGATAAGCAAGTTTGGATTCAAGACTGTATACGGAATTTCATTTATCCAGCCTGTATTATTTCATTTATCCATTAGTTCTGTTGTGACTTATCGCACCTATATATTAATTGACGGATCGACAGACAGTCAATGCAAATCTACATTTCTGGTGATAAAACCATATGCCAAATTTCATTTATTTAGGTCAGTGTGCTTTAGGCTATCATGCTTACATGCACATGAAAGAAGAGAAAAGGCTTCCCAAAAGTGGATTTCTTCTTTTCAAAAATTGAGATATTTCTTCAATTTTGGTGTAAAGAACATATGCAAAATGTTATTCATCTAGCTCATTCAGTTATTGTGTTACCGGGTTCACAGACAAGCAGACAGACAAAATGCCCCAAATGGTTTTCTTCGTACTGAGAGTGGTCTAAATTTGGATATTCATCGAAATCTCGAGGTCAAAAGCTTTGATGATCACAGTATTTTCTCTTTGTGTATTTCGTACACTAGAAACCAAAAAGAGGAAGAAAAAAAACTAAAAATTCAACTGCATGCACTTATTTCAAATTATTAATTGCGCAGATTCGTCAAAATCTCGAGGTCGAATGCTTTGATGGTCACAATGCTTTCTCTTTGTGCACTTCGTACACTAGAATTCCAAAAAGGCAAAAAACAGAAGAGCTAAAAATTCAACTGTCTGCATTTATTTTAAATTTTCGATTGCGAATGCTTTGATAATTACAATACTTTCTCTTTGTATACTTAGTAGACTAGAAACCTAAAAGGAAAGAACCAGAAGAGCTAAAAATTCAACTGTCTGCATTTATTCCGATTTATTGAATGTACGGTGCTTTTCCTGTTTTAAAAAACAAAGATATTGATAATCATTTTGATGATGTTTCTCTCTGGTAATAAGTGTGAAAATGAAGGTGATTATTCAATTTAAGTATACTACTAATTACTACAATTAGTTGTTAATAATATAATAATGTTCCTGAATACAAAAATTCGATGAAAATTGAGGTGAAATATACACAAATCCTTTCATGAATTCCTTTTTCCTTCTTTACCCGGAGATTAAAATAACTTTCCCGGCGTTTAAATGAGCTCCTGCGATGCGTCTGAAAGGAAAGCTTATTAAAGAATTAAAACTCGGAAGAATGAAAAGGACCCCCTTAATTGCCTCTCATTTGATAATTACACATTCAAAGAGCTTCCTAAGAACCAGTCTTCAAAAAATTCCATTCGATTTAATCTTCTTTTAAAAAGTAATCGCTTAAATTAATTTCCTCCTCATGTATTTTATTAATACTTAACATATTAAGTGAAAACCTGATTAGAAATATCAGCCGAATAGATGTTTTACTTTATTTCCTTCATCGCATGAGTTCCCTTTTTAAATGCTCAGAAGGGAAGGTTTCTTTTTCTACCTTGATAAAAGTATTCCTTCTAAGTAATTGAATTTTAATTCTTTTATTCTTTTTTGGAAGTGTAATTGAAGCACTTCTTCAATTTTAAAGTCAAATAGTGAACGTGTTTAAGAGCTATTTGTTCAGTGAAATTGCTTGAGAAACAAGAAATCCCACAAGTGATTTGTTGTGAAGATTACTTTTTTGTGTGACCAGCACTCGAGTAGTGCCATATTCTATAAAATCTATGATTTTATACAATTAGGATTTGAAGTAAATAGCAATATGTTTGTCATGATGTAGTTTTACGATTATGCATAAATTTTAAATGTTGATCAATATTTTCTCTCCAAATATATAAGTTATTCTTTTCTTTCTTACAGTAACTCAAGGTCAAAGAAAGAAGGCTGTTGATTCCACCTTCATTCGATTCGGAAGAAGTTCATCCAGTGAATCTGGCAATGGAAAGACAATGGAAAACCACCCTGCCCCTTCTATGCTATTGGAAGACAGTCCCGAAGTCCACCAATCCGATTCATCTCCGGAACTGTCCGACCTTCCCAAAGTCGGTCTTCCTCAACGATTCCTCCTCAACCACAATGGCTGCCGGGTGACCAGCACTCAAGAACTGAGAAAGGCCCTTTTGAGTGACCCCAACTGCATTCGAGCTTTCCAAAAGGCGAAGAAAGAGAACGTGAACGACACTTTCATAAGATTCGGTAAACGCGAAGCACCCTCTGAAAAGGAATTCGAATCTGCGAATTCGAACGAGGCCAGATAAGATCTAGTTCGAATTATCAGCGGGGAATTAAGCCTAACTGTCATCAATTTATGTTCCATCCCTTTACTCCCCTCCCCCGTGTCAATTTTCGTTCGTTAGAGTAAGATTCCTTTTTCGGATCATTTTATTTCTGTAGAACGTTGTTCCATCTTCATTTGTTGAGGGAGTTAATTGGTTGAAAGACAACGCTGATTAAAGGACGTGCTAAGTTGTAATCGCTTGGTTTGCCTCGTTCATACAAAGAATAGGTCTTTATATATATAATATGCATTGTATCTCATAATTAGATAGAATGAAATGTATTTCTTAGTATTACTCATGATATCGTTTATCGTTTTATTTTTGAACATTTATTGTTGGATTTTGTAACCATTTTTAATTTTCATAACTTCATTAACCTGACAGGCAACCATACACCTAAATACCATTGACGTGATGTCTGTCATATTATTTATATCATTATATCATAGATTATTTTCTTGTAAGAATAGGAATGATTAGAATTTAATAAAGAGTTTTCCATTACTAATTCTTTATCAATCAGTGTTTTAGTGAAAATAAACGCATATAAAAGTCTGAATTCTAAATGATTTAATAATTACAAAAATAACATTTGCTTCAAAATTATTTTTAACAAATATCGTATTTACCTAACTATATCCGTCTTACAAACATAGTTAATTTTCAAATATTCTGTAATTTAAAATTTCTGTAGTTTTTCCATTCAAAGACTAACTTATTAAGATAAATGCATAATATTGTTGTAAATACTGTAATAATTAAGCAGCTTAAAATTACTTACGATACTTAGCTGTTAGCCTAGTTACTTTTAGTTATCATTAATGAACAGATAGGTTTAATACATTCATGAGAACTTTATCCTATTTATTTTATTCAAAGCTGTTTCAATGTGTTTAATATACATTACAAGCTTCAGTCAGTTCGCTTCATATACAGTTATATTTTATTTAACCAAATATTATATAACTCTTTTATAATAAAGTAAGAATAAAAGTTAACACAAATTTCTTTTTATAGCACTTTTAAAACTAATACTTCTTTTAACAGTTCATTATTTTGTTCATTTCTTCTCAAATTACGAAGAAATTTTATCTGTCACTTATGTGATTTCTCAACATAATGTGATGATGAACATGTATATGAACAAATAAGCATATGCTAGAAAATTACACAATTGAAAATTTTATAATTGAATATATGATGACATTAAAATTTACTTTTGCAATTTTCTTTATATAATATCCACTTATACACAAATGTATGTATTAACTGTATAAATAATCAATATGAAAGCTTTGTTTATATAAAAGAAGCAATTAGTCATTTTTTTATTTTCTTACTTTAAATTCATGTATGTCCCAGTTAATAAGCCACTTTTTAAAGGAACGAAAATTAGTAATTAATTCTGAAAATCTTTCAAGAAAATTCTTGAAAAAATGAATATCACTGCTAATTATTTTTCATTTTAAATCGTAATTAAATAAAATTCTTATCACATTAAAGTAATCTAGAGAATCTTAATTCATTTTCTATTCAAAAGTTGGATAAGCATATTGATGCCTATCTAACTTTCAAATAAGGAAATGCCATATGCGATTATCTTCGCAAGCAACGTTATGTGTTATTGTATATATGTTTATATGCTTTGAGTTTCACTTTGCGTAATATTTCATGAACAGGACCATAATCTTTCTATGAACGAGGTATTCTGATAATTACCATCAATGGTGTCATTTACGTTCTCTGCAGTATGTTTGGTTATCTATTAGACTCATGTTGCAAAAAAGAGTCTCACACAGCAAACGCGGAACCGAATCTTAAGAAGTGATCCGCGTGCTATTAAGAGAAATAGTTGTTATTTCCTCTGAAAAGCTTTCGAAGGAAGCTTGTGTAGAAAAAAATATGATGGAAAGAATTTTCCTGTGTTTTCTTGGATACAAATCCAGTTAATAATTTCACATGGATAAATAAAGAATATCGTTGAAATATAGTCTTTATTTGTGTTTCTTTTCTTGAAAACATATTTTACAGTATATATAACCCTGCCTTGGATCAGATTTTTTCTAAACCCTAAAGCTACTCTTTTCAGGAGACTAGATGAAAATTTCATTTTGAACTGTTGCAGCTTTTACAAAGTAGGTTTTAGAAAAACTGTTCTGTAGAATATTGGACCCAATATTCTACAGCATATGCAACCAAATAACAGTATGCATATCGTAACTGAAAACCGAAGTACACAGCATTCATCGATGGATCATTCAATGAAGTTCTGCAGATTATTTAACAATTATATTTACAATAATTTTCTTAAACAGCGATTCTGAAATAACGAATAAAGAATTGTTGAAGTGATAATTCAATTATTTCTAACAAGTTAGTGTATTTCAATATCTAATACTTGACTTACGCAAATATATACATAAGAAATATTTTTAACAAACAATGAATGACATACACAAAAAGACATCGTGAAAGAAATGAAAATATTCCCGCATATTTAAAACGCCTATTTGAAGATGTTCAAACTATCGACTCGATTATCTATTTTAAGGTCGCTAAAGTTACTGGAAAACGAACATTTTATGCATTTCAAAGATTTTTTAATAGTGTTTTGGTAGTCCTTTTGTGAATACTCAAATTTGCCTTCAATGAAGATTATTTTCAATTCTTAAAGCTCCGTAAATGAAATTGAAATCGCTGGTTGATAGTAGCCTTCTGTCTAGTATTCTACGAAAAATGTTTATAGAAATCTCCAATGAATGTTAAGCAAGGTTTTCAAGCTATTTCAGCTTTAAATATCATAAGTATAAATGATAAAAAATGTTGGGAACGATAGCATCGCATTATAGGTTTAATAACATGTAACTGATCATGTTCGAAGATATAGTGCACTACATATGAATTTGAATCAATACTATAAGAACAAAAGATTTGCTTTTGGTACATTTTTTTCTCTCATCAGTAAAGCAATTATTTACAATAGCAGTTTTATTTCACAATTTGAATACATATTTAATAACTAAGTTGAATAAATATATTCTTTATATAAAATATCAATTTCATCACTTTAAAATAAAATTAAGGCAAATAACATAAGCTGCTTTTCCTTCATTTAGGAGACATCATCAATTGCTTTTAAGTTACATTACAAAAATTGTCATCGCAATAAAACTATTTTGAAATAAAAATTCTAAATGCAGATGAAATTGATAAAGTTGTATTGTACAAAAGATGAATGTAATATTTCGGTATTTGACCAAAATAATCGAACAATTGAGTCGTTATTCTCTTCTTTTCTAATAATAAAAGACGGGAAAATGATTTCGATGGGATAATATTAAAACTTTTAATTTTTAGATCAAATATTTTGTTGAAAGAAAGATCATGAAATTCAATCAAAATTATACAAAAAATTAAATTCATTCAAATGAGAAAAGATTATTTTTTGACTTTTTTTTTAAAAAAAAAGGCTAAACTCTTGAAAGCTGAAGAGCGTATCTGTTTTAGATGATAACAAAATGAATAAGTGCTATCATTCCTCATTGCTGAAAATACGCAAATATTGCGAATTGTTATTATTTATTTGCATAATAAATTTCAAAATATTAATAATAGTAATAAAGAACCAAGAATACATCTATCGACAAAATTCTAAAATTCGTGCGATGAAAAATATACATTATCTCAAACCATGTGATTAAAATAGAAGCTCTGTTAAATACAGTGAAAGTTGTCAATAAATATGAAATAATTATACAAATCAACTGCAATTAAAAACTTTAGTTTGATCCCTAATATAATTTTGATTTTTACTACTAACCAGCATTTTAAAAATAATTAAATTTATAACATGAACATTAGATGATTTCTTAACACAAACACAAAATAGATAAAGTAGGTAAACATTTATATTATCTGTTAATCATTGAAAATGTTTTAGTTTGGGGATTTTGGGTACGCTTGGGGGTTCGGTGTCGCTGTTCTTACTATTGGTGCGCGTCTACCTGCTCCTGGAGTGGAATATGTGCATTTGATGCAACTAGACATAATTTAAAGATTATTCTCTTGCCCAGATTTTCAAATCTGCCTTTATTAAGCACGGCGTACCTTATTAATTGTATTTTCTAACTGATAATATCAAATACATTTTAAATTTAAAAATGTCTTTTATGAAATGTATACATGCTTTGCTTAAGAATTCATATCTTTTAAGCAGTGGTTCTCGAATGGTGAATTGTTTTACGAATATAATAAATCACTTATCATATGTTTCATTGTTTATAAAAGAAAAAAATATTTGTGTTCTCGTTTACTTTGCGATCAAATTTTGCAGAATTTCAGCAGAAATATTAATTTTACTTTTTAAAGCAACTGTACAAAAAGCAAAATAAAAATTTTGGAGTTTGAAACAAAAAGCCTCATAATTTTTGAAGAAAACAGCTGCCTTTCAATTAAAATTTTATTGTAATATTTCATATAAAATTTCGCAATTATTTTAAAGTTGTCACTTTATGGATTTGTTTAATATTATATAATTTGTCACTTTTTCTGACTTGTATAAATAAATCATAGTCCAAATTGTTTTATTTCTTAAATATATCAATGCTATCAAAATTTTTGCTCTAGGTAGCAAACTTAATCAAACTTAATTATCTTCCTGGTATAAATAATTTAAGAGTCTTTAAATATCCCAATAAAGTAGATATTAAAAAATTAATGGCTAAGGAAAATACTTACAAAACTTTTACGCTAACAGCAAGATGCATCTGTAATTCATCCGTAATGTCGAAAAGGAAGTTGTGATTAAAGAAGAAATTGACGCATTGCCTGTTTTAAATGCATAAGTTTATACACGTAAATGGTATAAATTTAAATCAGAAACCATCCCGTTCATTTCCCAAATTTAACAACGTATCGCTGTATCACAAATAATTATTATCATCAAAAATTATCCCGAACTGCGCTTGAGAATGGATTACAATTTTCAAGTGAAAAACGTTCAGTTTCTAAAGGATAATAATAATTTCTTACTTTAATAAATTAATTAAATATCATTTAATGACAACATTTCGGAATGCATTTATTATAATTTCAAAAATTCTAAATTATAAATTAAAACTTTAATCCTTTTATCTAAAAATTACTACCAGTTTTGTTACTGTATCCAAAATGAGTACAAATATTTTCCTTAATAGGGAACTTTCAGGTCATGTTATATGAGTAGAAATTTTAATTGAGGCGAACTTTAGGTATAGAGTTATAGAGATCCTTACCATTTTATTCATATCTGATTCATAATTTCCAGAACTTATCCTGATTTGAAATCTCTGATTGGTTCATAGCCAACTTTATCATTGAGTTGGAATCAGCCTTTGCAAACAATCCATCGACCAATCAATATCAAAACACCCTATCGAGATCTTTGCTCAGAGGTTTGTGCCTTTATCTGTTAAAATATACCTCCGAAAGGAATTTAATACATTTTTTCTGAGAAAGTAAATCATTAAATGGATTTGTGGTAATTAAGTGAATAATTCCTTTAATGTTATTCTTTATGCATTAATTTCTTTTTTGCATTAAGTGAATAATTTCTAAAATGCCACATTCGGCGGCTTGATCCTTATTTGACAAAGGTGTAGTTGAATTCTTTTAGGATATTGTCGTTTTCCCCCGGTATCTCTCATGGTTCACGCACTTTTAGGCAGGGAAACATTTTGCTTGAGCAGATTCTCCGACCATATTTCGAAAACATGTTTACAAATTTTAAAAAGTAAATATTCTGTTTTGTATGGTAAAAGCCCTTATAATCCCGAAGTGTAATTTAAAAGGTATGAAATGCCTATGCAAATGAGTGAACTATCAGCCATATTTACTTACAGTTACGTTATTTTTGTATGTAAATAAAATCGTGTAGCTGACTCTCTAGAAAAGTAATATAAAACATGCGGGATTGATAATAAATCGTCAAAATGTAAACATGACAGAAATATGATAAAAAGAAAATGCGTTTGCGACGTTTAATTCAAACGTATTTCAGGATAACTTTCAGTAATATTGCTATTATTGTTTTTCTCTCTCAAAATTCTCTCATTTAACAATTATTATTATGCTAATGATATTACAATATACATTATGATATTACAGTTTTGTCAAAAATCTCAAGTTGGATGTTTTTCATGAAATAAATTAAAAAGTATTGGATATAGTTTTGAATGTTTTAAACTTTTATGGGGCTGCATTTTACAAATAGCTTTCTATTTTCCAAATAAATTCATATAATTTATGACATTTTGAAGGGAAGAAGCTAATTTTTATTTAATATGATAGTAGAATTTCTTGTACTTCTACATGAATGGCAAATAAAATCATGCATCATAGTTACAGAAAAAGAAACAAATTCATTTGAAAAATCTTTGATGAAATGGAAGCTCATACTTTAACTCATGCCAAATGAGTGGGCTTTCTTTATTACAAGATGTCATCAAAATAGTGACTTCATCTGGAAACAAACGCAGAACGTTCTAAAGAAAATTCTACTGAAATTT
The DNA here is from genome assembly GCA_013235015.1 of Araneus ventricosus. Taxonomy (NCBI): domain Eukaryota; kingdom Metazoa; phylum Arthropoda; class Arachnida; order Araneae; family Araneidae; genus Araneus; species Araneus ventricosus. The sequence continues at coordinate 16,427 of BGPR01000812.1, read as the reverse complement.
TGCTGGGTTTCAGGAACAAATAGTAATCGTACGATCTCACGTGTTGGGAGAATAAATAATGTGAGGAAATGCACAAAAAAGTGCTGGCGCATTCTATTGATCTTTGTGTGGTAATGCGAGCATAAGACTGAAATGATGAAGAGAGATTTCAGTAAATAAGACGTTCTTGGAATAGTTCCTTATTCACTTACATACATATTTCTTGGAACTAACGAAACTGCTTTTTTGAACCTATTTTTTCAAGCAAAAATATTATATCTACATCTAAGAAAATAGATATAATATATTTTATGAGTTAAGCTATCACTCATAAATTAAGATAACTTGGTATTTTCGGGTTTTTTTGTGCTACTCTGACACATTCATTTTGATACTCACTCATACAAAACGGGATAAATTTTAAAAGATGTTTATTATTATGCATATTAGTTGTCAAAAAGTATACGTAATCTGTCATTTTTCATTCAAAATATACTTTTATCTGCCATGTTTAAAGCTGATTTAGTGTTTTCAGAACACTTCCCAAATAGAAAATTGAAAATGTTTTACAACAGCTGAGAGTACTGTTTACCCAGAGGAAGTGTTAAAATGCAAATAATTTTTTTCCTGGATCGCCAAGAAGAAAAATCTTTTAAATATTTTACAAAAGTCTATTTTTACCTTTCCTTTCGACATTGAGATTATTTTTGGCATTTGGAATGCGTGAGTTTGGCAACAAGATAAAGTGTACGTTTTTGCAATACATTACCAATTAATTCAAATCTTTCAATTTCATTTTAATAGGTAGTTATGTGTCTTACCATACTAGAATAGAATAAATTCAATTTATGTTACACACTAAGACTATATATCGATTATCAGCATGAAACTAATCACGGCACAACGAAAGAGATTAAGGCCAAAAATTATTTACCTAGCAAAAATAAAACATGAAATACTAGATTGAAATATTAAATTTCATCACTGTATGTATCACTTAGTGTCTATTGCTCATATACATTCTGTAGGAAAATTAATAATAGTGTCATAGGTACTTTAATTTTTCCTTTAATCCTTTCAAGAACTCAGAGGCGAAACAATATTTTTAGGAGCTTTTTCCTTAGCTAAGCAGTAATTTTCTCATGATTTATTAGAAAAAAAATGTTTTGGTAATTTCCAATGAAGGCAACAGATGGCAGCACAAGCTCTAATTTTTCTTATGGATTTATACACCCATTTACTCTATCGATACGGGAACGTCCGAAACGTCCCTTCAAGTAAAAGGCGGCGGCCGTCCGAATAGCACTGCGAAATTTCCAGCCCCTTTCGTTAAGTGTGATTGAGTTCATCCTCGCGGCGCGCGCTTTCTTAGTTAGAGTAGCTTGCTCAGATGGGTTTGGGGACAAGTGGGGTTTTCTTAGAATTCTTTCAATGCCAGCTGTAATCATGATTTTTGAGGGGGGGAGGTGAATTTCCCTTATCTTTGAAAGAGGAACTCGGGCGTTCCCGTATTTTGAGGTTCCTCTATTCCAATAATCTTAGGAATCAGAGGGTTAATATCAATTTAACGGAGAAATATAAATTATTTATGCTCCTGTAGGGTTTAATGTATTTTCGGGTAGCTTAGCTTTCCGGCATTTTTAATGTGTTGTTATGGATATCAAAGATAACATTTCGTACATTGGCTGATTCTTTTGTTTCCTTAATATGTTTGCAGCCTTCTTACCATCTATTAAATGCATTTCAACTTAAAATTCTTTTTCAAACTAAGGTGTCTTGATGAGAAGCCAATACTTTGATTTAAATTTGTTTGATAGACAGACTCAACGTAATCCCCCTCTATAATGGCATCAGTGGTTTCTAAATTATCCGGAACAATGTTAAAACATATTTTCCTTAAAGTAAAAGGGTATAATAAAAATCCTCAAACAAATTTTTCTGTATTTTAACTAGATTGGTATGTTATGTAAACAATGAAAATGAGATTAAATAATTCATCATATTTAAGAAACTTATGTCACTAACATTGCTACTACTATACGTGCGGTAATTTATTGGTTATAAAGACAACAAATTCTGTACGGTATTCATAAAAAATAAAGAATGTAAACCACAAGGATTCATAACTATAAATTTATAACTTTAACATCTAAATCAGAGAAGTGACAATTTTTATTGTCACTTCTCTGATTTATATGTAAAACCTACATAATAAACTACATTCTCTTCTTCAATTGGTGACGCAAGTACTACTGCAGTCCTTATTCCTCATTACAATACGTAATTTCAGGCACTGAAAATGCGTATATATTTCATCCCACATTTGGGCTCTGTTTCAGTTCCCTGTTTGCATGAATAACCTCTTAGATAGTAGTCTGACTATGCTTTGTTGTGTGGCATTGTCTCAAAACAATAGTTTCCCTTAAGATATGGACTACGGCAACGTAAGTATTGATTCGGACTATTGAAGCAGAGCCGCTTAATGGTGATTTAGACTTGTCATCAAACAGTTTATACAACTAAATGGCTCACTCTGTAATGCAACCTCAGCATGCGCTAAGATTGATAGCATGTATGTCTTGAAAATACATGTGTTATTGCCTGTAAGACGAATTCTAATTAGTTTGTTGAAGCAATATTTTGCAATCGTAGTTCTCGAGGATGTCATCTGACTCATGAAAATTCATATTTTCTTAATACTTTCTAATAATACCTAAAAATGTTTTTCAAGTAATGTTAAAATAATGGATTTTTGGAATTTGAATAGATTTAAAAAAGAAATAGATTTAAAATGATTGAATAAAAATAATTAAATGACCATTAATTTTTTATGATGGGTAGAAATGATTCCTAACACGCATGGAATTCCATGGAATGTTAGGAAGTATCATTACAACTGACTATGGAGTGTAATTAAAATTTCAGCAATGTACTTATATTGAATAAAAGGTCTGTCTGCTATAGTGATAAAATGTTTTTATGCATAATTTTGATGCATTAAATAGTTTAAAAGAGGTACTGCAAAATTGATAGCATATTTATTCAAACATGTAATCTACATGAAAAATTTGTTCATGTTACTTTTTGTGAAATTTCCAAGCTTTTGGAATAACATAATTTATGAGAGCATAAAAAATCCTCCAATATTACAGGCGGAAATTTCACAATTCACAAACATGTCATTTTCTCTTGTAATGGATTCGCCAAAAGATTTATTTACAGGAATAATATACAACCAAATAATATTCAACGCCACTATATAAGAACTGCTACTTCTTAATAAACTAATAAAAGAAAAAAATTCGAAATTTGGTAAATAAAAAATCATTGATTTTATAAAAATAGCATTACTTTGTGACATATGATGATATTTTATTATTAAACTCAGCTGTAAAAGAAAATTAGCTTCAAGAATTGAAATTGAAAATTACTTCAATCTTGGAAAATATTGTCTTGCATAATCAGTCGTTACAAGTACTAAATATCATACGGATGCATGAATGTAATACCCATTGAATTATGTTAAAAAGTATTTAGATTAGTTCATAAACAGAATTTTTGTATGAAACATAGATTTCCTAAGGCCGGCTTGCAAGAACATTTAAAATAAAATCCTTCACCTGAATGAATGGATTTTCCTTTTAATTTTCCTTTCTTAATTTCCTTTCGATTTTGTATTGTCAGTGTTATACAATTACAATTCCTGACTGATTTAGCTATCCATTGAGTGCGAATTCTTTTAGTAAATTTAATTATAGACAAGGGGTCTAATTATTAAACGTATTCGTTTCGTTGTAAATTAATTTTCTAAATAGTCTTCGAACATTTATTGAATAACTATGAAAGTTCAGTTATGAAATTAACAAAAGAAAGAAAAAAGAACCGAATAAAAGGATGAAGCGAAAAGAGGAAACAAACTATTTTTGAGAATTATTCCAATGGAAATTAACAAAATAAAGAACATTTATTCGAAAATAAAAACAATTATTGAAAAGATGCTTGCTTATGCATCAAAAGCGATAGCAGCGATTGTATTGTCTGCGATATCTGTTCTTTATTTTTTTTTTAAGTTCAGAATGTATGTCCTATTCAAGAACTGGGAAACTATCCATTCTAACATTTTTTCCCTTGCTTTTACACAAAAGAAAATGATAAATAACAGTTGAGAAAAAGAGAGAGAAAAAGAGCGAAACAAGGACATATTGCGAATGTTTTGTTTAAAATTGTATAATTAAAAATATTTAAATATTAATATGAATATGAACTACATATCAGAACACTCTATTAATTTATTTTTGCTTTGTTTTGCTGGGAAATTTTGCATTTATCAGATATCAACCATGGCAATCATTTTTATATTCAGCTACAAAAAAAGGGAATAATACAAATAAATACTAATTCCATTTTACAATCTTTTTGCTTATTTTGCATAGATTATTTTAATTATTGAATTGTATTTTGCGTTGTTAATCATGTTATGTTATATTAATAGCGGGCATTGAATATTTTTTTAGATTTGCGTGCATAAGCATCTTAATTTAAAGAATAATCTATTCGCAGTTACCAGTTTCTTACATCACACAAATTTTGTTATAAAACTTCATCAATCGAATTTTTCTCTTTGGAGATATCAGATATTTTTGTTACAGAATGACATATTTTCAATTTAACTCTATGGACGACTTTTATTTATTTACTAGCAGTACGCGCACGGCGTTGCCCGTGGAATCAGGACTTCAATAACAACAAAAAAAAATCACCCACAATGACGCGTAAAAGTTTTGAAAACAGAATCAAAACAAAAGATACAAATTATTGATTTTCCCGCTTATTTTTCTTCGCGATAACGCATTTGAACTGTAGGAAAACAGTACAGAGTATCAAATAAACCGATATTTTCGGAAAAAAACTTTTAGGATTTAAAAGATTGATTCCTATAAACCAGGTAAAATGTTAACGAATGAAATCTTAAACGATTTCAAATGGAACAATACGCCTCGAAAGATACAGACAAACATAATTTCTATAGTATTTAAATATATCCAAAATGAATCAGAGAAGAAGAAAAAAAAAGAGAGATGAAATCTTCCACTTCAGGTTTAAACTTTGAAGCCACATAATGAGAATAGCTCCTGGAAGACATATTTCAATTTTTTCCAGTCTCCTGTAACTAAAGATATCAGACGCTAAGCAAAGGGATTATGACGACATGTTGTTCCGAAAAAATGCATGTCGGGAAAATAAGTCACGCGACCTTGATTACGAAGAATCGTGAAGGGAATTTTGAAGCCAGAAGCACTTCAGAAAAATATTAATTAAAATTCAACCAACTGTTCAATTTTAATCATTTTTGTTTTAATCACGGAGAAACGTTATATTTATTACTTCAACAAATTTCAAATTGATAACAAACTTAGAACGGCGGCTGCAAGAAATTGAAATTCCAAATGAAGTTTTTTAAGGTTAGCCGCCTTTCTTCAAAAAAAATCTGAAAATTCAGTCAATTACGTTAGAAATTCAAAACTAATTTCATTAAAATGGAAATTGCTTGCTCTTTTTGATGGTATATCTATTTTTTCGTACAATTATCCGAAACCATTCTATTGAGAAATTAGTGCGAAAAATCAACCAAAACAACACAAAGTATTAAATAAAAATTTTTCTAGATTAAATTTTAAAATTCCGGCTTCTAGGTGCATTGAGTCACCATTAAGACTACCTGCGTGGCAAATTTCAAGGCTGTAAGTGAGATAGATTCGTCTGGACATCGCACTCTCACACACACACACAAACATTGCCTTTTATAAGTATAGAGATAAGTGTAGATTTATTTATTTTTTTTTTTTGGATTCACAGAAATTTCTTACCCACTATCTACTTCCGTTTTCCGGTAACCCTCCGATTTAAGCTAGCCTAGTCCATTTGGATACTGTATCAAAATTTAACTGCCAGTGATTATCTAAATCGTTTGGTTAAAAATTTAACCGCCAAACAAAGTCGACAAACAGAGCGATAATGAGCAATTTTGGCAGCCTTTCCACAAAATTAGTCACTTATTTTAAGAAAACATTGAGAAACAGCAATAGAAACATCAAGTTTAATATTTTCAAAGTATTCCTAAACCATAACAATAAAAAAAATTACATTAAACATTAATTAACATATTCAAACACAGCTTTGACATTTTAAAGAATCCCATTGATGAGGAACTATACCGGAAGTTGGTCGATATGGCGGAAGTTCTACATTAGGAATCCCAAATAAACGAAGCAGAAAGCTCGTCTATACCTGAGTTTTGTTCCGTAAATTGATCATATATTTTGTGCATTTTATTTTATTATAGTTGTTACGTAGAACATAATCGCTAGCTGAGGAATACAGAGGCTGTTCACACATTTTTTTAGACGACTTCGTTTCGCTGTAGGAAAAATTCGTTTGCTTAGAAAAATTTATTTAAAGAACAATAACATTTTTGTAGCCATAAGTTATCATCTGCTACCTACAAGTTTTGTTTACGTGGCAATGGCGCTTTTTAAGAAGCAATGGTTGGAACGCTATGTTTCTGCTCTTTCCGAAGAGAGTTAATCTTATTCAGTTATTTAAGGACGCTGTGAAAGCCATGGTTTTTCGATAGCTGAAGACACAATAGGCAATATTGTTAATAAGAAAGGAAAAAATCGTCAAAGTTTAGTTTGAAGTGGAAAAATTGTTCCAAATATGTACCCAATGATAAAACACAGTTCTTCGAATATTGTAAAGGTGAGATCTTTAAGGTTGAAAGAAAATGATCAATGTCAAAGGTTTGTTTCAAAATCCTTAAAATGCTCATCATTAAGTAAACAAAATTATTAACACTGATTTGAATTGCAAATAGGCCAAAAAATACAATTTTCACCGTCTTTTTCCGCGTCATATCGCTGATCGCAGAACATGCTGCAGAACTCTTTTTGAGAAGCTTTTATCTGGACAAAAATGGGAAAAAAGTGTTGTAACTACAGATGAAGCTTGAATCTATTTAAATCACTGCAAAAAAATATTCAATTTATCATCATCACGGAGGAGAAAAAATCTTAAAACATGGTTCAAAGATTCGAAACAAAAGTTTTCTAAGAGAATTATGATTGCTGGTGTTTTTTCATACAATGGCAAAATAAAAGTAAAGAGAGAGGATAAAAATGTTAAGATCAACTCCACATGCTATCAGGAGCATATTTTATCCATAACCTTTAAATTTGAAATGGCATCTTTTTACCCACAATACCATCAATCAATAGAACTGCACCTAAACGAAGCAAGCAGCCGCACATTACAATCCACTATTAATTTCCTGGAAAAAATAGAACAAGAAGTGGGTATTAAGACTATAACCTTCACTGATATTTCTGGTAAATAGTTCTGTATCACCGATGAGTTTTTGAGATTCTGCACTTTTAAAAAGCTCATTGTCCAAACGTTGACCTGCAAATCTGTGTAGGCTTTGGAAAGCCTTTCAAGAGGAATTGTACAAAATATCTCTACCCACAAAAATCATTATTGTCATGGAAGTTACGATCTAGAAAGATTGTTAAGAATACGGGCAATTAAACTGAATATTTAAAACATAAAAATATTAAGTTAACTAGTTCTGTAAATACAATTAAAATGTCTAAAAAATATGCTACCAGCCTTTGTATAGTTATAATCTTAATTTTTAAATCTATAATATTAGAATTCTGTGAACACTAGACCTCGCTCCCCCAAAGAAAAATTTAAAATTTTCTCTTCATCAAATTTTAAAAAAGTTTAGCCACTGTTGTGAAGACAGCATTGTTTATAGAGACGCAGGACATCATAATTTGACTCTCGAGGAGGTATACTAGTGTCCAAAAGTTTAGCACAATTCTTATGATGTGACAAATTTAGAGTTAATTTGGATAAAATGGTTCGCAAACAGTAGGGGAGAGTGGGACTTACAGTAGTCGGAGCTCACATATTGCAGTGAAAATCTCGTCACGAAAGTGATGAAGAAGAAAAGGGAATTCGACTCATACCGTTTCATAGAATGCTTATAACGAGATGAAACTTTCATATATGATTTCGTTTGATGTGCATAATATTTACACGCATTTTCGTAAAAATATCACTAATATTCAGAAAAATCCAAAATTTTCCAGCATGGTTTTTCCTTATTACATGCAGTGTTTTCAACCAAATTATGCGAAACTTACAGAATACGTGACAATATTTTTATTGTATTAATTAGTTTTTAACTGCACATTCGCGAAACAGCTTCAAAGTCAGAAATATAGGGCAACTTGTATAAAAATTCCAGTTCGCTACCGTTAAGATTAAGAAAGATATGTGCATTGCAAGAGCTGAATTGCTTTTGTTCTCTAAGAGAAACAAAATGATTAGCATTTTATAAAAAACTGATAGTTTTAAAAATTAAATCTGCGGATAGTAATCGTCGAACTGCAATTGTATGTATTTAATTGGCATACTGAATGTAGTAAATTTATATGTATACATGAGTACTCAGGATATTCAACTTTCATACAATTCAATATTACTGTTCTACATACGAGATTTTCACTGTTAAATGTGAGTTCCGACTACTGTATACCCCACGACTATCCGCAACTGATTTCAAACCATTGTATCTATATTCACACCAAATTTGTCGCATCTTCAGAATTGTGCTAAACATTTGGACACCAGTGTACCTTCTTTGTCCCCATATATATATTATCTTACAAGGCTATATTTACAACAATGTACAAAATAAATACTACACACTGTAGCGGTTACAATTCACTGCCTTCTCCTTTCTATGGTAGGTGGCGCTACTGGAGCCATCCTTTTTCCCATGATGCCTCTCTCTCATTCTAGTCTGTATACTTGTCTTGTGTTGTTGTCTGTTTTCGTTGTTTTTCTTTAATGTACTGTGTCGTGGAACTTAGCCATATAAAAATGGTTCCTGAAATTGAATTGATTCTTCAACAGCGGCATTCCATATAAACATGAGTCTCGTCCCTCTACAATGGCGCCCAACGTAAAATTTTAATGGAAATTGAAACAGTGTCAACCAGACACTTGCCATGATATTTTTCCCGCTTTGGGAAATAAGCGATACATTTTGATAAAGCATCGACTCGTCTCGACATGTTATGTTTCTTTTGCATCCTGCGAAATTCTTTTAAGAAGATTGGCCCATCCTACACTTCTCACCATTTTTCCCGCCCCGGGAAGTAATTCTGTTTTAGGAAAAAGATCGCACCGGTCAAAGTTCGAATGTACAGTGTTGCCCTAACACGATGTGAAAATTTTCGTATGTTCTACAGTGATTTTGCGGCAAGAATAATTTTTTCTCTCTTAACCTGCAAATTTGTGCTTTCGTTTTAGTGAAAGTTCTGTTTCTTCTAAAGTGATTCTTCCAAGAATTTTGTGTTGCATTCTTTTCAAAGTGAAATCTCCATAAATTTGTGTTGTGATAATGATCTTTACGATTAAATGCGCTTCTAAATATAAGCAGTTTTGTTTCGACAGAAGCTGGAATTCAAAAGTATTCCGTTTTCTTCAACCCGGAAGTACGGGGAAAATATCTTTTCCGCTGAATCATCGTTCTGTGATTTAATACCTTTTTGTGACTCATATTTTTACTTCGTTTTCATCATGTTATTGATATTTTAGTTTCTTTTCAAGAAAAAGATACATGCATAATTGTGTGTTTTGAAAATAAATAATCGTTTTCCATTGTTTGTATAAAGTGGAAATAATGTATATATCTCCTGAAGGAAAGAAGCATTTTTTTAAATTTTAAGAGCTTGCTTTTTTTTCTCCCCTTCTCTTTCATTCTTTTTGTGAAAAAGATATCAAATTTGGTGTTTTTTGTTGGATCCAATTCATTTTTTTAAAAAACGTATTGATTTGGTTAATTAAATTTTTCTATGCAAGTTTGATATTGTATTCTGTGTTCTTATAAAATTATTTTAAAAATGGTCGACCATTCGCAATAAAATATTCTAATTAAGAATTATTCCTGTTCTACTGATTAAAAGGCATAAAGATTCTAGGCATGCTATTCTTATAGTTGAAATGGTAGCTAAATAATATATGTTCTGCTTGTTACGATATATTTATTTTTTTTAAAGTTTTATGTTTTTATAATAACTCGTAGTTATTGCATATCAATTATATAAAAAGGTTAAGTGTAAAAAAATTTCAGATTTTTAGCTTTACAGAAACAGGTAGGGTATTACAACTGCTTCAAATCTCTTGGTGCACTTAATTTTTGCTCTAAATATTTATAGATGTGATGGTAATTTTTAAAAGAATTTTATCAAAAATATTGTTGGATTTTTAATTAGTTATTGATTTCATAGTATCTTTATGCATGCTTATTTTATTGGTTATATTATCTTCAAAGGAGAGGGTAGTTTTGTAACCATTACTTAAAATTGAATTTACAAGTTTTCTTGGGTTAATTAACAGTTTCATTTCAATAATTGCGTAGGGTAAAAATGGCTTATCTTTCTAAGGGCAAGAAAACTGACCTCTTTAACTTAGCATCAGAATTACGCAATGATGTTACATCTAATGATAAAATAATTGATTTACATGACAAAATAACTAAATCTACATTCTTTAAGGATAACGAGCAGTTTGTTAAAGATACGTTTAATAATATCGTTGACGAACGGAAAAAGTTGGAAGAAGTAAAGAAAGTAGAAACAGAAAAACAGCGTCTAGCTGAGGAAAGAGCATTTGCGCTTGAAAAGCTTAGGCTGCAGAATCACAATTCAACAGCAATGCTAGTCCAATTGATACTAATCCAACGCGGTTTGATTTAAAAACTGTTTTACCTACATTTAACCCTGATACAGACGACATGACATTATTTTTAACGATGTTTGAAAGACAGATGAAGTTTTCGAACGTATCTACAGATTATTGGGTGTCATATCTAATTGGAGTACTTCCAAGTGATGTAGGCAAATTAATAGCAAGAGAACCCGAAGAAATGTTTAAGAATTACACCCATGTTCGTACTATATTGTTGCAAAGGTTTAAGCTGACAGCAGACCGATTTAGAATTCTTTTTAGTCGACATCAGAAACGTGATCATTCTACTTGGAAAGATTTCTTTTTCGAGCTTCGAACTTACTTTGAAGGTTGGCTCAGTGAATTAGAAATTAGTTCATTTGACAAGTTAAAAGAACTGACCATCGCGGATCAAATTAAGAAAAAATGTCCTCCAGTATATAAAAATCACTATTTAGATATTTGGGAAACACTCAATGATCCTGTCACGTTAGCTGAAAAGCTGGACTTGTATGAAAATATAAAATCACCTTATCAAAAAGTTATAAAAAATCCTAAATCACAAGAATGGTACAAACCTAAATTCCCTAGAAATGCCGGTAGTCAGAACTTAAAGAACTCTCAATTCACCAAATTTGAAAAGACAGATTCTTCCAGTACTCACAAAAATACTATATCTAACTCAAGCAATATGCTATCACGAAATGTGGACAACTCTGTTTATTGTTATGGATGTGGCTATCCAGGATTTATAAAATCCAAATGTCCAAAATGTTCTCCGAAGAAAGACGGTGCTCATGTCAATGCTATACAGGTGTTTACTTGTTTTACCCTTCCGGTAGCCTTACTTGACATTGAAGTGTATGAAGCTACAGGAACAGTTTGTGCTGACACAGGAGCCAGTCAGTCAGTTGGTGGGGAATTAATGTTTAATTTTTTACAGAAGCGTGGTCAGAAGTTCATAGAAATCGATCTTGCGGTGTGTCTGGCTGATGGTCAGCAATCCACATCAACTGTTCTAAAAACTACAGTGCCAATCACAGTACATGGCCGAACTTTCCGTACTGATTTAATTTTTCTGCCACATGCTAAAGGTAATCGTACTCTCCTAGGAGTTGACTTTTTAAGGAAATCAGGAATTGTGATGGACATGCACAACAATTTCTGGTATTTTGGCGATAAACCCAACTGCAGAATACCCTTTGCAAAAGATATTCCCTTACCAACAAATAATAATCCTGTCGAAATAAATAGGAGTTCTTGTCCGACGAATTCCATTACAAGTGATGATCCAGTACAAAGCAACCTTGTTGTACCTGAAACTGATAATCTTTGTTTACGTATAGAGGAAGGACAGAATTTTGATACAGAAAATAAAAATCGCTTAACTGCCTTGCTTAATGAAAATGAAGAAATTTTCCGACTAGGAGGAGAACCAACTCCTTATGTAAAGCACTATATAAACACAGGTGACCACCCACCAGTTGCATCTACACCTTATAGATTATCTCCAACAACGAAAGAGCTGTTAAGAACAGAAATTTACAAACTGTTAGCCAATGATGTTATAGAAGAATGCGAATCGCCGTTTGCCGCACCGGTAGTTTTAGTCCCCAAGCCTAATGGAGATATTAGATTGTGTATAGATTATCGTAAGCTGAATGCGATAACTATACCTGACAAGTATCCACTGCCTGTTATGGATACCCTTTTACACGATGCAAAATCTACTGCTTTTATGTCTACCCTTGACTTAAAGACTGGTTACCACCAAATTGAGGTCAATCCTGATGATAAAGACAAGACTGCATTTGTATGCCCTTTCGGCATGTTTCGATACAAAAGAATGCCTTTTGGTCTTAAAAACGCTCCAGCAACTTTCCAACGCCTTATGGACCAGTTCCGCAATGGACTACCTACAGTGAATATTCTAGTTTATTTAGATGATATTGTTGTACTGTCTGAAACTTTTGAACAGCATATTCAATACTTAAAGATGGTCTTCGATAGACTTCGAAAGTTTAAATTATGTGTAAATAGAGAAAAATGTAAATTCGCATGCGCTCGTGTGAAATATCTTGGGTCGTGGATAACACCTAAGGGAATAGAAGTGGATCAAGATAAAGTTGCAGCAATACAAACATTCCTTGTCCAAGAAATGTTAAACAGTTACAATCATTTTTGCAGACCTGTTCGTGGTATAGGAAATTCATCCCAAATTTTTCAGATATTGCTAGATCCCTTAGCAATTTGACAAAAAAAAACATTGTTTGGAAATGGAGTGAACAAGAGCAACAAGCCTTTCAAACTCTAAAGCAACGCTTGGTAACTCCGCCAGTATTGAGGTAAGTTGATCCTACTAAGCCTTTTATCATCCGAACGTATGCAAGTGGTTACGCTTTAGGCGCAGTTCTTCTACAGGGAGACAGCCCCGCCGATGAAAGACCAATAGAATATGCCAGTAGACTCTTGAGCTCTGCTGATAAAAATTGCTCTACAACTGAAAGAGAAGCCTTGGCTGTAGTCTGGGCCTTGGATAAATTTCGAGGATATATTAAAGGTGCAGATATTATAGTGGCATCTGACCATTAACCATTAAAGTGGTTAATGACTTTATTGTCACCCACTGGCAGGTTAGCCAGATGGGCACTTCAGATTCAAACTTATAACTTGAAAATCGATTATTTTCCAGGCAAATGTAACGTTGTGGCCGACATGCTTTCTCGACCTGAGTGCTGTGATAAACAAACTTGTGAATTACAAACTGTTGTTATTGATGTCCCATCAAGAAGAGCTGGTGAACTTCGAACGGAACAGTTGAAAGATCCTGAACTGAAGAAGATCATGGATTGGTTTGAGGATATCAACAAAAGTGTTGAATTTGCGAATTGGATAGAAAGGGGGTACGTCTTAAATCAAGGAGTACTCTACCGTTACTCCCCACATTCTGAAGTGGAGGAGGCTCAGCTAGTTGTCCCATCTCATGAAAGAGAAAAAATTTTAAAACTCCACCATGATTCGCCCACAGCTTCACATTACGGAGCAGATGGAACATTTTCTCGAATATCATCCAGATATTACTGGACAGGCATGAGAAAATATATTGCCGATTACGTCAAGACCTGTGCAGAATGCATCAGATATAAAGCAACGAACCAGAAACCTGCTGGTCTCTTACAGACACCTGTATCTGCTCGACGTTTTGAAAGTATAGCTATCGATCTTTTTGGGCCCTTACCGGAAACGGGTGAAGGCATGAAGTGGATATCATTGTTGAAGATTGCACAACAAAGTGGGTAGAGTTATTCCCATTAAAGCAAGCTACTGCTAAAGAATGTGCCTTAACACTACTAAATGAAGTCTTCTTAAGATATGGATTACCGCGTCGTCTAATAAGTGATAATGGTTCACAATTTGTTAGTGCAATCATGCAACAGTTGTGTTATGTCCTAAACATCAATCAAAGTCTAATTCCTGTTTACCATCCACAGGCAAACCCTGTTGAGCGTAAAAATAGAGATTTGAAACCTCGTTTGGCAATGATGGTAGGTAACAACCATACCTTATGGAATGAGCAATTACCAGCTATTAGATTTGCAATGAACACTGCAAAATGCGAAACTACTGGATGCACTGCAGCTTACTTGAACTTTGCCCGAGAATTAAGAACTTTAGACGATGTTAATACTGACCTGCGGTCTGTTATTCATAATGATAATTTTGTTCCAGAATTCACTCCTTATTTAAAACGTTTTGAGAGGAATATGTCACAAATTAAAGAAAATATCGAGAAAAGTCAAGATCGTCGAAAAGCATATGCAGACAAATCACGTAAACCAAGCCCTAAACCTGATGATTTAGTTTGGGTAAAACTTCACCCATTAAGTAAAGCAAACCAAAGCAAAAGTGCAAAGTTGATGCCGAGAAAAGATGGACCTTACGTCATTCTATCCCAGAAATCACCTACAACCTTTGTCATAGCCAGTTGTGACAAACCTGATGAACCTTTAGGTGCATACCACGTATCATCTCTAAAACCTTTTCAAAATGTCATACAGAACCAATCTCCTGTGGCGCCTTTAAGAAGAAGAGGTAGACCTCCAAAAGAGCCTTCTGTTTCTAATGAAGGTCCTGGGAAAAACGCAAAAATATCAAAAATCACACCACCTCGCCGGGACGGTCTTCGGAGGTGTAGGGGGAGGATGTTGCGGTTACAATTCACTGCCTTCTCCTTTCTATGGTAGGTGGTGCTACTGGAGCCATCCTTTTTCCCATGATGCCTCTCTCATTCTAGTCTGTATACTTGTCTTGTGTTGTTGTCTGTTTTCATTGTTTTTCTTTAATGTACTGTGTCGTGGAATTAGCCATATAAAAATGGTTCCTGAAATTGAATTGATTCTTCAACAGCGGCATTCCATATAAACATGAGTCTCGTCCCTCTACAACACCAAAATTGTGTGTAAATTTTACTTCCAAACCAATACAAACACGTTACAAAAATAAAATGCAGAAGCGAGTCTGCTAAAATATTTCAGCAATGCAATGAAATTCAAGTGAAATAAAACTCTTATAAGACATTAATTTCCCAAGAAAGAAATTTTTACTATCATAACCTTAACAGTGTCTTGGTTGGACTGTCGATCGATTGGTTGGTTTGTGTTTTTTGGCACAAGAGCCAGATTTCGCTAAGCTCCGACACCTTAACAGTGGTAATAGCACTTGTAGATGGATGAAATATCTTGATGAATAAATACGCAAAAAAACGAATAACAGATAACCTTCTTCAAATTTTTATAATATGAGCCGTTTTGTAAAATCACTGAAGAACCTTTCACGAAAAGTGAAAAATAAGATTCGACGGGACTAAACAGGGAAAACAACTATCAATAAGAAACTAATGGTTCTATTTTTCTCTCTCCCTTTCTTTTATTGTGAATTATTTTCACAAATCGTTGCTTTCATCCGTATTAACACTATGACATTGAATTATCTGTTTTATCGGTATTAACAAAATTACCATTGTATATGTCTATTTTTATCGTATGAATGAAATTGCAAATAAACGTTTGCTTTTATCAGTGCTTACAAGAATAAAGTTGCACGTCTCGCCTTTACCAAAATAATTCAAACATTTTAATGGTGCCAAACTCGCCATTGACTCACCAAAATGTCGAAATCAGTAAAATGGCCTATAAGTGGAAAAGATTTTTAAAATATCGGAAATAAAACATTTACACCGTTTTCTCTTCCTTCAAGAAACATTTATGACAAATTCGAAGGAAATCGAATGACGCGTTTGGTCATAATCGCCTAACAAACAAATTTACAGACAGACATAGTGCTCAATGGTTGAGTCAAGACGTAGACTTCGCTTCGCACGGTCAATAGAGCAGAAAATACATATATCTGTCTGCTAAATATGGTTAAGTGTTAAAATGGGGGAATGGGTTAATATATATATATAAGTTATTATATTTGAATTTTAATTTAGCAGTCTAGAATCCTGATTTACAGCACCATTATGATAGATGGGAATATATGATATGTACGACAGATCAATTGGTGCTAAAAATGAATTCAAATAAAAATACAATTGTAAGATTCACTTCCCACACAGCACGAAACTTCCTGGGGACGTACGAATTGCC
>BGPR01000811.1:224896-399452 GCA_013235015.1 Araneus ventricosus | reverse complement strand
AAGAGGGCAGAGTTAAAATTCGTACCTTGATCTGAATGCAATATCATAGGCACGCCATAACATGAAATCCAGCTTCGTACGAGCTCTTCAGCTACAGTCGAGGCTTCCTGATCTGGAATAGGAATTGCTTCAGGCCACTTGGTAAAATAGTCCATTAATACTAAGACATATCGATTACCTTTTGTTGTTACTGGAAAAGGTCCTAGGATATCCAAAGCAATTCTTTCGAATGGTGTGCCCGCATTATATCGCTGCAAGCGACCTTCAGTCTTTGTTTTAGGTCCTTTTCGGGCTCCGCAAGCGTGGCATTCTCTACACCAATTTTCAACATCAGCACGAAGTCGATCCCAGTAAAATCGCTCTCGTGTTTTACTTAAAGTTTTCATGACTCCAAAATGCCCTCTATTTGCGCTGTCATGAGTCTCTCGCAGAACTTCTGGAATTCTACTCTTTGGGAGAATTAGTTGCCATCGACAGGAGTTTCCATCATCACTTTCCCACTTGAGGTAAAGAAGACCGTCCTTAAGATGTAAGGAGTCCCACAGAGCCCAGTATCGTTTTGTTGCAGGACTCTCCGGAGCGATTTCTTGCCAAGATGGTCGATCCGCCGAATTTAGTTTCATCTCCAGAATTGGTTTAATAGCAGGATCTTCTAGCTGCGCCTTTTAGATCTCGCATGAAGACCAGGGATCTACAGTTGTCGTTGTTAAAACTTTCACGGAAATGTCTGTCTCCATTCCGAACTTTTTCACGACATTGGTGCACTGTTTGCAGCTTTCTTTACAAGGTCTTCGGGAGAGGGCATCTGCATTTCCGTGAGAGGTCCATTTTCGATGCTGGATTTCGAAATCATACTCCTGAATTCTTTGGATCCAGCGAGCTATCTGGCCTTCAGGTTCCTTAAAATTCAAAAGCCATCTTAAAGAAGCATGATCAGTTCGCAGAAGAAATTTTCGTCCATAAAGATAGTGATGAAAATGCTCTATAGATTTGACAATGGCTAGTAATTCTTTATGTGTGACACAATAATTTCTTTCTGGCTTACCCAAGGTCTTGCTGAAGTAAGCGATAACACGTTCCTCGTTTCCAATGTTCTGGGATAGCACGGCTCCTATTCCTTCATTACTAGCATCGGTATCCAAAATGAACTCTTTGTCAGTCCGGGGGTAGGTCAAAATAGGAGAAGATGTCAAAGCCTGCTTTAAACTATTGAAAGATTTCTCACATTCTTCTGTCCAAGTAAAATTTGATTTAGCTTCAGTTAATTTATGTAGAGGTCTTGCTATTGTGGAGACATTTTTCACAAAACGACGATAATTGGTGCACAGTCCTAGGAAACTTCTGAGATCGTGTACCGTCTCTGGACGAGGCCAATCAACTACTGCCTTAATTTTCCCTGGATCAGTTTTAACTTCTTCTGCTGAAATAACGTGTCCGAGATAAGTAACCTCCTTTTGGAAAAACCTGCATTTCTTGGACTTAATTTTAGGTTGGCTTTTTGTAGCCTCTGGAATACTTTACGAAGGTTATTTAGATGTTCTTCAAATGTTCGCCCTACTATTATAATGTCATCTAGATACACTAAGCAGACTTCAGACGATAGACCACGTAATACTGTCTCCATCAGTCTTTCAAATGTTGCTGGGGCGTTACAAAGTCCGAAAGGCATTACCTTAAATTGCCAAAGTCCTTGTCCGGTGGTGAAGGCTGTCTTTTCTCTATCTTCAGGTCGGACCTCCACTTGCCAGTATCCACTTTTCAAATCCAGTGTCGTAAAGCATTTACTTCCGTTCAAAGCATCCAGGTTGTCGTCTATCCGGGGTAGAGGATAACTATCCTTTATGGTAATCTCGTTTAACTTCCTGTAGTCAACACAGAAACGTGTCGACCCATCTTTCTTCTTAACAAGCACAATAGGCGAAGCCCAAGGGCCTGATGATTCCTCAATTATCCCATTGTCAACCATTTCTTTAACTATATGTTCTGATTCTTCTTTCCTTGCAAGTGGCAAACGTCTTGGATATTGCTTTATTGGTGGATGGTCACCTGTATTAATTCTATGTTGTGTCATATTGCAACGGCCGACATCAGCGTCACAGATCGAAAATAAGTCCTGAAATTCATTGAGTAACTTCCTTACTGCTATTCGTTGTTCTTCATTGAGTATTTGAAGATTCTCCAAGGTTTACTGTAGATGTTGTGCTCCAGAAAATTCTTGAGGACGAACGATGATATCCACTACTGGTTCACAGGTCGCAATAACATCTCCTTTGTCCAGAATCTTGGGATTATTGTTTAAATTCAGAACTCTAACGGGAATGGCTTCCATGTCCAAATCAACGAGTGTGGCCGCCACAAGAACACCTTTCTGGGAGGCTTGGTTAGGAAAGTTCGTTACGGCATATCTGAACTGTCCAGGAGCTTCGGGAATTCCTTGAATAAGACATTCTGAACTTGCTGGTATTATAGTTCTCTTTTTCACCAATACGGAGCACGACTTGGAATGCTGTACATTGGCTGAAAACAGAGGAATTTCCTCTCCTCCTGTCCGTATCTCGTTCTTCTCCAGATCTACTGAAAAGTTGAATTTTTGAAGGAAATCCAGGCCGAGAATACAGGGATTGATGATGTCAGCTACGTAGATTCTGTGATGAAATTGTCTCGAGCCACATTCAATGGATGCATCCAGTTTTCCTCGTATTTCCGTTTTCTCACCAGTAGCGGTCTTTAAAGAAATGTTAAGAGCCGTGTAAATAAGCTGTTTCTTCAATTTTTGTGTCAAGTCTGTTCTTAAAAGAGTGATGTTTGCTCCTGTATCCACCAACATCAAACACTGGATACCAGTGATAGATCCTTCTAAGTAGAGTCCATTTTTCTTTCCGCTAAGCGAGGAGACTCTCGGTCCTTCTTCGGGGGCCCTATTCAGAGAAGGCACCCTTCGCCCCTCAAGACAGCCTTTTGTTAGTTTTCCTGGTTCAAAGTAATCGCCTGGCACTCCCTCTGCACATGTCCCTTCTTGTTGCACTTCCAGCAAGTGACGTTCGGGTTTCGCCGAGGAGTGTTCTTCTTTCCAGTAACACTACCGTTTAATAATTTTTCCAGCCTGTTGAAGAAGAATTCAAATTTGTCATCTCTTTCTCTACTCGTATGATTATCCGTCTCCATTGATCTGACATGTCTGGATGTCTTGGAAACAGTTCTCGCAGCTTCATATTTCGTACTATAAGCCAGGGATGATTTCAGATCTTTTGCGTCCATCAATCTGGTTGAATGTTGCGTGTCTTCGTCTCTGATGGCGTCGACGAAGTACTGGGCTGCTAAGCTTTCCCGAACATCCAGAGGGCACTCAGCGTAGGCCAGGCTCATTAGTCGTTCCACATCGGCAGCCAATTCTTGAAGGCTTTCTCCTGGCTTCTGTCTTCTTGTTTTGAGTTCAGTTCTACAAAATTGAGTCAGGTGGCTGTCTCCAAATCTAGATTCCAAAGTTTTCTCGACCGTCGTTAAGTCTGTCAACTTATCAGCTGGAATTCCTTGAAGAACCTCCGCTGCTGATCCTCGGAGCGATGCCACAAGTTGACTGGCTTTCACAAAATCCGTCCATCCATTTGTAAAGCTCACAACGTCAAACTGAGTCTTAAAGACTGTCCATGATGTCTGTCCGTCGAATGTCAGGGGTTTGACTGTCGGTCGAGAAGATATGAATTCTGGACCAGCTGGAAAATAGTTTGGCCTTTCCTCAAGTTCACTTATTCTTCTCTCGAGGTTGCCTATCTTCTCTTGAACTTCGCAATTTGACTCCTCGATCTTCCTTTGAACTTCGTTCTTAACTTTATCGATTTTTAATTTCACACATTGCACTTCCTCTTCTATTTTTCTAATGCATCCGCCAACATGAATCTTCATTTCTTCAACTTGACTCTCGTTGTGTGCTTGGATCTGACTTTTTATTTCTTCTTGTCCGGATCGCATCACTTGTTCTAATATCTCTTGTCCGGATCGCATCTCTTCCTGTCCAGCCTCCATTTTGTCTTCCAAACCGGCTTTCATCTCCTCCATCATGGCAAAGAGCTTCTCAAACTTCTCATCCATTGCTCTGGTCAAAGGTTTGGTTTCTGGCATTCACAGGAAACTCTAAAGATCCCACTTCTGTCACCAAATGTAACGAAATTGCTTTGTGGGTGTACGTGAATACAGTCCAATAAGCAGGATTACAAAAATAAAACTCTTTATTTTACAGGTATTCTAAGCAAAGAAACATAACACAAATTTTAAAGCAGCACTTGTAAAAATTCACTACAGAGATTACCATTAAATCTCAACACAGCGCTCAAAGGTTTCTTATTAGCTCACCAGCTTGCTTGCAGATCAAAATCCAACTAACTCTTCTTGGCTTGAGAGCTTGCTTTGTATACTTTTCAACAGGAAGTGACTTCATTACTCAGGAAGTGACATAATCTCTAGAAAGTTCATGAAACCTGTAGAAATATGTTGAAAGTTCGAGGTCCTTCTAGAGAATTCCTTTTGTCGCCAAAGTCTCCAACTTTGTCGCCAAGTCGCCAAAATGATCGCCAAACTTGTCGCCAAGGTCGCCAAATTTATCGCCAAGTCGCCAAGCTTGTCGCCAAGATTAGCATCTCAGGGAAACGACTTTATAGCTTTGTAACAATATCCTATATTAACTCGCCGAGTTATAGCGACAGTAAAAATTTACGAACTGTACATCAAATACAGTCGACGCTCGTTATTACGATCTCACATTATAAATACCATTCCTTTATAACGACCAGTGATAAAATCCCCAACTGTGTTTCCCTATAAACTATGTTATTTTACTTCCGGTATAATGACCGTATAGTGTCGTCTAATCCCAATACAAGGTCCGAATTCAGCGAACACTCTTCCCGGTATTTTTACAAAAAGAACATGTTTCTAAACATAAATGACCTTGGTTATTGTATTGCCAAGCTTCGTAGATGTAGAGTCTTCAGTGTTACTGTTCAACTTTGACAGGGGGGGGGAGAGAATTACCACTCACCATAGCGCGGAAATTAGAATAGCCTAGAATAAAAAAAAAATGTTTCAAGTGCTATTGAGACTTTTAAATTTTTTTTGAAAGGTAGAACATTATTTATCATCTTTAACTGAAATGGAAAATTATGTTTTGTAAAAAGCACCTATGCATAAAAGACAAACAACCATTTCTGATTTTTTCTTAGAAAATAAATGTTTTGTAAGTACACCTTTTATTTTCTACTTTAAAATCGGTTTTAGAAATATATTTTTAATTGATAAAATTTTATTTTTAATGCCAATGATAAAAAATAAGTTGAGTATTTATTTAGAATCTCTTTAAAAATCGCCTATTTATATGAAACTGCTGAGCGAGCATGTGCACAGTTTTTAATTATATCCACTATAGCGACCACTCGTTATAAAGACCTTTTGATGTGGGACCTAGATGGTCGTTATAACGAGCGTCAACTGTAACACAATCTCACAGCTAAAAATAATACACTCCAGAGAGAAATATATTGGCAACGTGATTCATCGCTTCAGGCCCTCGATCTCTGTAGAGAAGTTGAGAAATCGGGCGCCAAACACAAGCTTTTCCTTCACATATCGGAAATTTACTGACAAAAGACGAACAATACGAATTAATTTGTTATTTTTTGTATACAATGATTGAGCTAATACCACTGCTCTTCTTAGTTATATAATTATTCTCCTGCATGTGTGATTTTGCCTCCTCTTTCGAAGTGCCGCCGGGGTTGGACCGCCAGCTCCCAGCTTAAGCTAAGCAACTGATCCAAATGCATTTCTCTTCATTGCTCTACGAAGCAAAGCAGAAGATTTACCATAATCTGTAAGTATACGAGAAATTCGAGCTGGATAACACTTGAGTTGATTTTGTTCGTTAGCAGGGGGCTAAATGCCTAATGGCAGAGAAATTTCCATATAATTTCCTTTATAAATATGAGACGATAACATTCTCTGCATATTGTTAAGACCGCATCACAGTTGATATTGCTAGAATCAACAGCGAATTAGCTCAAGAGTCTGACAAAAATTGCATTACAGACAACATGTATCATACATATCGTGTGGCAAAAGGAGAAAGATCATTGCGAATATTGTACGATACCATAAGATGTCTTATTAATATCTGCGTGCCATTGGAGAATTTAATGAGTTTTTCATATTGCTTTATAAGCATGAGGCAATAGCATTCTCTGCATATTGTTAAGCCTGCATCACAGCTGCTACTGCCAGAATTACAGAGCCGTGACACAAGATTTCAACAATAATTGCATTACAGATATCATATATATCGTGTGGCAGAAGGACATAATATATTGCTGTATACCATATGATATCGTAAAAAGATCACCGTTTTATACTACAGAATTGTGGGGAGATTTTCATATCAATTTATGAGAGTGAATCAACAACATTCTCTGAATATTGGTAAGAGGATTAAATTGTTTCGATTCTACTTGCAGGAATTGGGTGTTTCCAAGTGCTGACGACTATTGACGGACGTATGATGGCGACTGGGAGATCCGATGCAGTATCCGTGATCACGTTTTCTGCCAGGCACTTGCTGAAGCTGTACGAATTTGGCCAGTCTGGTTTGCAGTGGGTGATCAGTAATTGAAGCTTCTCTTTGTCTTCATCTCTGGTAAAAAGAAACCAAATATTTCAACTAGTTTTGTCATGATGACTGTAATTGTAACTTTTATGTTGTGTATTGTATAAACTGTATTTGTAACTGTGTATTACATATAGTAGTGCTGTTGCGCTGCATAGTTGAGGTTCATGTGACTTCCATCATGTAATAAATCAATATTTAATGATACTTCTTATACTTCTTGCTTGGTAGCGTTCTGATAAGCTCTATTCAAACATCAGTAATGACATTGTGTCAGAAAGATTTTCGATGAAATTGGATTTCTATTGAATGTAATCCACGTTCTTAAATCACGTGCATGATGGATGCGTTTAGAACACCTGCTCCTTTGAAGTTTTCCATTGTAAATATGAAAGAATAGTGGAGAAAATGAAGACAAGAACTGGAGAATACTGTGTGTTCGCCGCGAAAAAATATGAAAGCGCAGATAAAATAAAAATCGCAATCCTTCTAAATCTGCTTGGCAGCGAAAGACTAGAAATCTTCAACACATTCAAATTTAAGCCTCCTGAAAGTAAAGAGAAATATTCTGAGGTTCTAAAGAAATTCGAAGAATACTGTTCACCACGGCAGAATGATGTATATGAACGCTACAAATTATTTTCGTGCGTCCAGCAAGAGGGCCATGCGATTCAATGCTACCTAACTCAGCTAAATACTCTATCATCAACATGCTAATTTGATGAACAAGAAAATGGACTGATTCGCGTCCTAAACGTCCTAGGAATTAGAGATAGTGGATTAAAGAACGACTTCTTTGTGAATCAGGTCTGGGATTTGAAAAGGCTATTGAAATAGTCCGTGCAGATGAAACGAGTCGAGAAAAGCTCCGTAGCATGAAGAAAGAAACAGCAGCGACAGTAAACAGTGTCAATAGAAATAGAAGGCAGAACCAACGAAAACAGGCGTTTCAAGAGTACGAGTGCAAAAAGTATGGAAGAAAACACAAGCCTCGCGAGTGTCCAGCATTTGGAAAAATTTGCACGAAGTGTAACGCGAAAAACCATTTTGCAGCTAAATGTTTCCAGAACTCAAAGAACATTCATAAAATGAAGATAACAGATTATGAACTGGGTATTTACATAGATTCTGTTACCTAAAAGGTACAAGAAAATGAAAAAAGTGAACTAAATAGTGACTCTATGAATAAGAATGTTGAAATTATAAATGAAACATTGTATAAAAGTGTTACATTAACTGTAAATGATATTTCGATGTTGATTTTAAACTTGGTACTGGTGCTGAAGTAAATATTTTGCCATTGTATGTTTTGAATATTGTTAAGTTTAAACCAAAGCTTATCGAAACTAATCTATCTTTAAGTGCATTTGGTAATTTCAAATTGAAGCCAGAAGGTACTATTATAATTAATTGCTCTACTAGTAAACTGAAAAATATTCTTTTGCAATTCTGTGTTGTAAATGTTAAATCCAAACCAATGTTAGGATTAACAGGTTGTGTGGAATTAAAATTAATATAAAGAATTGATGCTACAGAATGTAGTAAAATAAGTAAAAATGAGTTAATTAAGCAATATAAAGATGTATTTACAGGGACAGGTGAATTTGTAGATGACCCATATCACATTACTTTGAAAGATAATGCAATCTGTAATTCACCCACCAAGGCGAGTTCCTCTAGCTTTACAGCCTAAATTAAAAGAAACATTAGATGAATTGGGCAAAGAAAAAATTGTGTCTTAAGTAAATTAAGGTATCTGACTACGTGCGGGAACGAATTTTTGAAAAAGCGCTTTAATGTGCAGTTTCAGTTCATTTTCTGACTCAATATGATTCAAAAGAACCATTAATACCAGTCAGGAAATTTTATGTCATTTGAGATTCAGTAAAATGGGATAATTTAGGTAAAAAACGGGTAAAATTAGAGCAAAAAGCAAAACACTCTAGCAGGAATTCTAATCCATATATTCAAATTATTTCTCTACACAGCACATTTACAGCTATGGTGAAGGCAATGAACTAGGAACTAAGAAATACTTGCATTTACAGGAAAGTTATGGCCAGTCGAGCATTCTCTTATTCAAAATTTCACAAAATGCATAGGTATAATCAATATTAGGCAGCTCTAAATCAAAAACTATTGATCTCAAAACTATATGTCTAGTTCATTGCCTTTACTACACTTAAGACAACATATATACAAAATTTCAAGGAAATATATAGATAATGTTTTGAGATATCGTGTTTTGCGTAAGTGACTTTTGACGAAATATAAGTTTTCCAGAAAACGCGTTTAAAGTTTTCACTTGCCTTTCATTAAAAATTTATTTATTTACCTTCTTTTGAAATTTGTCACATTTGTAGGATATACCTTCTTTATTCAGAATCTTATCACATTTTTTCATTCTGAGAGCCCGTAATTTTTTTCTAGCGTTTTTTGTTCCTGCCAAAGACTGTCTATTAGAAGTGACGATTCTATGTTTATTGAGGTTAAGATATCATTTCAATGTATATGTTGGCCAGGAACTGTTCCCAGTTCATGAAATAATCTTTTAAGACCATAAAATGAATCATTAAACAACAATTAAGTTATCGATGCCACAAATGTCCACAAATGTGCATTTTGGCAAAAATGTTCATAGAAGCTTGTAGAAACTCAAAATCTTATTCAAATTGACATGACTTGCAGATAGAGTGTATAATTAATCGAAATAAATAAAAAGCAAATTAATTTATACTTCAGAGTGCGGTGTATTGGGTATAACGAGGTAAAACAGCCAACTTCCGGTTTCGTTTTTAGCTACCGTGCTTTATAAAAAATTCTATATCTCCGTTTCTATTCATCGTAAAAATAAAATAAACCCAGATTTAGAAAGCTAAATAAATGGGCTTTAAAGTAAAACCATAAAAAAAATTTTTTACACCTTTATCTTTAATGACAATTTTCATGAAACCTATGTATAAAAAACTACTAGAATGCAAAGAATGGTTTTAAAATTATCGAAGTATGATTTTGAAATTGATTATGTACGAGGTAATCAAATGCTTCTCGTTGATAATTTATCGCGTGAATTTCCTGTTAATGAAACTATAAATAATGATCTTGAAATGTTAAATATTGCGCATACTATTTCAAAACATTTACCCATGGGTGAAATGGGAATAATGTAATTTAAAAGGGAAACTGAATTATATCCAGAATTGGAAATAGTTGTAAAATATATTAAAGAGGAATGGCCTAAATTTTATAAAAATGAAGATAATAGTGTAAAATTATATTTTAAAGGTAAAAATGATCTTTAAATTAATGAAGGGCTGTTATTTATGAATGAAAAATCGAGAAAATATATGCTACAACTAATTCATGAAGCTCATTTTGTGAAAAAAAATGTAAGAGAAGGGCTAAAGAAATAACGTATTGGACAGAGATGAACTCAGATATGGAGAAAGTTGTTTCACAGAGAGGGATATGTGATAAATATGAAAAATCTAATAGTAAAGAGCCATTAATACCTCACACAGTTCCTTATAATGAAGGTAATAAGTTCCTTATTTTAAAGATAGGAGTTGATATAATGGACTTTGGTCATTTTAGTTATCTAATTACATTGGAGTCTCTCTATAATGAAATCGATTGGTTCTAGTTGAAACATTTGTTACAGAGAAAATTTCATTATACGGAGTTTAGAGATTTTGGCAGTTATTAAAGTAAATGTTACAAACTTTTTACTAGGTGCGATAAGTTCAAAAGTATTTAATTGTGGCTTTCAATTAAAAATGAAGTTAAATATAATATAAGTTTGTTAAAATTATACTAATTCTTACTGTATAAATAAAATGCTCAAAAGCTAAAACAATTCGCCAATTTAGAGAATAATATGTACTACTATGTATACTTACGTTTATTTTACTTGAAAAAATCCGTTATTTTACATTGCTTTGCATTTCGTGATGTCAAATTTTCATGAAAGTTTCTACATTTTAAGAGTGAGCTAAAAATAGAGTCTGGCACATTTTCTTTCATTTGTAAACTCTTTTAATGGTTTCGAATGATTGCAGCATTTCAGTCCGATGTGTTTTTGGCTGTATCACGTCTTCATTTTCGGAATCATTGTCACTTTCCTGGCTTTTATTGTTGTCCATCAAACTGTTCAAAATCTCTTCATCGGATATCTTCTGTCGGATATGAAGCAGTTCTGCGTTCACTTCTAAAAAGTCGGAGAGAGTTGCACCATCTGTTATTCTTCTATTTCCTTCTACTGTTTTCCTTTTTTCTTTCAAGTCGAACAAGTTCACATCTTCATCGTCGGAATCAAAGTCATCTGACTGATTACTAAATCCTCCCTTTTTGAAGAAATTACGGATTGTTTAGAAAGTTACATCAAAATTCCATACTTTATGAAGTTCTACAATTGTTTTTCGAAGATCGATGTTTTCTTGAACTGTTTCATTTTTTTTCAATTACACTGATCATGTCTTTCAAGATTCTTTTCCTATAGAGCATTTTAAAATTTTAAATTATTCCGAGATCCAGTGGTTTCAATTTAGATGTACAATTAGGAGAAAAGAAAATGATCTTAACATTTTTCAGCTTTTCTCCACAATCTTTTGAATGAGCTGGACAATTGTCGATTAATAAAGGAATTTTATGGTGTTGTTGTCCCATTTGCTTGTCCATGTTTCAACAATCTGCCAAAAATTTCAAATGTCATCCACGATTTTCTGTTGAATTCGAATTTAACTTCCTTTGAAGCACCTTGGAGATTTACATTTGCCAATAACAAGCACCTTTAGCTTTTCATCGCCAGTCATGTTAGCACATAACAAACCTGTGATTCTTTGTTTACTTTCCTATCCTCCGAAACATTTGTCTACTTTAAAAGTTAGAGTTTTTCTAGGGAGACATTTGAAAAAGAGTCCTATTTCTTCTGCATTAAAAATGTTATGCAGCGAAAATTCTAGCAAAATTACGATCTCGAATTCCACGAATCCATTTCAGCATTGCTTTATCCAGATCATCATACTGACACAGTCGTACTCGTTTTTGCTTCGGAACAAAATTTGCTTAATTTTCGCCTATCAATTGACAATTTTTCAGAATCGTAGGAAGTGTACTTGCCTAAATCTGAAACATTTGCGCAAATTCATTCTTTTTAGTGCCTTTATAAATTTCATTTAAAATTCTGATTTTATCAGAGAAACTTATGCTTTTTCTAGTTGACGTTTTGGGTTTCTCTGAAAAACAGGTGTTGACGCATACGCACACAAGGCGAAACTAACCGCTGAATTGTAGCACAAAACAAAAAGAACAGGTTTATTCCATACGAAGAGTCACGTGGCGTTCGTCAAACTCTTGTCCGCAATACACGCAAAATAAAGGAGTGATTGGATAAATGAGTCATTTCGTATCTAAGGTACCCAGGGGTGCCTGAGACACATACTGATGTAGACTCTCACCCACACGGATAAACATAAAACGTGTATTTTCCACATCCATTTGCGGTTTCCACCCCCACCCCCAATTCTGGGGATCTTGACCCGTAGAAATGTTGCTCCCTCTGTAGAAACTCAGGCCCCCAAAACTGCATTAACTTTCACTAGCATTCTATTGCTATATGTTAACGCTGGAATGAACAATGCGAGTGGTTCCTGAAACAGGCAGATGTGAGCGAATTGGTTGCACAGAAATTAGCAACTTTCTTCAAAAATGACAAAAGTCGAAAAGATAAGTCTGAAAAAATTCGTTACAGGGAGACAACCACTTCGTTATATGGAGAATATTTTGAATGTTATTTAACATTCCGATCAAAAATTTCGATATACGGAGAAATCCGTTGTAGACAGTCTTCGTTGTAGGGAGAATCTACTCTATAATGGATTATTATTCAAAATGGATAGAAATTATTAAACTTGCAAATAAATGTGCAGATGTGGTAATAACTAAACTTAAATCAATTTTTTCTAGATTTTGTGTTCCTAAAACTATAATTTCTGATAACATACCATTTAATAGTTATATTCATAAGAAATTTGCAAATGATTGGGACTTTAATTATGCTTTTATTAGTCCTCACTACTCCCCAAGTAATGGAATGGTAGAAAGAGCAGTTGGTATTGCAGAAGGTATTAGGAGAAAGACAGGAAAGATTATTTTGTAGGATTGATGGAGTATAGAAATACACCAAGATCAGGTCTTCAGCTATCTACAGTTCAAATGATGTTTAATCGTAGGTTAAAAACTAAATTACCAATATCCAGCACATTATTAAATGCTGAATTGTTTAATATTATTAGAGAAAAATTAATTAAGAGGCAAAACATTCAAAAATTATATTATGACAAAACTGCTCATCCATTTTCTGAGTTTAAGCAAAAACAAAGTGTTAGGATACTGAATTTTAAAAACAAAACATAGGAACCTGCTGAAATAGTCTCAAAACATAAATTGCTATTGCCAGGTCCTATTTTGTTAAAGACCAGTTTGGTAAAATTATAAGACGTTATAGAAAACATATCAGAAAATCAAATACACCTTTTAACATAGAAGTAAACACTAATGATGATATAATAAGTACTTCACAAACTGATTCAGAAGTACATTTAAATTCCCAAAATCCACAAAATTATAACAGAGCAGATTGCAATGTGCAAAGAAGAAGTGACCGTTTTTTTAAATCACCATCTTACTTAAGTGATGTGTTGCATAATTAATAACTTGAAAGGGGGGTGTCATGATAACTGTAATTGTAACTTTGATGTTGTGTATTGTGTTCACTGCACTCGTAACTGTGTATTATATATAGTATTGCTGTTGTGCTGTATAGTTAACGACCATGTGATGCGGATGTGTCTATTTTCATCATGTAATAAATCAATATTTAATGGAATTTCTTATGTTTCTTGCTTGGTAGTGTTCTGAAGAGCACTATGCAAACACCAACAATGACAAGTTTATTATAAACTAAATGGCCTTGTCCCCTGCTCGCTTCGCTTGCTACAATGATGAAACTGTGGGTCCTAGCGCAGTTATTATAAAAGAAAACAATTATAGTTGAGATTAATTGATTTCCTTCTGATGCTTTAACTTAAAACAGCACAGAATGAAATTGATTTGCCTTGAAAGATGTCTTTTTCTGATTTTGTAATCATTTAGAAGATAAAATAAACAATTTAAGGAAACTAACGTAGAAAATTATGAAGTGAAAACCAAAAACGGTAAATAAGATTTCAAGACATATAAAGTGAAACCTAAGAACAAATTTCTTAGATTTATTAATAAAGAATATAGTATATAAACTTAGCACAATTATCATAAAAGCGACAATTTTATAGATAAATAAAAAATCTCAAACCGATATATCCGTTTGGTTTTTTTTTCTCTCTTTACTCAACACAGGATAAAATTTGCTGACCCTGAAAAGTGTATTTTTCCTATAAATAAAGCATTATGAAGACAAATTCAAAAGGCAAATGAGTTTAAGAAAACTACAAAAGTGCAAGAAAGGTAATAAACTGAACGTAAGAGTAGAGTGCTGTCGCCAATTCTTTTTTGCACCAAATGAGATTGAGTGATAAATAGTGAGTTTTAAGATGAACAATATGTTTACATTTATGCAAGCGAGAAATACTGATGTCTCTGAGAATTCTTTAAAACAATTTATATACATTAAAATTAAAAAAGTCACAGGTCGAAATACAATCCATGAACTGAGCTATCTCATAAGGGATACATTCATGTTCGCCTTACCTCTGCGTAAACACCATTTGCAATCAAGCTGAACAAATTGAAACAAATTATTTCACCTTCTTTTTGAATACCTTTTAAAACTTTCTTCAAACCATTCATATGCAAGTTGAATTCGTTTTCTTTCATAGTTCCGGAAATATTTAATTTCTCGGCTGAAATTCATGTCTAACTCATCCGAAAATAGCTGAAAACAAACTGTCATAATTTTTACGCTTGGAGGGTAAATTCACATCATATATGAATTTCTGTAGATGTTTGCAAATCGTATAGATAAATAACGTGTTTTTTGGGAGCCCCATAAGAGAATTATTTATATAGATTATCAGTCAAAAGAGGTGATAATATATTTTTCACATCAGAACATATGGATTACTTGTAACGGTTCTCGGATAAAACATTCAATGCAGACATCTACGCATATTTCAATACAAATGCAATTTTAAAATTTGCGTAAATTGATTAAAATTTGATTTTTCCTTACGTAGAACAATAAAGTCTCATTTAAATTGCAATATCAAAATAGCGGCTTTTTAAAGCTTGAACTCAAATTTCTACCCTATGCGGTTGGTTATATTTTGTAGGGTACAGAAGAGGAGGATCAGGCTTGAATGGGTGTAGATATTAAATAATTCTGTTTCGTCATCAAAACAGAGTGTGACGGAAGAAAAATTATCTACACCCATTCAAACCTGCACTTCCTCTTCTCAATCCCATAAAATACATTTGTAATAAATTATATTTTTCCGCGTTTCAAATTTGATTATTATTTCCCTCTACTTAAATTCTCAATTAAAAACTACTGCCACTTTAATTTAAATAGGCCCAGATTCAACCGGTTTTAAAACATTTCGCTGAACCCCCTCCTCCAACATTATTTAAAGCGCATGCTTTGGATCCATATTTCCTTTTAATCAAGCCTGCCATGGCTTGATTCTGCTATTATAAAAAACCTTCAAAATGGAATTTTTTTTCCTAAAAGCAAAGCCTGAAATAAAGAAAATTGCTGAATTAAAAAGGCGTCCTCTTTTTCCTAAAAACAATTTCTTATTTTTATCTCATAGGCCTAATTTCAAATAAAAAATTTAAGCCTAAAATAAGGTCTCAGATTTGGCCTAAGTTAAGTATAGATCTAAGACCTAATTGGTTAGAGAAGAGGAGGTGCAGGCTTGAGTGACTGTAGATAATTCTGTTCCTGTCGCACTCTGTCTTGATGACGAAACACAATTATCTACACAAGTCTGCACAAACTCTTCTATAACTTAATAAAATTATATATGCTTTTATCTCTTATACCTTATTTCAAATAAGAAACTTAGGCCTACGATAGTCTAAGGTCTAAGATTAGGCGTGACATACTTTATAGGGTAGAGGAAAGAGATGACGTGCATGCTTAAGCGGGTGTAGATAATACAGTTACCATCACACTCTTTCTTGATGACGACAAAATAATTGAACATGCACTGAAAAAGGAGAAAGACGATAAAGCGGATGGAGTATGGCATTATTAAGCATTCAAGGGAGTTCAAATGTAGTGCAAATTTCGGGCCCAACTTCCCGAAATAATTATTATTTTTATTTTAATTAAATATCTATATAATCAGTTTTTGACAAAGAAATCTTTGAGAAACTGAAATAAAAAACATTTCATGACGGATCGCTTCCAAAAATTTAGTTTCTGTGTCTCCCGTGTAAAAAAGTATTTTTACACAAAACTGTGGAAAAAGAATATCAGAACTTATTTCAACATAATCGAAACGCTCTAATACGAATATTGATCTGACTGTTGACTTAGAAGTCATTCAGTCAAGTGCAAGAAAAAGAGTTCTACAATCGAATTTGAAAAGATAAGAAAACTCCTAAGAATAATGTTTTAAAATCTGAACGACACTTGATTTTTAGTTGAATAAAATCGGGAAAATCAAATGAAAGAACATATTAAATTACACTGCAAATATCGCAATATAATAATAATAACGAGGGGATCTTGCCTCTACTCTCTGAAGCTCGCCAACCCCCAGGAGGATTGCGTTGCAAACCCTGATCGCTTCGCTCGCTAAAATGAAGGCACTGTGTGTCCTAGCAGTTATTCTAAAATCTTGATATATATATATATATGAATCAGCTTTATTTTGCTTCTGATGCTTTAACTTAAATCAGCACAGAATAAAATTTTTTAGCCTCAAAAAAGATATTTTTCTTCAGATAAAACTTACAGAGTAAAGCTGATTTCCTTTTAATGCTTTCACCTTAATAAAGAAGGAATAAAATTTTTTGGCCCTGAAAAGGGTCGTTTCTTATATAGTGAAAGCATCAGAAAATTCCCCCATAAACACAATTAAATATTTCACATTTAGGAGCTATCACAGAAACAGATTCAAAAGATGTGCTGTACGAAAACAGGTATATACATATTCAATAAATTCCTATATATAAAATAATATACAACATTGAAACAAATTAAAAATGTAAAGCAAAAAAATACACTTGGCAATCAACCACAGAAAACTTCCCCCCTAAACACAATTAAATATTTCACATTTGGGAGCTACCACAGGAACATATTCAAAAGATTGTGCCCTACAAAAAAAATCCCTTTTCGGCAAGCTTGAATGCAAAGGTAGATTCTTTTACGTTAATGTTACAAAAGTAATGAAATATTACATATTGATCAATACAGACATAGCCAATGACTTTATTGTCTCTACATATTACAATATTTACGTTGTGATTCAGCTTCATGACATTTAATTTTTTTACTGTATCAAGGTTTTATCATTCCATTTTTCATTCCAAAATGTTATGCTAGATTTTTGGTCACTACATTGGTCAATTTTTTATATATTAACACACAATCATTCAAGAGGTAGGAGTCATAAAGAAACAAACATTTCAGCAGTGCAAATATCTCCTAGATAACATTAAGCCAGCCTATCTGAAACAGTAACAAGAAATCGACTCTTGATGCGAATGAAGAAAGAATCTAGATTTAAAAATTAATTTATTTAATCTAGGTTATATATACAATATAATAGTGCGTACATCACTTTTTCATACGTAAAATCACATGCCATGAGACACTTAAACACTATTAAAATAGGCTCATTTAGAGAACTCCCTGGTTACAGAGATAATAGTCACTAAATTCTTAACAAATAAGAGAATAGAAATTATTAAACATTGTGAGTGGCGAATTTAATAAGTGTGTTTAAAGCATAGATATGAATGAAGCCGTTTTGAACAGTAATTTTAAATCTCCATCGACGGTTAAAACCATATACTCAGGCAGAAAGTCCCAAAACAATTTTAAAGTGAAGGAGATATTTTTCCATATCAAAAAGGACAAAAGGAACTTTTATTTAAATATCTATCGTTTTTGCCTATTATATATTGAATTTATTAAACAAATCATGGTCCCGCCATGTTTAGTTAAATATAAAATTAAAGTAATCTGCCAAATTAACTAATTATCAAATGAACTGTTTGATTAATTAAAATTATATAATTAATTGTGACAAAATCTTCACTCAAACCTTTTTTATGGCTCATACTATTTGTCAGCAATCTTAATCTAATAATTATCTTAATTTGAATAAAAGTCATTGTGGCTATGTATGTATGTTCCACATCTCCTCCTAAACCATTGAACTGATTTCAACCAAACATTGCACACTTTTATTTAAGAATAGAAAGTAGTTTGTTATGATAAGGTGGTAATTCCCCTAATTGAAATTTTCTTTCTATCTTCAATCGTAACGGAGCTATGAGGAAAAGATAAATTGGGTGAATTGAACATCGTTTTTCAGCTCATAACTTCAAAGCAATTGTAGGTGTCCAAAAAATTTTAATGTAAAGTTGTTCTCTATGATTGTGTGATAATGTCCCAATTGAAAGTTACTTTCGATCTTCAATCGTAACAGAGTAATGGGGAAATGATAAAATGGGGGGAGGGGGTTAAAATTGGCGTTTTAGCTCATAACTTCTAAAAACTTGTAGCTATCAAAAAAACTTCAATACAAAAGTTGCTTATTATAAAGAGGCAATAATTCACATATTTTCAGTTTTCATTCTATCTTCAATCGTAAAGGAATTATGGGAAAAAGAAATTTTCACACCCGCACCATTTCCACCCTCTTTTAGCTGGTTAGCCCATCTACAAACTCGGTCGATATTTTCACCGAACTTACAACATATCCCTCGTCGGTTAAAATCTATTCAAAATTACTCTAGTTATCGCGTTCACAAGATAACATGGGCAAAAGCGTTATATACATATACGTCTCTACTACTAATAAGAAAAATAACATTTCGCTTTCTATTCTCATAAGGATTAGAGCTGCAAGAATAAAAGCGCCTGGAAGATACTGCAAATGACGAGAGCTTTCCAACAAGGGGTAACATGCACAGGTTAAAACGTACTTTAAGTCAGGGGGAAAGCAGGGGAAGGGTGGGAAAAATCACTTTTCAGCTCATAACTTCTAAGCAATTGCAGCTATCGGAAAGGTTTAAATACAAACATTGTTCGCTATGATTCGCCTAATTTGAATTTTCTTTCTATTTTCAATAGTAAGGGAATTATGGGAAAATTAAAATTTCCACCCCCTTTGAGCTGGATACCTCATCTACAAACCCGACCGAGATTTCCACTATCCTTACAATATATCCCAAGCTGGTTAAATTACTCCAGTTACCCTGTTCACAAAATAACATGGGAAAAAGCGTTAATATATAAATAAATATATATATATATATAAATATATATATATATATATATAAATATATATATATATATATATATATATATATATAATATATATTATATATATATATATATATATATATATATATATATATAATATATATATATATATATATAATATATAAATATAAACATATATTATATATATATATATATATATATATATATATATAATATATATATATAATATATATATATATATATATATATATATAGAAAGAGCATATATATATATACATATACATAAAACTCTTTTTAACGAAGGTTGGTTTTGGGTTGTAGGGGTCATGATCGCTGAAGATCTGTAGAAATTTTCTTGAAGCCGTGTCATGAGAACCAGATTTCTTATAACGAATCTACCTAAAATCGTATGAAAGCAGGTATATTACACAATTAAATATTTCACATTTGGGAGCTACCACAGAAACAGATTCAAAAGATCGTGCTGTTGATAAACCAACATAGAGTTGTCCATGACTAAAAACCGGCTCAATGAGCACAAACATATCTTTTCAAACGTTTGACCTTGTGACTTATTAATTGTCATGAAAAAATCTAAACAAATGGGAAATTGCATGCGTTTAAATTTGAAAGGCATGTTAGTCTGCGATGGAATCAAAGGGATTCGGGGAATGAGAAACGTCTCTGTACCATCAATGGATTTTGCCTGAATAAGGTGACAATTAAGCGTGCACCATTCCATTATCCTTTAGAGGGTGCTAAATTTCTCATCAGCATTATAGTGCGGCCTATTTCAACTTTAACTCATATGGAGGCAAACCGGCTGGTGTCAAAGAATTTAAAGTCAAAGAATTCTTTAGGAAATGTCAATTGATCTTGAGAATCTTTACTGATGATCGTATCAACTGCTTTATAAACAGTTTCATTTCTCGGCATAAATTCCAAAACTTTCTTGTTGGTTTCCATGGATCTCTCATTATTAACAGTAAGGATATGTCGACCTTTAAGTTCCTGTGGGTTCACACTGAAGACATCTATGTCATTGTACATTTGCTATATAGGATCTTGTATTGAAGTGTGCCATTGTAAAGGTAACTGAATTGTTGAGCCACTTTTTTCTCTCCAATGTCCAACAACCAAGCACCAAAATCCCGTTCAGATTAAGGGCACGCATATTTTTTGCCAGATATAACTTATGAAATTTCAACCAAAGAGCGTGTTTTTTAAGGAGCTGGCAACAGTCAATATTCTTGAACCTCTTAAAATTCCTCGAATAACTTGGCGAAAATCTCCACACAGTAGAATTACTTTGCCCCCAAAAGGTTCATTACATTTTGTGAGATCTTGTAAAAGTCTATCAACATCTAAGAAAGCACGGACATGTGTCTTGGGTGCTTCACCTCAGACAATTAATTTTGTTTTCAGTAATATGTCAGCTTCTGTTGTATTAGGCTTCAAATTGCAAGTAGATCTTGCATTTAAATCAATTGGAATTTGAAAAACAGATTGGGCTGTTCTTCCCCCTATTAATAGAGTCGCGGCAATACTTGTAGAGTCAACCAGAATAACATCATCACCTCTCCCACGTATTGTGTGAAGCAAAGTTTAATAAACGAAAGTTTTTCCTGTCCCAGCGGAACCAATTAAAAATAATACTTGGGTGTATCTGGAGAGTTGTTGTGCACTGCACTTAATACGATTTCCACAACATTCCGCTGTTCACTATTTAACTGCATAGTATAACTGTTAGCTTTTGCCTGCTCCTCCACAACATGAAAGTTTTCGCTTTCTTTTCAAAATACTTGCAGGCAAATCTAAAGTTGGTAGATGCAGTTTTTGGAGACTTAAATTGTAGGATGTAAGCAGTTCTTTAATATCTACAAGTGCATAGTGAGATCCAGTCTGTTCAGAATAACGATGCACAAAGTCCTCACAAAGTGAAACATGATGCTGCACCCATAAATCGGGAACATCCTCCACTTCTCGAATGCCACAAATCATTGCGAACAGCATGCGCAACTGTCTCGGAGATTGAAATTTAGCAGCTTCATTCAAAGCATCATGCCACTGATGGTTACCGCGAAGAAGTCCATACTCCTGGCATGCTTGTTGAAATGTAATGCATCTCCATCCATTTACTGTCGAAATATCATCAAACCTAACGGCTTCAGACTTGCGCAGTAGTATTATCCGGAAATAGTACTTCTCAGTATCCAGTATACTAACTAACATACTGTTATCATGTTATTGGTTTAACATAATATTGTAGTTGAGTGACACGGGTGCGCTTTGCTGTCCTCCTTTCTTCTACATGTTCCATTCCAGTGTTCCAACTACACTCGCCCCTTGGAAATAGCAAGGGATAGTTCATTGCATCTCAGAATTGATTTAAAGGTGAAATGTTTTGACATGTATCCCCAACTGGGTATACAAAAATGCCTTGTTGGCTAGGGCTCTCCATTAACACCTACAAATATAGCTACTACTTCAGTGCATAAAGTAGGAGCATTATAGACCCGCATATCCAAATTTTTATCTTCCAAAAATACCATTTTCACTGATTTAGTTGGGTGCTCTTGTATCAGTCGGTGTATTGAAGATAAGACTGAGTAAAGGGATTGATTTCCCTTAACATAAAATCATGTTTTTCAAATACATGTTGCAAGCAATTTTGATTGTTTTTCAAGCGTTTCTCTGTTGCCTCACTGGAGTCAAATATATAAAACTATCCGTAACTTTCTTTATGTTGGTCATTTGCATACAGGGGAAACTCTGTGGTACATTTGATCATGTAAACGGTAACAGTATGGTAAATTTCCACATGGTGGTTTAATTTGTGCTCACATCAAAGAGAATGCTAAGGCAGAATTGTATTCAGGAATTCACTGTCGATGATTTTAAGCTAATTTAGATAATTTAACAGGTGAATTTTCAGTTAGCAATGCTTTCAATGGTTCAAGTACATCAGAAAATACCGGTAACTGAACCTTTCCATCATGGCAACGTTTTGTATACTTATGCGCAGTATTTTTCAATTTCTTCCAGTAAACAACCCCGCAAAAAACACACTGTTCGGACATAGTTCCATAATAATGTTCCTCAACATCGTTTCGAATACGCACATACGCTGCTACTTCAGTGCATAAAGTAGGAACATTATAGCGCAGCATATCCAAATTTTTATCTTTCAAAAATACCATTTTCACTGATGTAGTTGGGAGGCTCTAGTACCAATCGGTGCATTGAAAAATAAGACTGAGCTAAGGAATTGATTTCCCTTAACATAAAATCAAGTTTTTCAAATACATGTTGCAAGCAATTTTGATTGTTACTCGAGCATTTCTCTGTTGCCTCACTGGAGTCATATATATAAAGCTGTCCGTAACTTTTTTTTATGTTGGCCACTTACATACAGGTTAAAACTCTGTGGACACTTGACCATGTAAACGGTAACAATATGGTCCTGTTCCACGTGGTGTTTTAATTTGCGCTGCCATCGAAGCGAATGCTAAGGCAGAATTGTATTCAGGAATTCACTGTCGATAATTTTTAGCATCAGGTGAATTTTCAGTTAGCAATGCTTTCAATAGTTCCGGTGCATCAGGAAATGACGGTAGCTGAACCTTTCTGTCATGGCAACATTTTCTATACTTATGGGCAGTATTTTTCTCTTTCGTCCAATAAACAGACCCACAGAAATCGCACTGTTCAGACATAGTTAAACAATTATGTTCTTCAATATCGTTTCGAATACACACGCGTTTTGGGCGAAGGCGATTATCGGCTTTGTTTCAAATACTTCGCCTTACATTGGATTCCTGAACTGTTCCCTGGTTTTGATTATTTGTCTCTGTTTCTTAAAACATCCGATATTGATATTTAATAACATCTCCTAGACCGTCCTTCTTTTAATTAATTCAATAAATCAATGATAATTTTAAGAAAACTAACAGGTCTTTTAATAAAAAATATTACTTTTGAAAAATTCTCCATCCTAACTTTTATTAAATACAGAACTCGCACTTTAAAGAAAACTGTATACCGCGTTTTTCTTAATGATGAAATGTTAGCGTTCATAAACAAAATTGAACCCAAAAAACAGTCAATGTTGTTGAAGAATAATAACTTTCTTTGTGCCCCATGTTTTTAAAAGTAATTACTTTTGAACCCTAATTTCATAATTGAGTCCCCTAGCAAAACATAGTAATTAGCGAAAATCGCTCGCTCTCTTTGACTTCAAATCATATTCTCAACTCAAAATTATAAAAAGTTAATTAAACCCAGAAGTCAATTCAAAATAAGATGTAGAGATGCACGATACTTCGTATCAAGTGAAGATGCTTTAGCGCAATATATATTCCGCGATCGAGGTCTGGCTGGTTGAATGGATATGTCGGCAGGTTCGGTAAGAAATTTGTCCGCGATTCGAATCCAATGCTCGTATATGCACTAAATGTTGGTTACAAAATAGTCAAACAACGCGGTATGGAAGCAAAAACTTTTATCTACTATCTCAATTTAATATTTGTTTCCAATGAACTTGACAGGATAAGACTGCAAACTTGCTCAAGTTCACTGAAAGTTTGACGTATGGTGACTTCAAAGTTAACTTGCTGCAGTCTCTTTATGAACTTACGGTCTTATCGTGCTGAACTTGCTTCAAGTTTGCAGACTTGCATAGCAAGACTGCTGCAACTTTGTATCAAACTAAAATTTCTATATGGGTAGGCAATTTGCCTATTTGACCGGCGACAATCATGTAAGCAGACAGACATTCACAATTATATGTTATCACTTAATAAATGAATAAAATTTTCATGTGAAGATACGTATGGTAATTTCAGAATTTTATTTAATTTTGTTTATCATAAATATAATGTTAAGTTTATTGTTCATTTTCTTAATTTTGAATAAGCAGTACGATTATCGATATTATTTATTCAGTTTTGGTTGATAGGCCAGAAAATATGACCGACTGCAATTCTTTAATTGGTATCACAAAATATGAACAGGTAAATGTTAAATTCCTTTATCCAATTATCCTGAAAATGCTTTTGTGGTGAATTTCGATTGCTACGAATTAAAATATATTACTCTGAAAACTGTCGGTAGAATCTTTATTAACATACCCGCATCGTCATCTTGTTTTCGCATAAATAATTACACTTGCAAGCAGGATTATAAAATAAGTCAATAAAAATGAAAATATTACACATGAAAGCTGGCATTACATCTCAAACGAAAATTTACCGACATTTTAGTGTTCACTTGACTTGTGTATTGAACCCATGAAGAAAGAAAATTTAAAAGGAATATTAAACCCTCAACTTAATGGAATTCGGATTTAATTTTTTTCAGCAAAATTTGAGTTTCTTTATTAAGCTTCTAATAAGCAGTTGTGATGAGCTTTTTGTTACCAAATCGTCACTTAACAAGGAACACCATTCATCTCAATTTTTTGTAATTTCAAAGAGGAAGTAAATACTCATATGAACATAAGACATATAAAAGTCTCAAATGAACATGAGACAGCATGTTCCTACCAGGTGTGAAAAAAAATTAAGAAATATTTGTTACAGATTGCTAAAATTTGAATATTTTCTTCCTCTTTGAAACTAAAATAAAAACTGAAAATGGTGGTGTTGCTGGTTAATCGACGAAATATGGTATGTACATCGAATATTTTAGGTTTAAATTATGCAACAGCAGTTCAAGCGTCGCACCCTGTTTCAAATACTATCAATAATACAATTCACGATTAAAGGACTTTCTATTTTACTGATACTCTTTTTCCCCATTTGATATATTAAATCAAAGGTTAACTATTAAGGCATTTGTAAATATTAATGTGAAATGAAATTAACAATAAAAGAAACAATAAGAAATTTTGCGCTAAAGATTAACAACATAATGGATAATCTAGCCATCATTGACATATTTTCGTTTTATAAAATCTGATTCAATTGTCGCAGTTTAATATAACAAGTAAATCCTATATATTATTTTTCTGTCAATATCCATTTACCTCAACTGCAGCAAAGCTTAAAGTAATGAATCAGTGATATCATTGCTTAGGATTTTCTTACTGACTTCTGACATAATATTCTCAATTTAAGTTAAAACTCGTTGTTCCTTCAACATTTTAATTAAAATAAAGATTGAAATATTGCCAACAATGCCAGGCTTATTAAATCACGATAAGAGAACCATCGTCTCTATCAATGTATCATGTTATGACAGAAAAATGAAGACGACACAAAAATCAATGGAAACGTTATGAATGACATAGTGGATAAAGATTACAAAGTTTAATACAGTAGTGATTCCATAAAAACCGACGACGGTATGGAAAACCAAAAGCGTCATCTAGAATTCTTAAATGGTTTAAATTCGTCAGTCTTGCCACCACATAAATTAATTTTGAAGAAAAATATTATCGTCATGTTCATCACAATATTTAACATTTTGCGGAAACATACGGCGTAACGTGTCCCAGTAGGTTCCCCATTTATAAAAGATATTTTACGATATCGCCACGACATTGC
This sequence comes from Araneus ventricosus, assembly GCA_013235015.1. Classification (NCBI taxonomy): domain Eukaryota; kingdom Metazoa; phylum Arthropoda; class Arachnida; order Araneae; family Araneidae; genus Araneus; species Araneus ventricosus. The sequence goes on along the minus strand of BGPR01000811.1, from coordinate 373,795 downwards.
TGCGAAACTCTGAAAGCTAGCAGCAGAGATATCGCATGAATATTGTAAAGAATTTTGTACTAATATGGTATGTACTGATCGGGAAAATAAGAACTTGTGAAGGTGAAACGCTTGCCATCCTTCAAACCTCTTTTTAACATTATTTCTACTTGCTCTGATAGTTCCCATTATTCTTGAAGCAATCATTTCGGTCTGATCGCTCATACAAGTGCCTGAAACACTCTTCATAAGCCAACCTGACAATCATTAAACGGTGGGAAATTATCCCTCCAGAAAAGTATTCGGGTGTTTTGGATGAATTAAACAAGGAAAGAGCAGCTGAGGACGAATCTGATGGATAAGATCTCGATGCAGAAGTGACTGCATACTGCGACCACGAAACAGATTCTGAGAATGATTTGGTGGACAATCCAGTTCACGAAGATGATTACGACACTCGTGCACAAATACGTGTATAATTCATCCAATCAACCTCTAATCTTATTTTACTATAAAAAATAAAGTTATATATAATTAAATAAGCGTAGAGTGGAAAAGATGTCTGGCGCATGAAGTGAACCAACCTGATTTGAGTATTACACGAAAGTAACCCGTCCCCAATGGATTAACTGCTAAACAGGCCTTAGTCAGTGGGAAACGGATGTTTGTCACTCACCTCTATAAATACTTTATCAATGTTCAGTTAATTGTTTTTTGAAAAACTGTTGTCTTACCGCGAATTAATTTTACCTATCCCAACCACGATAAACATAAAATGTAGAAACGATAAAACGTGCACGAATAGGTGGAAAAATGGATTGATTTCTTTCTGCATATCATCGCTTTGAGATAAAAATATTGTATTTTGGTTACAAAAATACCTCCGGCTTTAAAGGGTTAAATCACACACAGCGAAATCATGGATAGATTAAAGGTAAATATAGTGGGCCCCTAGGCAATGCAAATTTCATGGCCCCTTCTCTCTTCCAATCATCTAAAACCAAATATATTTTATTGATTTTAATACAATAACTGTATAAGCAGTTTTTAAGTACCACATAGAACTGCAAACTGAGATAACGAAGCATTTAAAATGCACAGGATCTTCAAGAGAGGTTGTTTCAGTATCTCGCGGATAAAAATTTAAAAATAATTTTAAACAAAATGATAAAAAAAATTACAAATTATTTTTACGCATTCTAAATACTCAAATACAAAATTTACCATGTCTCTTGACGTATGAGATACTCAGCCATTTGAAACAAAATGGATCTCATTGATTTACAATCGACTTTGAAAACATGAAAAAAATCCTGAGAATAATGTTTTGAAATTTAAACGATATTAAATTTTAATTTGAATATGCTCAAATAGATTATCCTTGTAAATGTAATGAAAGTACAAAATTAGTAGATAACCCTGAAAATATTGTAAAAAAATTATCAAAGCCCAGGGGCCCACCAAAGTTGCGGGGCAGTAGGCAGTTGCCTACTTTGCTTATTTAATAATCCGGGTCTGAGCGAAACATACGAAATTTTATCGACACACATGGAACCATCAGCAAAATATGGACTTTTATGACAATATTCAACAAACACATATCACATGCAACAATTTGAGAGCAGATGATGTTAACCTTTCCAAGTACCTTGCAACAATAAGATGTTTTAGCGAATTTCAGATACGCCATTTTTCTCTTAGGTTTAGCTGCTACGGAATAATGCCTCGATTTCTACATTTATGATAGATTTCAGTTTTAAGACGTTATTTAAAATAACTGCATCTCTGCGTCAAAATATGGAACTTTTGGTATAGAAAGGGGGGTAATAATGAGAAAAAGAAAAAATGGCTTTTAAAACAATTGCACAGGGAGCTGAGGCTCAACACCTCAAATGCTATAGCTCATCTACTTCGTTCTACGCAATAAGTGATCATATGAAACATCGAATAATTTTTGGTAAAAGATGAAAACTATTTTTTCAAATATTCACTATTAGTGTCCCTTACTTTCTTCTAGGGATTTTTTATGAGGGAGGGGTTGGAGATTCTTAGCTTACACGTCATTATTTCTTAGACACACCATTTCAGTTTTGCAGCTCTTCGTTTATTCCAATGTGATTCAACTTTATTGATAATGAATTATGTGATAGTTAGCAAATATCCTCAAGAAGTTGCGCTTTCATATTTCTATAAATGAAGTTACTTTTCTTTAATTCTTCTTGCCTTCTTTGTATAAATGTTGATATTGGTGAGTCCAAATGCAAATTAACTTTTTCCTAAAAATAAATACTTTAACTTACTTCAGCGCATCAAGAAATTTCCCCGCATGAAAAGGTAATCTGTAGACTTCTTCTTTCAACGGAAAAATCAGATGATTGGCGTTACTATATGCTGTGGAAGTGTACACCAAAACCTGTAATTATAATTTGAAGAGTTTCAAAACTTTTGAAGGATATAAACTTGAATACAAAATTTAGAAAAAAAACAATACTACGAAAACGAATTACGGAAATAAATTGAAAAAATAGAAAAAAATAAATTTCTATTTCGCGTTAAAGCTGAGTCAGCAAGAAAAGGCAAAATAACAATAAATACACAAAAGGACCAAATTCAAATTAATAAAATCGAAAATTGATCTTTAATCTAATAAATTTTAAAATTTAATTAAATAGAAAACAAAAATAAAAAAATATAGAAAAAACATTATGGAATGTTACTCGATAGGAAGAGCATATCCCAGTAATATTTAAAATGAATTTTTTTCTGTGAAAAGATCAACGAATGAACGTTATATAAAGGCCTTTATTTAACATTAATTCATAGGCTATTACGCTGAAAAACGCAATTTTGAATTCATTGGGATGTTTCTGCTACTAACAAGTAATATTCTAGAACGATCTTTCCATAAATTCTCCCCTTTTCGTTCTTGTTTCTTGATTTGTGTTTGGTGATTATTGTTGTGTGAGAACATATAAAAATTTATTGTTAAAATCAGTTGTATTGTATTTTTAATGTATATAAAAAATCACACTGTGCTTAAATTTAAGCGTTCCGTTGATTAAAGTTGAAGATAACCGAATAATACTTACTTCAAATTTTCTCATTTTCCTGCATAATTCGATGACGCTACACAAACTTAAAACATTGTTCTTAAGTAAGAACCTGGAAAGAAAAAGATCATTACTGAATAAATTTATTTTGTTATGCACTGAACTGCAAAAAGTCATGAGGCACCTCCTAATATCGTGTGAGGCCTTCTTTTGCCCGGCGAAATGCAGAAACTCAACGTAACATTGACTCATCAAGACGTGGGAAGTATAATCTTCGGAACTCATGTTTTACAGAGGAGATTTGCTCACGAGGCGACAGACCAAAAAGTTATGAGGAAGAAATTGAGGATTGATTGATTGATTTGATTTCGGCTCACATCGTTCCGCAGGAATCTTATATTGATTTGCAACATTCGTCAATCGTTTTGTTTTCTGTGAGAAATACTTATTTATAATTTGGTAAAAGTAGCATGCATAGTCGTTAAGACATTAAGGTTTTCTTAAAAAATCCCAAATTTTTTCTATGAATTTTGTTTATAACATACAGAGTTTTCAATTAAATTACAGGAATCTTATGGAATACATGATAATATGGTAGGGAATCATTGTATTATGATTTGAAGTAAATATTTTGAATATTACAGGAAATATGAGTATTTATCGTAAATAACTTTTTACTGTGCATGGGCGAAACATAGTATAATTTTTCTTTTATAATTTGGAAGCCAGATATATAGGGCAACTTATATAAAAATTTCAATCGAATACCATTAATATTTAGAAAGATGGCGTCTTTGCAATAAGCAACATTTCTGCTGGACTCTAAGAGAAACGAAACGATTAGGTTTTTTTTCTGTTAGAACCTGTTATTTTTTAAACTTGAATCTTCGAATAGTAAACGTAGAACTGCTATTTAAATAACGTATTTTATTTATAAGTATGTATGGTATTCAGAATATTCAGCCTTTATGAAATTCAACAAAATTATTCAGAGATTCATGTTCAAAAACAGCCATTTTTACTCATTTATAGAAATCAGATTTAGGCATAAATACGAACTGCAGTATGATGAAATGTGTTTGAAATTTGCATTTTTATGAATAGGTTTTCATTAATTTTATTAACGTAATTTAGTATCACAAAATTTCTTTCCGAACGACGGCTTAGAGTCAAATTTCTGCTTGGTAACATAATTTGCAAATCGTTTTTTAAAAGTGATTAAGAAATGTATCTTCGCTTAAACAGCAACACCACCTACCTCAAATTTAAAATTTCAAAGAGAAAGTAGAATCTGAAATTTTTAACATTGGGTATCAATATGGGAGAACAGGTTCCTACCGGATGAGAAATAAATTCTGAATATACATTACTGATTGCGGAAAATTCAGTTATTTTTTTCTTTTTTGAATTTTCAAACAAATTGAGATAGACGGTTTTCCTTGTTGAGCGACGATATCGGCAAAATTAGCCATTAAGATGTTCATATGTTGCAATCAAAATCAGATGCGAGCTGCAGTCCACTAATATTTCTTGCATTTTGCTTTATAATGAATGGGCCTTCATTAATTTTAGGGAAGTTATATAGTACTACAATTTTTCTTTCTAAAAATTGGTAAATTGCCAAATATCTGCGTGGTAGCACCATTTGTAAATCTTTTTCAAAAAGAGGTTCAAAAATGAGATGTTCAGTTCCGAATTTTATTTCTTTTTATTTGTTCATTTAATATTTAATTTCTTAATTTTTTAAACTCAAGCGATTCAAATCGCTTAATTCCTTGTGTATAAAAAAACTGACGAAAAGGAATCAATATCCCACCAGTCATTCAAGCCTGGATAATTATATCCCAATTATTTTTCATGTCAGAAACATATTACAGAATTCAGAAGAAATTTCAAACGGTACCCATGATATGGTTTCTTCGTCAAAAAAGCGAATTTTTGCTGAGAGTGCTCTCTGAAGCCGCCACTCTCCGTTCCAAGGAAGATGAAAACAATGTATTTCTTAGAAGTTGAAAGGGCGATCAACGCAGCAGTTTAGAGGTGTTTTGAGTCACCATTCCTAGAGGAATTTTGAACAATATGTCTATGGGCGAAAACTTCAGTGCAAAAACAAAAATGGTCGTTAATATGGGTTACCGCTTAGAGAAGTTTTCTGTAGTAACATTTCACTATAAATTATACCAGGGGTGGGAAAACTTTTTTCACTGAAAGGCCTCCTTAAATTTCGGTAGTTGGGAAAAAGGCCACAAGAGCAGAATCTTAAATGTTATTGCTCTGTAATTATAATTGTATTATTTTTAAAATAGACTTATTATATTATAAAAGTACAAAAAAATTAAGTATTCAAATTGTGCATTAGCAAATGAAAATAGCAGGTAATTGGTTATTGTTTTATTTATAAAACAAGTGCATATATGTAAATGTAAATAACTGGCAAGATTGCACAAGAAACTCAAGTAGATGTAAGCGGCCTTTAGGCCACAGGTTCCCCATCCTTGAATTATAAATATGAAACAACGGAAGAGGTGTGTAAATTAGAGCGATAGCTATTACGAATAATACAAAACATGTATACAAAATCTGAATATACTTTGTCATATACTGTCATGTTTGTCTGAATATACTTTCTCAAAACTAAGAGGGCACTCATGCCCCGCACACAGGTTCATTGGGACGCACCGTAATCCGTGTCTACATTGCACCAGTGGAGGTGATTTTGCACTATCATAATATTTGTACTGAAATTTTAATAGAGGCTACTGTATAGGGATAAGTGTGTGGTGATTTTTACCTCGTTTGTCGGCAGCACTATGGGGTATATTTTATTCATTTGACGTATATCATAATCATTCTGAAGGTTACAGAAGATTGAAAACTTTGAGCCAGCTTCTCAGGGAAAATTTTAGTTTTGAAAAATATGTCTCTGATGAAGAAAAAACAAAATTTCCGAGAGAAAATGCATTTCAATGTTAAAGACAATAAATCTAGCTATCATTCTGTTGCAATGAATGCCTATTATACTGTTTAATTAATTTTTCTGATGTAGAGAAGTTTTACACGGAAAAAAGAGAGTTTCTTTCCGCCATGGTAATGTACGGTTAAAAGTAATCCCAGTTGGTTTTTAATTTATTTTTGCCATATTTAGTATTAATAAATAATAAGAACACTGCTAGCGTTTGCACCAGAGATGCCAAGGGTAGTAATAAAGCGTAATAGCAGCTAATTATTATATGAATTAATCTCCAGAAACCCTAGAACCTTGCCTTAATGCCATTTCACATGGAGAGTGTACTCTTAAAGATGCAGAAGCCGTTTTTTGAATCTCCAAGCGAATAATTTGTTTAAAAGAAAGAAACTTCATGTAAGGGAACCTGAAAGGCCTCTGGCTTTCTCCAATGAAGAGGGAAAGATCGTTGCAAGTCGTACAGTCCGGTGAGTGACTTTGGGTTTCTTGTGTCAATATATTACATCTTAAAAAGATAATAAACGCTTACCTTACTAAGAAAGATGTGAAAATAGACAGATTTAATTATGAAACACCCAGAAAGGAGTATATTCAGATTATTATAAAAAGAAACTGAAGAAAACTGTATATGAATGTTATGTATTTTCAAAAAAATTATATAAATTTGTTTGAAAAATATTTTTTGTAAGATTTTATGACGTTTTTCTGTATATTTCCACTCGAAATGTTAGTAAAATGTTTTACATTACGATGCATTGTGTTTTTGGCATTACAATATACTGTACAAATAACCAGAGCAAAATATCCCCATCTATGAGGTAACTTTGCACCAAAATTTCGAAAAAAATAATTTATTAATAAATTGCTTTATGATTCAAAGCTTGCTGCAAAACGCATCTCTGGTAGTCGTCAAACGAGGAAAATATGAGAGAAATGCACTCAAAATAATCTCGAAATTCTTTTTGAAGCCAAATGAAAATCGGTGTAAAGTAATCTTAAATTACGATGAATGCTCCAGTTGTAAATTTGCACTGAAACAAAAAGAAAAACAAGTTTTTTTATTTTTTAAAACTCCGCATCGAAAGCATTAAATGTCATTAAAATGTTGCAGTTTTGTTAAGAACTTAATATTCAAAAGTATGAAAATTCCTTGCTTTTAAACTTACTCCAAAGGCTTCTTAAAATTTACAGCAGCAGCACAGTGAAATACAATGGACACTTCTTTAAGAAGCAGATGCGTGTCATCTTCATTCATGCCTAAATTTGGCAGAGAAGCATCTCCAGATATAACGCGAACTTTTCCGAGTAACTCTGGAGTTTCTTTCTTGTGTTTCTCAAATATCTGAAAAACACATAAAGAAATGCATTTCAGAAAACATGGATATTAAATTTTTCAATTTGGTGAGTGTTCAGTTGATATCATGATTGAAACAGTGATTTTATCCTTTTATTGCTTTTTAGAAAAGGGCGACTTGAATATGGTTGAGTGTAATTTCACAGTTCAGCAAATATTGCTACATTCGTTTTTAGAATTATTTTTATGAAGTTTTATGATTTAAAGATTTAGTGACTGGCAATTAGGTTTACATTTTAGTAGGTCTTTGCTCGGTGTTACATTATTATGGTATGTATATCATCATTAAAATTTTACCATTGTTTACAGTAATTTGTATTTGAGTTTTAGTATTTTATGGATTTGGTACATGGAGAGTCTACTAAGGAAGATTGTATGAATAGAGCAGTAAACAAAAAAATGTTAAAAAATAAAAAAAGACAAAAAAGATATTGCAGCTATTATGCCTAAGGTTGGAGATTATTGTGAGTTTGATACTGGAAATACAGTTAGTCTACTTTCTTATGATGATATTGATGTAGACTTTCATAATATAAATGATTTTCAAAATGTTAATTTTAGTAGTACTTCACAAAATAATAGTTATAGAGATATAAATTGTATTCATGGTGACAATATTGAGGGATATGACTTTGGATATAAAGATAATATTACAAAAAAAGTATAAAACCAGGATTTTTTGGAATTCAGAATATTAAAAAAAATTGGCTTCCCCTATTTCACATTATAAATTGCAGTTCAATAGTAATCTGAAGCAAACGAATACCAATGAAAAGTTTGATTATTTAGAAAATCTAAAATTAAAAAGTTGTAATAATAAAAGATGCAAAACTTGTCTAATGATTAATGAAGCTCAATTAGATAATTGTTCTGAATTTCTTTTTTGTAAAACTTACAATTGTATATATATGTTGAATTGTAAAATTTTTAATTTCAAATATGTAGGACAAACATCTAATACAATTAACTTACGAATTAATCAACACCGTTCAGACACTAAAAAATTTGAAAACAACAAAAATATTCACAATAAAATAGAAATTGCACATTTTCATGCACATGGTTTTGATAATGCTACATTAGATAAACATATTAATTGCTTCCCTATTAAAACTATTAAAATTAAACGTTAATTTAAATATAACAAACAATTATGCTGAATGGATTTTTAACTATAATAATATTAAAGAAAGTAATAAAACTGATGATTGCAACTGTATAAAATATAATGATTTCTTGAATGAAGATCATGGATATATAATTACTGGAGATTTGAATATTGTTAGAAATGAACAACTTAGAGAGTTAATGAGTTAAGGTACAAAACATCGTTTGGCTATAGCTAATAGTAATGAAATTATTAAAAAGCAAATTAAAAAAGATATTGAGAAATTTATTTTAAACATGGCAATTAAATATAATCTGCCATTAGAGGCATTTAATGAATTTAGACAAAAAAACTTTATTAGATCTTTTTAACTATTATTTTAAATCTAATGATTTTATTAGATATCCTGATATTGAAAAACAAATTAAAGAGTTGCAAACAGAATTTGTAATAGTATATATAGACAAAGTGCCCAGTAATTTTGCTATAATATGTAAATATTTTTACAAAAAAATACTTAATGATCATATTACTAACAGTGATATTTATAAAGAGGCAAAATTAGGTGACAGAGAAATTTCTAATAGAATTCAAGGCTTCCATAAAAAACTGGGATTAATTATATTAATGAAGATTATCCTCGCATCATTCTTACTCCAAAATTTCAGAAGAGACCTCTTAAATTTAGAAGCGATACTAATGGCTGCAATACTTATATCACAAAATCGGACAAACTCTTGCAAAAATACATACAGACTGTGATAGAGAATTTAAAAAAGCAAAAAGATACAATTATAGTAAGTAATAGTGTAGAGATATTAAATGTAGTTAAAGATGAGGAAATATCTAGTGTATATACATAAGACTTCCAAGATTTATTTAATGTTATAGAGATTGAAGATTTGATTAATACCTTAGTAAATATACATAAAGATTTTGATCTTAAAAAAGATATTAGCATTAATAATTTTAAAAATCTTATTAATCTTGTTCTAAAAGAAAACTATATCTTTTTTGATAATAGGATTTTCCATCAAATTAAAGGATTACCTCCAGGAGGTCCAGCTAGTTATAGTTTAGCAAATATTTACCTACATTACTATGCGAAAGACTTTATTAATTATAGCCAAAGTATATTTTTCCGTTATATAGGTGATTTGATATTATTCAATAAAGAAATAGATCTTAAGCCACATTTGACTTCTGTCCTGATTATTTAAAACTTATAAAAACTAATGACAATGAATTCGCTGCAGAATTTCTAGATCTAGATATAAAAATTATAGATGATAAAATAGTAACAGATATCTTTGATAAAAGAAATGCATTTGATTTTCAAATTAATAAATTTCCTTTTTCGGATAGTAATCTTAGCATTTCTGTCTTCAAGAATTTAGTGAAAATTATATAATTAGAAATAATAATTTAGTAACAGACAATGATAATAGAATTAAGAACATAAATTTTTTTATTGTTTTGCAATGGCTTATGAAATGCCAAAATGTTTTTAAGAGTTTATATAGATAAGAAATATTTAGGTGATTTAGAATAATGCATTCTTATTGGTATTTCATGGAATATTTTAATTCTTTGCTGGTAGGTTTGTGTTTATTCATATTTTACATGTAATGTGTAATTTTTTTCTAATTTGGTTCTTCTTTTACTGGTATCAAATTTATTACATTGATGGCGCCAGGATTTTTAAATTGAAATTTTCCTTATAATAGACAGTTTTTCCAATTTTCAAATATATTCTAGATAACTAAGTGTATTACATTTATTAACTGGTTTAGAGATTTTTAATTAAAATTCTTACTAATTATATATTCTTATTAATTATTATAATTCTTTAATTTCATAATTAATTATTTCATTTGGTAAATTTTGTAGTTTAATAGTAGGAAATCTTGTTGTGGCAATAAGGGATGTCAGGATAAGTGGCGGTATATATTAAAAATTTTGAATCCTGATAAGGATAGGCAGAGACACTGATAATTTAACCCTCTGAGCGCCGCAAACGGATTACTACGTTAAGCAAATCTACTCCGACTTCCGCAGAACCGTGTTATTTCTTCTTTTTCGGCAGCCTTGAAGATGAGAACAACCGGCTTTTTCCTGGTTTGAATTTTGCAGTCGTAAGCGTCATAAACGTGTTTCCTCGCCTCTGCTTTCCCCTCCCTTGATGACTTGGTTGACAGTGACAGATTCGTGGAGATAAGCTTTACAATAGACTTGCTCGCAGGTGTTACGTTTGCGGCAACAATTGAATTCCTTATCGTTAAAACGAATGGCAAGGTAGAGAAGTTTCAATGCAGCTTTTCGGAAACTTGTGGAAGAAAAACTTTCTCAGATTCTTATTATGGCGTAGAAATGCTTATAAGCTTTTCTTTTCATAAACAAAAAAAAAATGCTTGTGAAGAGATGCCCCTGAATGAACCTCTAAATTGATTATCTTAGCAATTTTAGCAAACATTCCGCATAACACCTTGAGAAGGTGTTTTTCCCTGAAATCGCATGAATAATTTGAAATAAGTAACAGATTTCTATTATTTTTTTTATTTTGCCAATTTTGCAAAGAAAAGACCATGTAGAAAAAAATGTAATAAGTTTTGACTGGGTTTCTAGTCCTATTTTTTAGAAATAAAACTAGAAACCCAGATATAATTTCTTATTCAGAATAAATAATTTATTGCATTTTGTTATTTATTACATTGCGCAAATTGGTATATTAAGGAATACATGAAAATGACACATAACTAAAATATTTTTAAAAATTTAACATTTCAATCACATTTAGAACAGTTCACAATTCAAATAAAAAAAAACAATTGCTTCATGAACTCATGAAATACAATTTGGACTGCGACTTGCTAGAATAAGGTAACAAATAATATGATATTTTTTTCATTTTCTTACATTCATTATAGCAAATTCGTTGATAATATAATCACAATTTAATTTTATAGCTCATTCGGATTTGAAAGATATCATGGCTAAAAAATTGAATCGTTCTTAACAAATTCTAGAACTCGAATAATTTTTTTATTATTTTTAATCATGAGGAAGATATTTCTGCAGAAACATTTGTAATTGGTAATGTTAATATATTTTTCGTAACAGTCACAAAATTTGGATAAAATTTCAATAAATAATTTTTAAATAAATATTGTATTACTGAGTCCCTGAATGGTAAAACTCGATGACAAATTTCGATTTCATTCAATGAATCAATATCGCATTACAAAGTTGCATTTAAGTCTTTGCAACATTTAAGAAGATCGTCTTCAGACAGTTTGTGAATATTTTCCTAATCAGATAAAAATCCAAATGGCACTTTTGGCTCCTGATAAATTGCGATCTTTTCTGAAAAGAAAAAATGGCACTATTCATTACGACTAGAAAATAGATAATTGACAGGGGTAATAGACTGATCGGTTTCTTCAAAGAAAAAATGCTTTTTTTCCCCATCCAGTTCTTTAATTCTTAAATTCAGGTGTCGCCTTCAACTAACTACTCAACTATTTTCTTTGCAGCTGTTAAAAGTAGATAGTATGAATTCCGATTCACGATATTTTTCAAAATGTTATTTCACGATATTTTTAGTCAACAACATTTTCCTGTCAAGACTTTTGTCGTTTCAACACAAATCGTTTTTGCAAACAGGCCAGGATTATCGAATAAGTAAAGTAGGTAACTGCCTAGGGACCCAATATCTTTGGAGGCTTATGATATTTTTATGCATTATTTTCAAGGTAATTTAATTTAGTGTTTTCATTTAATTTACAAGAGCCGTATACTGGAATTTATTTAAATTGAAATCAAGTATTGTATAAATTTCAGAACATTATTCATAGGGTTTTTTTCTCATGCTTTAAATTAGACTCATGCTTTTATTTAGCGAGAAGATCAGTGTGATCCAGTTTGTTTTATCGTTTTTCTGGCTCCAAAATATCCCTAGAAATTTTATATTAGATTATTCAGACTGTGTGAAAAAAGTTTTGCAATTTTTTCACCACTTATTAAAAAAAAATTACTTTAAATTTGAGTTTCTTTTATTTCTGAGATATTCAAACCACTCTCCTGAAGGTGATCGGCAAATTAAATATACTTCTTTTTAATTTCAGTCAGTCTTAATATTTGCTTGTATGAAAAACAATGAAAAATATTTGGTTTTCTATCTGAGTAATCAAGAAATTGAAACTTGTATTGCCTATAGGCCCCAAGCCTGGAGTGCAATCGAACAAAATTGTGAAATGCTTAGCTTTCTTAACAAAATTTATTGTTTCCTTTTTATATAAATATAAAAATAGCCATTTTTTATAAAATTATAGCCACTATTCATACACAAACACATGTTAAACGTTGTGTTTCGTTTTCAGTTATTTTTTATATTCTCTGTCAATAATGTTTCTCAGTTTGTAACAGTTTATGTACAGCTTGTAAGATATTCTAATCTTTCACTACTTTAAAGAACCCAACCTTGCCTTAAATTGGTAGATGTAAAAAGTGCACAAATTGTATAATTATATTCAAATGTATTTGTACTTGGATTCAGTGGCGAATCCAGGATTCGGGTCTGGGGGGGGGGGGCCGAGGTCATAAAAAATTTGTATCGTCGTGACGAATATCAAACCTCATGGCGCATGTAAACCAAAACACTTTAACCTTATAGGCTTTTCTCTTTTCTTTGACAGTAAAAATCATAAAGAAAACTACATTACTTTCGATAATTTAATAAAAAAATACAATGAAAAAAATAGCAAAAAAATGTTTCCGACTGCGTCAACGCTACAATTACAAGTGCAATGTCTAGAAAAGTTGGAAAATTTTCGAGCCTGTCAAGCCAGAAAGCAATGTTGTCACATTTTAATTATTTTTTTAAAAGGGAAGTTAAGAACAAAAGATTGCAGTGATTTTAAATAAAATCAAGAATTCTGCCAGCTCTGAGGGGGCTGCAGCCCGATATCCCCCCTGGATTCGTCTCTGCTTGGATTTTAAAAAACATAAATCATTTTCATTTTACAAAATCAGTCAGCGGTGCGGGGCCTTGTGCGGTTGCACCTTTCACACTCGCCTCCGGCCGGCTCTGGTAAGGGGATCTGCTAGCGATAAAGAACGAGGGAAGACTCTCCCTGCTGGGATAATTAGACCTTCCGCAGATAGCAATGAGAGGAGGGGGGAAGATTCAGGCGTTTCTTTTTCAAACACCTCTTGAAGGACGGGGTATATTTCTTAAAGGAACCCATTGCCAAGCGAGAGATATTTTTCAGACTGCTTACTCTGACCTATTAGTCGCTCAGAGGGTTAAAGCTTAATGAATAAGTATGGGTATTTTATTGAAATATGTATTTCAATAAAATACCCATACTTATGTGTATGGGTATTTTATTGCAATATAATAGTGCAATATATTGTTGTTTTACATATTTTTATCATGATTTTTAGTCCTTTCCATACAGTTATGTTTTCTAGTTGGGGTTTGTATATGATTTTTCTTCCTAAATTCTTTCATTTTAGGGTAAATTACTCTGTCTGTTTTTTCAACAACTATAGTAACAGGGATGGTTTGTAGAGCAAAATTAATTTAACCTGGCTTAAGCTTCTCCACAGCCAAGCTGCTATATTAAATGTTGAAAACTCCATATATATGGATTGCCTTTTATCAATACTTTTAATAATAACAGAGTTTTTTACCTGTTGACATAAATGTTTAAATTTAATTTTTGTTCATGGTATCTATAGTACTTTCAATTCTTTAGATTTTGTTTTAGATTTGGCTGTATTGTTTAAATTATGAATATTTAGTATAAGATTGGCTTCATGATATGTCTTGTTTACTTTGTTTATGTAAGATCATATATAACAAGTTATATATATATATATATATATATGTTATATGTTGTCGATTATATATATATATATATATATATATATATATATATAGTATAGTATATATATATTATGTATATATATATATACCGTGAAACTTCTATGAGAGACCACCTCTATTAAGCGACCCCCTCTTCCAACGACCAATACTTAAAGGCACCGATTTTTTACCCTATATATTTAATGCTAAAAAGTCCTCTAGAAGAGACCAGTCAACCTCTTCTATAAGCGACCGGTCCCTTGTCCGAAAATTTTCTTGCCTTTTTCCGCAAATAAAATCCACATTCCAAACCGGTCCGTCGACATTGACGTATTGTTTGGTGCCCTGAAATGGACAACAGGTGCATGGAGGGGACTACAAGTGAAAAGACAAGTTGCTGATAACCTCTCATTGGTTATCGCGTTTGGCTTGAATTTAAGGGGTATAGAGGAGGATTGAAAGTACGGATCAGTTGCATTTCTTGTATAGGCTGGAGCTTTAAACATGTCGAAGAAACGAGTCATTTTGACGTTGGAGCAGCGCATTGAAGTAGGGTTATTCCATGCCAAATCGTCTAGGAGTGGACACCCAAGTTTGTCAGATTTTGCTGAAACTTGGTGAGTATGTTCTATCCATATATATAAGTACATTTACCAAATGTTAAGTTAATATGTTCATTAGTTTCTGAAATGCATCATTAGTTCTGAGTTAGTTTGTTGTCAAAGTGTAAAAAGTCATCGATCGCACATCTGACAACCATGCATACTTTCATAGTTGTTGCTATAAAACAGGTAATTTTGAAGATAGAGAGTTAATTCTTTTTGCAATTTGTTCAGTATTAAATTGTAAATAGAAGTATATAGTTACATTTTAGATTTAAGGGCATTCAAATAGTTTTAGGAATGCTTAAACAGCCAAACTGAGATTGATTCAAAACACTGATATGTATCCACAAACTACTGAATAACATGAGTCTGTCTCAAAAACCCCTAAACCCATTATATTACTGAAAACTAAATAAAAAATACTACAAAGTTGTGTAATAAAATTAGTGGACTTTTGAGTTTTCACCTAATTAAAGTTGATGCAATATATACTATTAAAATCAACTGTTAGGCTGTTCACACTACCTCAAATTGATACAATAATAAGTATATGAAAGTGCTTTTGTAGTAATATGTCATGTTTATTAGATAAAATATGGTTAAAAATAATCATAATTTTCACAATGCACAGAATTTGTTAGGATACTAAATTATTAGGCTATATATCTAAATTGAATAACTTACGATTATCATACATTTTCAAGAAATAACACGGACTTGTACAGTTTTTAGCAACTTTCCTTGAAAGTATTCCAGCTATCATCAATTTTTTCTTAGATGTTGCCCCAATTTTCTAAAGACGACCCGTATGTGACGTTATTTCTGGAGTTTCAATCACACATAAAATATGTTGAGAGGGAACAGGACAGTCATCTTGTCCTTCAGGCCAGTAAAATATTTCAGACGGTCCGTGTGGTTGCATAAAAGCAATTGTGAGGTCACCTTCTTCTTTGTTAAGTTCACTGACCCGTTAAATCCACCAGTTTTCTTTATAAACACAGGCAACATAATTATGAAGATTTGGTTCCAAACGCTGCAATATTGCTGAACTTTCTGCAACTTTTAATAAAATTCCATCGAATGCATAGTTCAGGATCTAAACTTGTCCGTTTTGCCGTGTCTTCTTGTCCTGTAATTGTTTTGCCCTTACAAAATCATTCTTCAAGTTTATTTCTACAATTTTGAATTTCTAGTTCACTTAAAAAAAAGAAAGATATCTTAGAAAACAGACCACAGCAATACAAGCACATTTGGTGGGCATTTTTAATTTTTGTCGATTGGAATCTCAAAACCACTCTGAAGATTTTTCTTTGCAACTGTTCTTTTCACATTTCCACCGATTCCACTACAAACTATTTTTCCATGACTTGTAGCATGTAAAAACCAACAAGCATCCATTTGAAAATCTGTTTTGTGATGACACAAATTCATCATGCTCTTAAAATTTTTTTGTATTGAGCGCTAACCCATCTGTAAAATACTCGACTGCTTATGTGTGGAAATTGAGGTTTAATAAAATCTGTTGTTTTCTGCTGAATACAATAAACAAATAGAACGTCATGATTTAGGTTGTCAGATGTGAAACACAAAGGAGTTTCTTTGAATTCATTCGAGGTCCTGCTGAAAATTACAGAAGGACGTGATTAACAGCTTAAATGACTCCAATGGTATGATTGTACCTCATTTTTTAGTACAAAATTGTAATTTTCTGCAAACCCCATTAAGATTGAACATTCATCATCTTTTAAGTTTTCTTTTCTCGTTCTCAGATATGAACTTTGAATTTTAGATATATAAGAACGAGGTATAAAACCTACTATTTTTTCTGTTACCAACTCTTTTAATTCTTCAACAGGCAAAGTCAATGTTTGAAGCTTCATTCGAAAATCATTAATCCATTGCAAGAATTGGATTTCTTCTTCATCATTATAATAATTTAACAAATCACTTAAATAATTTTTGAGTGACTCACTATTGTTGGGGCAGTCAGTGTAACAATGCAACATGCAAGCTCTATTGTACCTGCTGCAAACAATTTTATCCATGAGCTGGTGAATTGCTTCTTTGTGATGTAGATTGAGTACAGAAGCTAACAGACAAACATTTTGATGAATTACACAGACACGTACTGCATGTGTACCAGGGGAACCAGCTAAAATGCACCATTTTGGACACAAGCAGCAAAATATTGAA
The DNA here is from genome assembly GCA_013235015.1 of Araneus ventricosus. Classification (NCBI taxonomy): domain Eukaryota; kingdom Metazoa; phylum Arthropoda; class Arachnida; order Araneae; family Araneidae; genus Araneus; species Araneus ventricosus. The sequence goes on along the minus strand of BGPR01000811.1, from coordinate 356,672 downwards.
AAACCAATTTTTATTTCAAGATATTTTTGTTTACATTCATTTTTCTTAACGCTTACTCTATCTTTGGCTCCTGGCACCATCATACTATATTCATCATCTTCATAAAAAAAATTTAACAGTTTCCATTACTTCTTGAGAAATTTTATTTACTATTTGTGAACCTGGAATAACCAGGATCCATTTTGCAAGTGTTAAGTCCCAAGCTTTTCGAGCCATATATTCTGTGAAATTGAATTTGGTGGAAAATCTTTTGCGTGACCAGGATTGAGGTGCAATTGTTAGTACTTGTATTTTTTCTCTTTTACTTAAATTGCTGTTCAACTTTACTTTCATGAGCTCAACAAGCCTGTCAAATATCGTCGCATTTTTTTTAAATTTCTTCATTTTCTTTCTTTTTTCAATATCACTTTACGTCATCACAATGTTTTAATGCTCCAGTTTAAATTAAATATATATAATATATTTTTTGTTATCTAATCTACATATTTAAATTTTGATTAATGATTTCTTATTAAAATATATTATTAACAATTATAATAGGCAAACTTCATTAATATTTCTTTTACTCTTACGAGAATTGCAAATTATTAACAATAGAAATAAATTGCGTACCTTAGATATTTTTTCAAAGAAAACTTAAATTTAGGCCTTAAATTAACAAGATTCTTTTTAAATATCTTACTTTATTTAACAACACGATACAAATAGTCATTTAAACATTATTAAACTAATTTCATATTTATTATTGGGTTATTTACAGTTAATAGAGGATGCCTAATAGCTGATTTTGGTTTTTAATAGTATATCTTTCATGAATTCTAATTTGATGAAAACTCAAAAGCCCACTAATTTTATTATACCACATTGTAGCATTTTTTATCTAGTTTTCAGTGATATAATGGGTTTAGGGGTTTTTGAGACAGACTCATGTTATATTCAGTAGCATCTGGATACATATCAGTGTTTTGAATCAATCTCAATTTTGCTGTTTAAACATTCTTAAAACTATTTCAATGCTATTAAATCTGAAATTTAGCTATATAATTCTATTTATAATTTAATACTGAACAAATTGCAGAAAAAACTAACTATCTTCAAAATTGACTGTTTTATAGCAAAAACTATAAATGTATGCATTGTTGTCAAATGTGCGATCGATGACTTTTTACACTTTGACAACAAAATTTTAAAGTGCTGCGTTTGAGAAACTAATTGACATAATAACATAAAAGTTTCGAAATGTACTTATATCCATGGATGGAACATACTCACCAAGTTTCATCAAAATTTGCCAACCTTGTGTGTCAAAATGCATTTAGACTGGATGATTTCACATGGAATATCCCAGTGATCGAGTCACACGAAAAGGGAAATTCGGAGAGTAAGTTGGCGGATATTCTTTGTTTTGGGAAAACCCAAATCAATAAAATTTTGAAAGATAATATTACGATTCGTAAAGAATGGGAAAACTTCAAGTTTCCGGGTGTAAAAAGAATGCGGATGGAAAAATTTCCAGAAATCAACGAAGCCTTAATCGAATGGTTCAAATCAGTCCGGGCAAAGAATATCCCAATAAGTGGAACTTTGATGAATCTAAAAGCAATGGATATTGCGGATGCCCTCGGAACAAAAGATTTTTGCGCCAGCAACGGTTGGCTCGACAAGTTTCGAGTTCGGAATAATGTCGTGTTTTGTGCATTATGCGGGGAAGCTGCTGATGTCGATGAAAAATTATGCGAAGACTGGACAACAAGACTACCATTACTTTTAGCCGGGTACGCTGACAAAGACATTTTTAACATGGACGAGACTTTTTTTTCGTGCCCTCCCAAATAAGAGCATGATGTTGAAGTCGGCAGACTCCAAAGGAGGAAAACAAGCAAAAGAGAGGATTACGATATCGTTTTGTGCTAATGCGGAGGGAGAAATATTAAAGCCACTGGTGATATGGAATTCGAAAACACCATGATGTTCTAAGTGAAAGACATTAGCAAACTTGGAATTCACTGGAAGTCAAACAGAAAAGCCTGGATGACAGCTGCGATTTTCGAATAGTGTCTTACGGATTTCGATCAAAAGATGGCCAAAGAAGGTAGAAACGTTCTTCTTGTCTTAGACAACGCAACCTGCCATAAACACCAAATTGCTTTAGAAAATGTGAAACTGGTATTTTTACCCCTTAACATGACCTTCAGCTTTTGGACCATGGCATAATCGAATGGTTTAAACTGGAATACCGACGATACGTCTTGCAGTCGATCATCGCACGAGTGGATGACAGTGCGAATGCGTCCCAATTGGCTGAAAGGATCACCTTAGCCGACGCAGTGGAATGGTCTAAATTTGCTTGGAGAGATTTCGATTCGGGTTTGGTGGTTAAATACTTTGCAAGTTGTGGTATGACAAATTCCGCGATGGAAAAGCAGATTTTTTCGTTCACTGAGACAAATACTGTCGATGAAATAATTGAACTTTCGAAGATTGCAGGAATCGAATACGATCAGAAGACCTTGGAGTGTGAGGACAATTTGGAATGTTTTGATGACCTCAGTGACAATTGGGAAGAGCGCCTGATATGAAATGTCGTTGCTTAAGGTAAGTGCTATTCTCTGTCTTTAAAAATTTATCATTAAAGTTTTAAAACTTTGGAATGTGGAACTTAAAATATGCATTTCTATTCAAGAAATAATTCAGAGTCTGAAGAGGAAAGTCCATCTGATGACGTCATTCAACAGGTCGAACCTACGATGACAGCCCAGCAAACTTTAAAAGAAATAGAATATATTATGACAAATTCTCACATCATGAAGGATGTATATATAAACGTTCTTTTTTTCAGATATAAAATATAAACTAGAGAGAGAAGTACTGTCGCAAAAAGCAAAAAAATGAAGCAATCCGAATTTTTTTCATATTTTAAGAAAGTTTAAATTTTAGAAGATACGTATGTAGTAGTGCTTATATTATACAGTATTCAATAAATAATGCAAAAAATTGTATTTCGTGTTTTTTTATTTTATAAAGTTTGTAAATTTACTAATATAATTTTGGTTAAATTCTTTTGGAAATCTAATGTTGGCACTGCTTTGAGAGACCACCTCCCTTAACGACCGTTTTTTTAGCGGAACGGAGGTTGGTCGCACAAGGGAAATTTTACTATATATATATATATATAATCTTTCATTTTTAGCAAAGGTACTTCACTGGATTGTACCTAAGACATTTCTGTGTTGTACCTTGGCCAGGGCGGCAAAATATGTCATTATCACTCGCCATTTTGGTACAAAGCTAAAGTTGTAAAATCTTACACAATTACATAAGAGGGTTAAATAATATCACAACTGAAAAGAGTAAGTTGGTTTTCTTAAAAATGTGTAGGTAACTGGTTAGAAACGTTTGTTCACTCAAAAGCAAGTTATGTTTTAATGATTTTAAACTTGTTTAGACTAAAAAAAAATGACAGTCTTGAAAAAAGAGAGTTAAAAAATAAAAATCATATTGTAACTACAACAGAGCAGGAATACGAAAGTTTTATAAGAAAAAGTTTCTTAAAAGAAAAAAGTTCTTCGAATTAGGAAAAAACTAAACTAATAAATGTTGTAGTTACAAAATGAAACCGCAAATTTGTATTACCCTCGCGACAAATCAATGGTGAAGATAAGCCATAACAATAAATACGACTTCTATATTGAAGACATACAGTTCCGATCATTTGAATTGCCTCACCAATAATAATGTATAAAATATGCTTAATTACAATTTTTTTTCAGAAAAACGAATGTTAACAATAGTAATGATGCTTTTAAAATTTCATTTAATTATATATATAAAATGTATTCGTAATTGTAGTAGTCGTTAAATAAATACAAGCCGAGTTATTAACTAATTTCTTTTTATTATCGGAGAGTGACGGAATGTACGAACATCTTCGTTTAAGTTTTAAGCCAAAAGTGAACAGAAGATCCCTACATTTTCTCAGGTAGAGATTTAAGAGATAGACACATGATCAAAGTGAAGGGAATAATAGCTATTTTTACTATATTACGTAAGTGTTTTAGGGAAAAGTCTGGAAAAGAATTCGCGATTTATATTGGCGCGTGGAAGCAATTAGAATATTGTTTTAGCAATAAATATGTCAAAACGAGAGATTTAATATACCTCCAGAGCAGGAAAAGAACGAAACTGGAGTTATTAAGACTTTAAAACATTTAATATTAGAATTTGAAATAAAATTAAGTAAGATTATTACAATTTCCCCTCTCCGCAAGACGCGTGTGTGCACCACGGATCTTGACACACAACCGTATCTTACAGGGTTGCCCAAATAAGAAATTAAAATTTAAAATAGAATTCTTATAAAATTTTCCCCTTCACTTTATCATAAGCATGAAAATAATTTCAAATATACTTCATAACAACATTAATATGAACAAATGTAAACTCTTATACTTCCTGTAAAAATTCTTGAAGATTCTTAGCACCTGTAAAAACTCGTAAATATAAACAAATAAAAAAATGATATATAATTCTAAAATATAAATTGTTTCAATTTTTTTCAGAAGTTTTTCTTTTTCAGTAATTTAAATGTTCTTAAGTGTCGTGATGGTAGTATGGCAATTAAAAATTATGACTTAATTTATTTTTTATAAAGTGAAGAATTTTCTGTTTAGGAAGAAAGACACGATGGGACATTATAGCCTGCAGAGATGAGCATTTTTGGTTTTGATGGTCAAACTCTGTGCTAATCCACATCGCAAAATCTCCTGAGAAAATTATTTTTTTCTTTTTATTTTTAACAACTACAACTCACAACTAACAACTAACAACTACACTCTCAGTCTGTTATAGCAGTCGAAAGAGTACAAAAACTGATCTCCCGAGGCCTCAGAATGGAGGGAGTTGGCGTTATTATTTATTTTATTTTGTTTATTCATTATTTATTTTTCTCTGTATAGTAATATTTGTTTTATTTACTTTTCTTTTCAGTCATATAATATAAATTATTTGCCATACTCAAACAACACATTTAAACCTGATTTTAAACAAAATTAACTTAGGAAGCAATTAAAATTTATGCGAATTATAAATTTATAGCATTTTAAACTAAGTTTACTTTATGAATATTTAAGGCCATTTTTTTAAAGTAGCATTTCCTATTATAACCATAATCGAAAAATGTTATTTTCTGATTAGCATGGTATTTCTCTTCAAAATATAAAAGATGCACAAAATCAAACTATGCATAAATAAATCAAATCTATGAATAAATCAAATTTGCAACTTAAACTTTGCATTGTAATACTCAAAATATTTAAGTGAATATTTCTTATTTATAATAAAAACCTTTTATACCTCCACATTTATTATAGCATTGATATCAGCAAAATAAATTTCAAAACCAAAACAAGAATACTTTCACTTTTTAAATTAATGTCAAAAATTATTATATCAAATGAAACATGATTGAAAACATAATAAAACCAAACTTTTAAAAATAATATTTCTTTGTAAAATATCTTATATTCAACATGAATACCTTAAATTTCAAAATTTAATATGGACACTGCAACATTAGTTTCAAATCAAAACCACTTTAAAATTTTTCGAATGCAATTTCATATCAATTTATGATCAATCACAAAATATAAATCAATACAGAACAACACCAAATAAATTTTTTTTCAAATAAAAACTTAAAATCAATTAATAATCAAAAGTAAATAATTAAACAATTAGCGATTAAAAGTTGTATATTTTGGTGCACCACGTCGAGGAATTTTCGAATAGATTTGTAGATTTTATTTGAATCAGCTGCAGTTTTTTGAAACCGATAACACAGGGAAACTGAAATTATGCAGATCTTGGCGAAATTAGTAATTATGTTTTATCACTTATTGAGCAAATTTTTTTCCTTTTGAAGAAGATGCACTTGTACACAAACTTTCCTTGATATTATCCGTAGCCGAAAGCACACTGGTTGAAGACAAAATACTTTTTGTGGAAGGGATAATTTTTTCTTCGATGAATTTTTGACGCACAAACGCTTTTTTCCCGAACGCTGGCCATCGAAAATTTGCTTTACGTTGAAGACGCTCAGGCTTCGCTTTAACTCTAGACAGGCGATAAATTTGGCATATTCGTCTAGAGTAGAGAATCGATGATAGCTAAATCACCTTGTATAACAGATGTGGAGGAGGATTTGACTTTGCATTACGTAATTTTATTGCTGGTAGCTGAATTTCAAGACATCAGGAAAAATACGAAGAATCTGGTGTTGATTTTTCAGGAAGCACTATTAGAAGTTCCGATAAATTTGCAGCTATTTTGGTCAGCCATTTTTCGTTATTCCCCATCACTCTCCATTACGTTGTTTCGTTTTTAATTTTTACATTTTAAAATTTTTTTCCAGTGCAGACCACCCTACCGACTCTTAAAATGTATTCGTAATTGTAGTAGTCGCTCAATAAATACAAGCCGAGTTATTAACTAATTTCTTTTTATTATCGGAGAGTGACGGAATGTACGTACATCTTCGTTTAAGTTTTAAGCCAAAAGTGAACAGAAGATCCCTACATTTTCTCAGGTAGGGATTTAAGAGATATACACATGATCAAAGAGAAGGGAATAATAGCTATTTTTACTATATTACGTAAGTGTTTTAGGGAAAAGTCTGGAAAAGAATTCGCGATTTATGTTGGCGCGTGGAAGCAATTAAAATATTCTTTTAGCAATAAATATGTCAAAACGAGAGATTTAATATACCTCCAGCGCAGGAAAAGAACGAAACTGGAGTTATTAAGACTTTAAAACATTTAATATATATATATATATTTTATATATATATATATATATATATATATATATATATATATATATATATATATATTAGCATTAATAATTTTAAAAATATTATTAATCTTGTTCTAAAAGGAAATTATATATTTTTTGATAATAAGATTTTCCAGCAAATTAAAGGATGACCTCAAGGAGGTTCAGCTAGCAATAGTTTAGCAAATATTTACCTACACTACTATGAGAAAGATTTTACTAATTATAGCCATAGTATATTATTCCGGTATATAGATGATTTGATATTATTCAATAAAGAAATAGATCTTAAGCCACATTTGACTTCTGTCCTGATTATTTAAAACTTATAAAAACTAATGACAATGAATTCGCTGCAGAATTTCTAGATCTAGATTTAAAAATTATAGATGATAAAATAGTAACAGATATCTTTGATGAAAGAATTGCATTTAATTTTCAAATTAATAAATTTCCTTTTTCGGATAGTAATCGTAGCATTTCTGTCTTCAAGAATTTAGTGAAAATTATATAATTAGAAATAATAATTTAGTAACAGACAATGATAATAGAATTAAGAACATAAATTTTTTTATTGTTTTGCAATGGTTTATGAAATGCCAAAATGTTTTTAAGAGTTTATATAGATAAGAAATATTTAAGTCATTTTGAATAAAACATTGATATTGTTATTTAATGGAATATTTCTTATTTCTTTGCTTGTAGGTTTGTGTTTTTTCATATTTTGCTTGTAATGTGTAATTTTTTTCAAATTTGGTTTTAGATTTATTGGTTTCAGATTTATTACATAGATGGCGCCAGGATTTTTAAACTGAAATATTCCTTATTAATTTACAGTTTTACAAATTTTCAAATATAATATCTAAATAAATTATTGTATTACATTTTTTAACTGGTTTTGAGATTTTAAATATATGTAGCTTACGAATTCTTTAATATCAAAATTAATTATATTATTTGGTCAATTATGCTGTTTCATAGATGGAAATCTAGTTTTGGCAAACTGGGATGTCAAGCTAAGTGGCATTTTATATTAAAAATGTTGAATTCTGGTAAGGATAGGTAGACTCTGATTATTTAATGTTTAATGAAAAGTATGGGTATTTTATTGAATGATATATTTATTGTTTTTAGTGCAATATATTGTTGTATTACATATTTTTGATTTGAATTTTAGTCCTTTCTATATAGTTATGTTTTATTTTTAGGGTTTGTGTATGATTTTTCTTTCTAAATTCTTTCATTTTAGGGTAAATTACCCTGTTTGCTTTTTCAACATCTTTGGTAGCAGGGATGGTTTGTACAGCAAAATTAATTTCACCTTGTTAAGCTCGTCCACAGCCAAGCCGCTATATTAATTGTTCAAAACTCCATATACTTGTATTGCCTTTTTCAATAATTTTAATAACAACAGAGTTTTTTCACACGTTGACATATAAATGTTTAAACATAATTTTTGTTCATGATATCTCTAATATTTCAATTCTTTAGATTTTGTATTAGATTTGGTTGTATTGATTAAAAAATGAATTTTTAGTATAGGATTTGCTTCTTGATATGTCTTGTTTACTTTGTTTCTGTATGATCATATATAACAAGTTATATTTAGATTTATATTAATATATAAATATATGTATGAGTTTCAATTTCATTCGTGCAGAATACCCATTTGTTTATTTTAAAATGGGTAAATGGCAGAGGTGTCTAGGGGATCAGTTTGGTTTCAATTTAAGTTGAAATAACGAGGAGGATCTAATTAAATAAAATACAATTTTATTAAAGAAAAAAAGGGGAATTTTACAAGGGGAGACTCTGTACTAAAGAAATATACAAAAGGAGGTTCATGCCAAACATGATGATATGATTAAACAAACTATATCAGCTCATTATAAATAGATGCAGATAGAATTATACATTGTTCATTATATTTAAGAACTTCGGAAGAAAAGGGAATAAAAGATCTTTACCGGGTTATTATTGTTAACACTCTGACTCCTAAGCCGCCCGTAACCGGCCATGCAACTTCTATACTAGTGGGGCGAATTTCGGCCGGTTGCTGTTGCGAAAGGGGGAGAAGGCAGTTGGACGAGTCTTAAGATAAGCACGAGAAAAATAACTAAATGCTTATCAATTCAATGTCATAGCAATTATAATGCCAATAGCTATAAACGAAATACAGTTCCGCATTTATAGTGAAAATATTATAACTAAATTAGGTTATATATACTATACTAAAAATCATTAATAAATTAAACTATAAATTTAATTTTTAAACTCATTATAGTAACTTATTTTATTATGAGAATATACTTTGAATTATATGATGCAATCTTGAATTTAAAAAATGCAATCTTATTCTAAAAATATTGGCGCCAGCTTCCTATGTAGTGATGTACTAAAATCGATGTGAATTCTAAAAATATGATTATTTCAAAATAATTAATTCCAAAAGACTATTAATTTAAAGTTGTTAAAAAAATTTTGTTAACATAAGCAAACATAAAATTAATAAGAAATCCATATCTCAAAGCATTATCAATAAATGTATCGATATATGATCTCTGTTTTTACTATCTCTGATTAAAATAGTGCTTCTATGGATATAAATCAGGGCGATGTTTCTATAAATTTGAATGCTTATATTGCTATTCCAAAATAGTTGCATATTTATATTAAACTAAAAAGTGTTTCTTTTTATCATAAATCTCAGTGCTTAATTTATTATCAACTATTTTGATTTCAATATCTGGAAAATCTGCAGAAGGAAAACCTTCATTAGTTTTAAGTAAAATTAAATATTCTGGATAAAAGTGAATAAGTGGTGTGTATTCTTCTACTTTTGAACAAATTAATAAATCATCAATATACCTATACATAATATACAGAGACACAGAGAGAGAGAGTACAAATCGTAAAATGAAAAACGCAATTAAAGCACAATAACATTTCCTCCGGGGCTGAAGTTATTGTGGATTGCTAAAATATAAAAAAGTTTGACATTTTCTTGCAATCAGTTACGCCGTTATGCCTAAAATACGGATTTTCATCCCTAGTGTCAAACCGAAAATAGAGAGAGGAGTTTTGAATATTTAAAACAAAAGAAAGCTGTGATATAACATTAGAGAAAAGTAAGAATATATATTTTACGTAACAGAAGGGACGGATGTTGACGTGGCAGCGTTTGCGGAGTGTCACGCTACAGACTGGCGTTGAAGGGGTGTGAACAGGGTATCGAGTAACAAGTTTCGCGCTCAACTTTGGTTGTTGCCAGGGTAGTGTAGTAAGTTGGGAAAGATGAAGATTAAATGGAAGAGCGATAACGATAGAAAGCATAGAGAAATAGTGAAAGAAATCAGTAAAATACGAAAAAACAGTGAAAAATGTCTAAAAGATGCGTTTTCGAGGTAAAATATCAGACATCATCGAATGGAGTGACCTACTGCAAAGATTATATTTCGCGTAGAAATCTCTCTCATAAGCAATCCTTTACTTACATCTTAAATCCATTAATAAGAGGTTCTTAAAGTTAGGAGGCAACTGTATTAATGTTGAGGTTAATTCTTAAGTGAATGATTTGATTTTTGGTAGAATTAGTGTTATTACAAATTTTGTTGATTCTTATAAGTTGATTGATAATTGTGTTTTTGTAGATTTTATATGAGGTATTAGAGTTCCAAAAGATAAATTTATTGACGTTATATTTGAATTTTTTTCCTTTGTTGTGAAAGTCCAATTTTAAGTCGTTTTTGTGGTCTAAGCATAAATCAAGAAGAATCGCTGGAGATTGATTGTTGCTGGTTTTAATTACTTTGAGTTCTTCTGGGTAGATGGTATTGTAAATAGAGCTGAAGTCTTCAAAATTAAAAATTATTATATCGTCAATAAATTGGAACGCAGATTGGAAGTTTAAAACGAAGTTCCTTTCGCAGAAATGAAGAAAGAGATTGGCTAGTAAAGATGATAATTTTTTTTCTTGCGTGATGGCTTTTATGTGTTTGAAAATAATTTCTCCATTAAGGATAAAGTTATTCAATATGCAGTAGTTGATGAGGTTTTCCCAGAAAGTTAGTTGGATTTTAAAAAGATCTTTAAGGTCATGGACATAGTTCATTAGTACATGTTGCAATTTACTTATTGGAATACTTGTGAAAAGATCTTTAAAGATCTTTTGATATATCATTTAGAAGGACATAATGAAGCCTTCTGCGAAAAAAACTTGGGTGAAAATTTTTCGGATGAAACTCCCATTATTTGGTTAAAGTTATTAAACTGTTAATAATCGAACTCTTAAATTCTAGAAGTACGCAAATAATGATGGAAGCAAAAATACGAATTGTTAAAATAATTTTAGTAAATTCTGATACTCCGCATACCTAAAGGACGAGTCGCCATTGCTTTTAGGTAACGCTTAACAATACACACAACCCTAAAAGCAAATAATTCGATATTCTGGTTTAATTTTAGGCTATTTTCCTTTTACATCTTAAATTTTCATTTTCTCAAGTTGTCCTTCTATTCTTTATCAAGTCGATATTTGCAACTATCTACAAATGAAACTGAGTAACAGTATCCGTCATTGGCAATTTTTTTAAATCCGTGATGATTGGCTGATATACTACTTGACAAATATTTGCATTTCGCAGTTTTTCTATGTTGAATTAATTTGAGTTTCTGCAATAAATATCTCCATATAAATTTGTGAGCAGCCCCTTGAAATTTGAAAATTAATATATCTCTGAAAGGTTTGTAGACAGAATCGTGAAACTTAGTTTATGCATAGATGAGTGTAAGAGGACTTTTCACTCATTGACAATTTTCCTCAATGGGGCAGTTATAAAATTTAATTTTCTGAACTTTTATTTTCAACTTACACAGAAGCCAGAGTGTTTTCACACAAATTCCTACATTATTCGATGACGCTTTGTAATTGGAAGTATATGTTCAGGTGGAATATTTATGGAAATAAATGCTTGTTCCACTTTTTTGGGACACCCTGTATGTGTCATGTTCCTTATTCAAATTTCCCAATTTCTTGAAAAATCGCAGTAGCTACAGCTTCGTATAAATAGCTTCGCCAGTTTTAATTTCGTAAATCTAGAATATTAAAGCAGAAAACTTTTATCAAATTGTTTGTGGTTATTGCTGAGTAAACTAAAATTAAATATGGTTAATTTTTGTAAAATTAAATGAGAATCTCACCTTAGAGAAGAATAAATTGAGCTGTTTAAAATTTTGAAATCTGAAAGTTTCTCGGAGTGAAAAATTGAAAAACAAATAATCTTAATCCTAAAGTTTTGAATAATCTTTTGTAGGATGTGCACCAATAACAGAAATAAAGAAAAGGCTACTTAAGCCACAAAAGCCAAAGAACGCAGCTTCATTCTTTGGCACCCATCAAATTCGTATCTAATAGCAACATGAATTCATGAAGAAAATGAGATTAAAACCTCAATTTAACACGTCAGAAGTTTAATTAAAAATTTAAACAATTAAACCTAAGACATAATACCACTAAAACTCCATCATAAGATCAGAGGTTTCTCTCTACAAAAGAGCATACGTATTGGACCTCTGAGTGCAGTAACATAAGTTTCACCGGAGAAAATAAATGTTGACTATGGATGGACAATGGGTGGAACGAATAATCTTTTATTTTATTTTTTTATTTGTAATAGTGCGAAAGAGTTGCCTTTTGATACAAAAAATATAAAAATATAATTTGATGGAAATGGGAAGATGTCTTGAGGTGCCGCAAGTACGATAAAGTTTCGCAAATTTAAAAATTGTTGCTCTATTTCAAGCTTTTCTTTATTTTTTTACTTGCTGCATAAAAACCCAAATCAAATAGTTTGTACTTTTTATTCCTTTTCATTAAGAGAACAAACGTTTTCAGGGGATTAAAACATATGGTGAGGATATAAAATATTAATTATCAGCCAAAAATGTGCAAGAAATCGAATATGAAAAAAATATGCTGTTATCTAATCTGGAATTATTGCTCAGTTATACTTTTAACAGACAAAAAAAATACAAGAACTTCATGTATCCTTGTTATTACTGTTGTGCAGCAAAGAGTAATTTTTGTTCTGCCAGTGAAATAATAATGAATGAAATTCACTTTATTTTTCCTTATTCTAGTATTTATTTGTGTATTGCTTGTAATTTTTCACGTCAGATTGTATTTGGATTTATAATTGCATGTGAAATTGTGTATTTATATTAATATTAATTTGTATTTTGAAATATTAGAGAGCTCTGCCCCTGTTCGCTAAAGCTAGGGAAACCCTGATTGCTTGACTCGCTACAGTGAAGACACTGCGTGTCCTATTATTGTAAAATATTGTAGCACAATTATTGTAAAATATTTTATATATATATATATATATATATAAATAAATAAATCAAATAAAAACAAGCATAACAGAATTGTAAAAGCAAAATAATCAACATAAACATTCATAATTCACAAAATGTCAAGAAGAAATATATATTACTATATATTAATCGTCTATATATAATCAGAAATATAAATGAATCAGCTTTATTTTACTTTTGATGCTTTAACTTAAATCAACACAGAATAAAATTTTTTATCCTCACAAAAGATATTTTTCTTCAAATAGAACTTTCAAAGAAAATTATGAAAGTGCATAAATAAACAAATGCATAAGAGTTGCAAAATTAAAACAAATATAATTATTCAAAAAAATAATTTCTGAAAACAAATTAGATTTAATATTATTAATAAAAAGATTGTGGTGTGACTTTTTAGCAGTATGAACATAAAAAAAGACAGTATTGTTACAAAGCTATAAAATCGTTTCCCTGATATGCTAATCTTGGCGAAAAATTTCGCGACAATTTTGGCGAGTTGGCGGCAAAGTTGGCGACTTTGGCGACAAAAGGAATTTTCTAGAAGGACCTCGAACTTTCAACCTCTTTCTACTAGTTTCATGAACTTTCTAGAAATTACGTCACTTCCTACGCAATGAAGTCACTTCCTGTTGAAAAGTATAAAGGCAAGTTCTTAAGCCAAGAAGAGTCAGTTTGATTTTGATCTGCAAGCAAGCTGGTGAATTAATAGGAAACTTTTGAGCGGTGTGTTGAGATTTAATGGTAATCTTTGTTGTGAATATTTTCAAGTGCTGTTTTAATATTTGTGATACGTTTCTTTGCTTAGAATACCTGTAAAATAAAGAGCTGTAATTTTTGTAATCCTGCTTATTGTCACATTTCATGTCAGAAGTGGGATATTTTGATTTTTCTGTGAATGCCAGAGACTGGACCTTTGTCCAGATCGATGATATCCGAAGAATGGCAGCCGAACGTCCATTTACAAGCCTTCGCTGATGACTTTATCTTCGTCATTAGCGAACCCACAGGAGCAAAGCTAAAAGCTACTGCTCAGGCAGCCCTCACGAAATTCCCACACTGGACTAACAAACACCATCTCAAGGTATCTACAGAAAAATCTACCACCATACTCATCAGCAGATTAGTAAGTGGTCCTCGAGTAAAATGGGATAATCAAATAAATAAAAGTTATACATCCCTTAAATACCTAGGAGTAATAATAGACAACAAGCTGAATTGGGTCGATCATCTCATCAACATGAAAACTAAACTAACTCACCTCCACCAAAAAATCACAAGAATAGCAGGAACAAACTGGAGACTTAACAAAGACTTCAGGCGAAGGCTGTATAAAACAGCGGCAGAGCGGATGATTCTTCACGGAGCTGCAGCATGGGCCTATTCATTATCGGCCAGACAATCCAGGCTATTGAATTCAATTCAGAGGAAGTTTCTGATCAACGTCACAGGGGCATATTCTACTACGCCAACAGCCGCACTACAGGTTATAAAAGGTATCGTACCGCTCCACATGAAAGCAGAATAGGGAGCGGTCTACGTCAGAACAGCCAGACTGCGCAAAACATCTAATTTCAATAATATCAACTTCAATCCCAATAACTACGAGGACTGCACAACAACCACCAAATTCCACCCACCAATTTTTCAACTAGAAGACAGAATATCTCTAAAAAAGCAATTCCTTCCAGTACCCGGTCTCAATATTTACACGGACGTTCAAAGATATAAGATAAAACAGGCAGCGCCTTCTGTGTCATGGAAGAAGATTTAACAAAATACGAATTGATGGCGCAACTTAGTCCCTTCAATACAGTCTTCCAAGCAGAGCTTCTTTCAATACAGGAGGCTTGTCTTTGGGCAAGCAAGGCAATCCAACAGATAAAGGTATGGTCAGACAGCGAATCGAGTCTCTATTCAATTGCTTCAATTGACACCAAGAGCCATATTGCTCAACACACACAGGAAATATTACTAAAATCAACAAACATTAAACTTTGATGGATTAAGGCTCACGTCGAATACAGCGGTAATGAAGTACCTCGAATTTTCAACATATTTCTACAGGTTTCATGAACTTTCTAGAGATTATGTCACTTCCTGCGTAATGAAGTCACTTCCTGTTGAAAAGTATAAAAGGCAAGCTCTCAAGCCAAGAAGAGTTAGTTGGATTTTGATCTGCAAGCAAGCTGGTGAGCTAATAAGAAACCTTTGAGCGCTGTGTTGAGATTTAATGGTAATCTCTGTAGTGAATTTTTACAAGTGCTGCTTTAAAATTTGTGTTATGTTTCTTTGCTTAGAATACCTGTAAAATAAAGAGTTTTATTTTTGTAATCCTGCTTATTGGACTGTATTCACGTACACCCACAAAGCAATTTCGTTACAAACTGGTCAAAGACCAAAACTGGTGTCGATGGAGATGTCTCGAGGAGTCAAGTTTATTCGGATCCACAAAATGATTAACCGAGTTAATTAACTGTTATCTCGAAATTTTTCCATAACAGAAACCAAGATTTTTCAATAATTCCATCCGGCTTGCCTTTTTCTATATGTGTGTCGACTTTTTTTCAGAAATTAACAGAAATTCTTGAGATAAAATTAATTTTGTTTCCGGAAAATACCTCCTCAATATAACCGATCCATTAGGGATCTATTATTTAAAAAAATTAGCTAGTTAATAGCAAAAAAGCTTCTATATCTCCTTTTCCCATTGAAAGTTCTGAAAAATCATTCAAAATCGATTCAGATTGATCTTTATGAACATTTTTTTCAAATTCTAAATATTTTATGATTTTGATTGAAAATTAGAGCATTTAATTACAATTAAAAATTTTGTCAATTTATTTGTCTCCATTCTAGAAAATTTCATTAACACCCACAAAATATTACGTCGAATGAAATGCATTAGTTCTGCTGCTTTTAGATGATTTCGCCTGATTGGTGAGGAACGAATTCCGATATGAAATTTTAAGACGAGGAATTTATCAAGATTTATTAAGAGGAGATTTTAGTTTTCAGACTGAGACGATTCTTAATCGAATAGGAAATTCATTAAGCGGATTTTTTTGTTAGCAATAGATATATTACGCGTTTTGCTTTTAAATACATTTAGACAATATTTTAATCAGATCAATAGAATTAGTTAGTGTTTATTATTTAAAGATTCTTATAATAAAATGGTAGTAATGGGCTTTTAAACTAAGGAAATAAAGTTCAATTCCCGGGAAGAGATTCTCCTAAATTTATTTGAGTTAAAGAACTATATAGATTTATATTTATTATGAAGAAACTATATTTGGAACAATAATTTTTTTAAAAATTTCCTATACAAAACAAACAAGATAGTGAAAATTCAAGTTTTAGAACTCTTGAAGTCCGAAAACACCATTTTTCCATTTATGGCCGTTTACCTACTATCACTATATCGTAAAAATAATAAATAATAAAGTTAGAGGGATGAAACTTATGTGGTCTTTTCACCAAAATTGCAGTATTATAAAAATTGTGTCAAATTTTAGAAGAAATCCGCCTCCGAGCAGTGTGTTTGTCTTTCCACATGCATTCGAACACAATAACTCAAACAGCTACATGGATGAAATTTGGTATACGATTTTATCACTAGGCTTGTAAATATATGCCAAATTTTGCTCCAGATCCATGAAAAGTTTGGCAGTCTGTCTATTGCTGAGTATGCAAACGCGATTCTTCAGAAAGGAGGCGAACTAGATATATGAGATTCGGCTTGTAGTATTCATGTGAAAACTTCATTTCGATGGAACTTTTAACCCAAACGTTTGAAGAGACGATGTTTAACTGCTTTCTCGATTCACTCCATTAAACTGTGAAGGGAACAGAAAACTCGCTATACTGGCGTAAAGGCCAGTCGGTTGACATTAAAACTAAAATCCTTTATTTTGTCATATATATCGACACAAAAATTATTAAATTTTAGTTCAAATTCTAGATATAAAAAATCCGCTTCAAACTGATTACTGTTTGTTTGTTTAAGAAGCAAGGCTGATGGAAAAATATTTTGCCAAGTATTACTAAACATTCAATGATTAAAGACAATAAGATCATCTACATATCTGAAAGACTGAGGATGTAAAAGTAGATAAGTGTTTTAAAATAGTGTAGGAAAAGTTTAGTTGTAATAGAAGGAAATGAAGAGCCCAGTGGAATGCCATAAACTTAGAGAAAAAAGCTTCCCCATTGTAAATGAAATTATTAAGTATGAAAAATTTACATAATTTATCCCAATACTCTAAAGAAATATTGAGAATATTTTTAAAATCATAAAAGTAGGAATTAAGCACCTCTCCAAGAGTAACTAAAGAAATGCTAATAAAAAAATATTTGAAGTCGAAAGTTTCAATTAAAGAAATACTGTCTCTCTTGCTCGTTAAATCTCGTGTATTACAAAGAGTAGATCGATAAATGCAAATACATATAATATACGGTCCCTCAAAAAGTCGGCGTTGCCTGTCGACTGTGGGAATTTTCAGGTTTTTGTTAATATTTCGGAAAACGTTATAGCTATGCACTTAATTGTTTGGATATCGGCGTTATAGCGTCACAGCTTTGCTCTCATGTAAAAATTTTGCTGCGTTACTATTCACTTTTTTAAAAAAATAATTGTTAAAATTTTTAAAAAATTAATTATTATTTTTATTTCCAAATTTTTTTATTTGATTTTATTTCTTTTAGTGAATGAAAAAAATGTTTGAGAAATATTTAATTACTTCTGAGATAAAATTCATTTAACATTGTAATTGCCATTTTTCAAAAGCCTATAACTCTCTAAATTTTCATTAGAACTCTACAAAACTATAAGGAGCTAATTTCATTTCGGGGAATCGATTGAGAGGAAAAAATTGATAAATATAATGGAAGAATTTCAATATAGAAGTTAATTAACTATGCTCATTAGCTCTGTTAATCAGTTCGTGGATCCGAATAATACTGACTCCTTTAGACATTCCATCGACGTCAGTTTTGTAAAAATCTAATAAAAACTCCCCGAGTTATAGCGACTGTCGTATCCAAAATGTTGCGGACTTTACCAGTCAAAAACGTCATTTCAGGTTAACAAGAACCTGAAAATTCAATGAATGAAAGTTTCTGAACGTGGTCGTCTAGTAAAAAAATAAATATCTTGAATTCCTTTTAAAGTATGCTTTATGTATACGAGCAGATTATTTTAACATACTATATTAAAAGGTTAAATGTCAAATAATGAAGCGTTTACATCTTTTTTCAGGGATACTTGGAAGAAAATTCAGGATTGACAGCACTTTTTCTTGGGGTAAGGCATGGTGTTTTTTCTCTATTACATTATAAAAGCATTTCGTTTCGACAAAAAGTGATTGCATTTTAGGCCAAAAATTAACAATATCCTATTTAAAAATACGGGGTGGGATTTTTCTTTTGGAAACTGCGTTAGTTTAATACGACAGATTTACCTTCTCAGCTATTTTATAGAAGACGTTAATGAAGGAGAATAACATAATTTTCAATATTTTGTAGATTATTGCTAAGTGAAACATAGTTTTACGCCATTAAAATCTAGATATAAGTGATAACTAATACTTAAAAAATATGCTTTGTCTAGAACAGTGGGTCTCAAACATTTCCCCTCTCGTACCCCTTGATTAGTCTTTTTTATTTTCGCTTACCCCCGACTATTATATCCCCCCAACCATCCTTCTGTACCAGTGGTCGGAAAATTCATTAGTCAAAAGAGCCAAAGATCATCAGTACAAAAATTAAGAGTTATTTTGAGAGCTATATTTCTTTTGAAGAACCATGTTTTTAGGAGTCGGTTTAAACTAAGTACTAACGTTAAATAAAACAAGATAATATAATCTTATTTATTAACTAAAAATATTTTTTAAATTAAAATAATATATCAAAACGGGTATTTAATGTGAACAATGACCTTGCATTTCTTTGGAAAGTTTGATAAGTCAAATTTGTATGTCGTTTTCAATTTCAAGAATGATTCCATGTTCTTGTCAAAAAGACGATTTTTCAATTTACTTTTTATAAGGGTCATGCTTAAAAAATATTTTTGCATGAGTATGTAGAGCGAAAGAGTGAAACTACAGCAAATGCTAATTTTTTAACTCATCATATGAGACAGGAATAGATTAAATTTATTTTTCATCAGCATTAAGGATTTCAAATTTGGAGCATCATAATTCTTTGTTTTCGAACTTTAGTAATTGCATTTTAAAGGCACCAATGAAAGAGAAGAAATAATTCTGTTACTTTAACACTGAGAGATTTTTAAATAAAGGATAACGTTGTTATGCTATATCTGAATTCCTGAAACCTCCATACAAAAGCTTCCCTCATATTTAAAATTTCTGTTTTGAAATAGTAAATGCCAATTACCAAGTTATTTTCTTTGCAGTATTTCAGCAGGATTGGAAAATAAGTTAATGATTCTCTTTCAAATTCTTTAGCAAAAAGGGATAATTTGTTTCCGAATAAAATGGCTTCTTCCAAAATTGAATTCCTATCCCCTGCGGTTTACAATTAAGATTATTTATATAAAGCGTATCGTCTACTATGAAATAAAATTTTTGGATCCACTTATCTTTCGTTTTTTCAAGATAATAAATACACTTCTCAAAGATAAATGCTTTAATTTCTAATAATAATGAAGAGAAACGTTTTAAACGGTTTCTTTTCAAAGCCAAAGTAACTTTTTAGGTGTGTGTTTGTGTGCATCAGAAAATCTGAATATTCATTCTCTATTTCATCTAAAAATTCTTAAAATTGGCGACGATAAAGAGGTTTAACAACTATTGTGGTGACACTCTTGCTGACCAATTGCATTACATTGAACATTTCTTCTGCAAATGTGTGAAGACAATTAACTAACCGTTGGTCAAATTTAAAAATGAAGCACATCTCCATGGGGCGAACATTCACATATCCGATGGTGTAACTTCTGATGAATTAATAGATTGAAAAATTAGGTTTAAAACAAAAAAGTAACTCGTTCACACGTACTCGAAATCGATTCGTGACAGAGCCGTACACAAGTGCCTAAAGAGTCGCAGTTTGCCGACCACTGGTGTAAAAAAAAAATATCAATAAAGCTAAGAGCTTAGGGAGCAATAATTTTAAGTGCTTCAGAGTCAAATGGCTGGAATTTATAACATTTGCAGGATATATTTTTGATTTTACGATTTATTCCATTTTCACAATAGTCAAAACGTTCCAATATGTTCCGTTTACAATAGTTCAACGTCAAAATTGGAAATCAGTATTGTAATAATTTTGCATTATACTTACACAGATAGCTTCCAGAACTTATACAGATAGCTAAAAATTGCATTCCCTTTTGCTTTCTTCTTTTTCTTATTTTGAGGCTAAGTTAAGGACTTGCTCAACTCTCACTTTTACTTTTTACACGAACTTGAGTAAACAAAATTCTGTACCATTTTTTATCCCTTATATTTTCTTGTGTCCACCATTAGTTCGCGTACCCCCAGGGGTACTCGCAACTACAGTTTGGGAACCTCTGGAAGAAATACCAGAAGTGAATCGTGGATCTTGAAGGAGAATATGTTCTTTAACGTAAATAACCACAATGCTAGATGATATTTATGCGCAGTCAATGTGCACAAAAAAACACAAAAACGAACGATATAGAATGCTTCAAGTTTTGCAGAAAATTTAAAACAACTTTAAAATTCTTTTATTTATAACTGTCTGTTAGCAGCGAGTTCGTTAGCGAGGAGTTTGAATTATTAATTTTTTTTAATCATGAATGTTGCATGTTGTAATTGGAAATTGAAAGTTTTGACAGTTGATAATAATTGGACTACTTTCAGGAGTGTGCGGGACTACTGATATGCATATGTAGTTCAAAAAGTATCGTAACAAGAGCTCTCACGGTTGCAAAAATGCCCCGTGCGAATTTAATTCCATGTCTAAATAGAATACACGATCACAGCATTCAAACGCCATCAGAAAATTGGTCTAGTTTTGCTGTAACGCTCCGAAATCTCTGTCAGAAGATTATGGTGTTTATGGATACGTGGACAATTATTGAAGGGCGAAGTGTTATGAGATTTTGCGTTTTAAAACATCCCCAGTTAAAATTCATCGCCATCTAGTGAAAGTTTATGGAGCGAGTGTAATGTCAAGAAACAAGGTGTGGAAACTCGATTTTCTTTCACGAACACAGGTACGCAGAACTCTCCAGCATGTCCACCAAACATACATTGGAACACCTTGCCTACAGACCGGATCTCGCACCAAGTGAATTTACTCTCTTTGGGCCTTGAAGAAGCACCTCTAAGGTCTCCATTACAGAACTGATGCCGAAGTTCAGGAAGCCGTCGTTAAGTGGCTAAGCGACCTTGACCCTTATTCCTACTATGTCGGTTTCGATAGATTGGTCTACCGATAGCACAAATGCTTCAACAACCATAATGACTATGTGGAAAAGTAATATGCGCCAGAGTAGTATTCCAATGTATACCTCCAGCACGCTCTATTGAATGTGCTGGAAGTTTACATAGCTTCTCCAGCACAGAGAGCCGCCTATACAACGCGATTTGTGAGTTAGAGCACGGCGCGAGCCGAACTGTGTTTGCGATACACAACCGCTTCGCGAATGTTGGGCCCCGAAAGCACATTTTGACGCTCGGTTTACGTTCCGCCGGCAGCAGACGATATAAACCTGTTTACACAAGGGGAGAGAAGTTTGAAAAGCGCAGAGTTAGAAGCAGAAAAAGTCTTCAATGCCTACACGGGTAGTTTTCACCGCGCGAGAAAACTTGGGTGGGATGGAGAATCAAACCTCGAAAAGAAAATTGTATTTCGCTAAAGCGAATCATTTATTTCTTCCTAGCTCATCTCACTCAAAGTTAAAGCGGGTTTTAAAATGTAAATTCTGGAAGTCGTATCAAAAAGATATTGATATCCTCACCATCAAACATACGTACTAAATAAATAGAGAAAACCTAAACAGTGATTTAATTAATAGCGATATAATTATATATATATATATATCAAGAGGAGAATATCGAAAAGTTTCTTACCAGTGGACATTGTTGCTTGAAGAATAATTTTTTTCCTTGACTAGAAGCTGACAGCAGGTTTTTGACAGTCTTGCGTAAGGTGTTCCCACGCACACTTGAGGCATCTAAGGTCCCTATCGCAGAAGCGGTTGTGATGAAAAATTCCTGGCATTGGTAACATTGTGCCGGAGTAGATTTACTCTTTAATGGTTCAAATGAAACACGCATGTATCCCAGAATGGTTGACTAAATAACTTGATACTAAACTCCAGATATCGAAAACACGTTTAAAGGAAAGTTACAGGCTCACGTAGGAATCCCACATGTGCGTAAGCACAAATTTTCTTCGAATCGAAAGCTTCTAGTATTTAATGATGTTAAAAAGATTTATGACATATTTATGCTAAAAAAATGGTATATTGTAATACTACTCTCCTCTCATATAGGAAAAGAAATGGTACGCTTAGCTTCACCGCACGTGTCAAGGCTTTCCTGTTACGTTCAAGGTATTGAAAGTCAATGAAGGAAAGAGTTGTTATCAAAAGTACGAGAGATGAATCCTGATTGAGGAAATTTGCTTTGAGGAAACTTTAAGATAATAAAAGAACAATGCGAATTTGTTTTGATGAAAATGTTCAAAACGAATAATTTAGAAAAGATTAGTTTAATTTGAAGTTCGGAACATTTGTTTCACTCCGTATGATAGAGACTCGATGACATAGATGTTAAAACTCATATCTATTTCGCCGAGTCTTTTTGTATTGTTATTTTGTCGGTTCGAGCCTAAGAATATAAAAAGATTTAGGGTTTGCAATAGCTATACAAAAAAGTCTGTTTCGTTTCATTGTGGTTAAAATGGATGTTAATTTAATCTCTTGAGTCTAATTGAAAGCAATGCTAAAATGTAATTATCAGACGAGTTTGAAATTGACATTGAAGCGAAAATGAAAAACACTTATTCCACCGAAACCTAGGAGGTTATGGTGAAGATTTAAGGTTAATTTAATCTCTTGCGTCTACAGAGTCTAATTGAAAGCAGTGCTAAAATGTAATTATAAGACATGTTTGAAATTGGCATTGAAGCGAAAATGGAAAACGATTGTTTTGTTTCTGTTGTTAGAGATTCTATGGCTCAGCAGCAATATTTCCCCCCAGCTTCTGGGTCTTAGAATCTTTGTCTAATTTCCAGGTTCGATCCTTGTCGAAAGTTTCAGCCACGATTCTTTTTCGAGATTATAGATTAGAATAAAATACATAAGAGGCGCCCGAATAGAAATCTGTTTTATTTATTTATTTTATTGATTGAGCGTATATAAGCAGTGTTTCCATTGTGTTTCGATTAAAATGGAAGAGGTTTATCAAAGTTGTGGGGCGAAATTATTTTAGCTCTCCGAGATAGCTTCAGAGCAACCCGTTACTGAACAAGTATTTTTAGAACTCGATCAAACCCTCTTCCGTGACGGAATCACTCTTGTTAAAATAGGATATTTGCTATCGTTCGCGAGACATATTATTTTTATAAATCAAGATAGGAAATAATTCGTTCATGAGCAGGTGTATAAAAGTCTGTGCAAATATTGCTCACTCTAAAGATGACGAACGTTACAAAACAAACCTGGTCTAACATATTTGTTTTACTGAGTGTTATGATCATTAAATTTATAGTTTTTATAATCTATTTGCAAGCGGAAACATCAAGTGAATTGCCTCAAAAAGTCAATGTCACGAACTCTTCGTGCATTGTTTTCAAATATATTGGGAGGAAAGTATTTCTTCATATCTGTTTTAAAAATAAACAACAAATATTCGATATACGATATTTTTTCTCCAACCAAACTCTGAATCCTATCCCAGAGATTCTCGGTGTTCAGTTAACCAAAAGTGAATTCAGAGAAGTGTCTGAAGTGTGTTGAACTGTTTCCAATCATGTTTTTACGACTCAAATTCCCATCTTCAATGATAATTAATGGACCGAGTCAAAGTGGAAAAACTCATTTAGCTCGAAAAATAATTTCTGAACAAATGTATGAAATACCGATCAAAAAAGTCGTGTGGTGTTATAAAAGTTTTCAACCATGGTTTCACGAAGAGAGAAATATCAAATTCATAGCAGGATTGCCAATGGAAGGCGAAAACTTTCAACTTTTGATTTTGGATGACCTTATGAACAATTTGACAACTGAAATATCGGAAATGTTTACTGTTGGATCTCATCATAAGAATTTCAGCATAATTTTGATCACGCAAAATCTCTTCCCCCGCATTAGAGTTGCAAGAGATATCAGTCTGAATGCTCACTATATAATACTCTTTCGAAATAACAGAGATCAATCGCAAATTGCATGTTTTGGCAGACAGGTGTTTCCCGATCGTTCTAAATTTTTCATGGACGCCTATAAAAAGGCTACAGCGGAAAAATATCAATCCCTATTTGTGGATTGCTTTCCAACAACAGATGAAGAATTGCGATTGCGACAATCACTGTTTCCAGATCAAAGAGGAGTTAATTGGGTGTTTGTGGCGGAATAAAAAAATGAATCGAATCAGACGACATGTGCACTTGTTGCATGTTTTATCCTCTGCGAGTCCCCAACAAAGAAATGCAATATTAAAAAGAGCTACCAACGAACAGATAAAAACATTATGCGAAATATGTCAAAATGTATTAGCAGGCAACGTGTCGAAAGCGAAGGTTCGACAGTTGTGTCGCTATAAGAAAGTCATTCGCCAGTTAGCCGACAGAAATATCCCCATTGCTCGAAAGCGCGAGTTATTGACAAATCAAACAGGTGGGTTTTTACCGCTCGTTCTTCACCCTGTTTTGAGTCTTGTTGGAGGTCTAGTGGGGAAAGCTATAGGCAAGCGAATTTAAAATAATGGCTCGAAAAATGGCCTTAGTCCCAAAAGAGCTTGTGTCAGAATATTATCAACTAAACAAACCAGAAATAAGAGTTGAGGATAATATTTCAAATCTATTACATGATGAGAAAACGCCAGATGATATGAAAGCCAGACTATTATCTCATTGGATTCCGAAATATCAGCGTTTGATGCAGCCCAGTCCACCGGCGAAACCTTTTGAGATTCCTAAGGAACTCTTGCAAGAAACAGAGGTGGAGCAAGAAGAAAAACCCACAGCGTTGTTTTCCAGAAAAAACATGATTGCAAAATATATTGCATATACCATTCCGAAGACGAGAAAGAAATATATCATACCCATTTTGTAAAAACTTAGAGATGTCAATTACACATTCAATGATATGAGCGAATCGCAAAAAGATGGAAAAACAGAATATAGAAGCAATGTAATTGATTTATTTAGTTATTTGATGAGAAATGAAAGAGCTGACAGCCAACCACCTCCAGGTTTTCATACTTTTTTGCAATATTGGATGCGAACATACCTATAGGGTGGATTGTCAATAAAAATGTGAAAGAGTTGATACTTCTCTCACACGCTGATCCGAAACGGAGGGATCAAAGCTCACCGAGCACTCTGAATGAATCTAAATCTAAGAAATTGACGATCGCAGAATGATCGCAAACATTCACTAATCCTGAGACTTCACCAGAACCCGAAAAAGAGGCGATAAATAAAACACTCTCCGATCCCGAGAGTTCGCCTACCATCCAACTCAAACAATGGACAAATTGGGAGGAGGCCAAAATGTTGTCGAAAAATCTGCCCATCATCTGGAAGAAGTGGAAAAATTGAAGAAACTTGACTACGATCCCAAAGAGCCTAGTTCGTTTGGCGTTGTCAAGAGGCTCTCAGAAGCAAGTGGTTTAAAGAAAGATCACGTTCGGAAATTTCTCTCGGGAGAAGATCCTTATTCGCTTCATTTTCCTGTGCGTTATAAATTCCAAAGACGAAAAACGATTGCATACTGGTTGAACGAGTTGTGGCAAAGTGACTTAGTGGATTTACAGAAATTGTCACGCTTTAACAGAGGCTATCGATACATTCTAACTATTATAGACGTTCTGTCTAGATATTTAAGAGCGTTTCCGATCAAAGACAAAAAGGCAAGCACGATCGCTAATTTTCCGCAAAGTTTTTAAAGAGGTTCGGCCTAAAAATATCCAAACAGATAAAGGCAGCGAGTATTACAACAAAACCGTTCTTGACCTATTTAAGAAACATAACATTCACCATTATTCAACAAAAAGCGTAGCGAAATGTGCTATTTTGGAAAGAGCGCACAAAACGCTGCAAAGTAAAATGTATCGCGTTTTCACTCATCGCAATTCATATAAGTATTTAGATATTTCAAAACCGCTCGTTGATTCATACAACCACTCCGTGCGTCGAAGCCATGGATTTGCGCCTGCAAACGTCACGGAAACTGATGAACATCTGTTATATAAATCTTTGTACAACATAAACGTTCCAATTAGATTTCGATTTGCGGTTAACGATGTGGTGAGGATTTCAAAAGCTCGTAAAGTTTTCAGGAAAGGTTATCTACCCGGTTGGACGGAAGAAACATTTGTAGTCTACAAACGATATCCAACAAATCCTCCGACATATGCGCTACAAGATCTGTCTGGCAAAGAAATTGCTGGTCGGTTTTATGCAGAAGTGTTACAAAAATTGATAAGTCTGACAACAATTTGTGGGCAATTGAGAAAATTATTCGCACAAAAGGCCGAGGTACTTCACGTCAATTGTTGGTGAAGTGGGTCGGTTTTGACGATTCCTTTAACTCTTCGATTAAAGCGGAATGGCTGAAAACATGACAGATTTTCATATTCTTTTGCCATCCAACTCGAGTATGCAATATTTTCCGGTTAACTCTCCAAATCATTTTCGAACGAAATTAAACAGACAAATTACTCTATATGGCGAGTGGGAATGTTGCTTATCCGAAGTGACTATCCCAGGAAAGTACTCTACAATCCAACCCCATTATAACGATTTCTATTCTGTTATAAGAGAAATTGATGTTCCAGAGGAAACACTTCTTTCAACATTCCCCTCTACAATGAAGATCATGAAGAATTTGTTGCAGGATTCAATGCGAATATGAAAAATATTTTTACAGATATTCCATTGGTGTTCACTCACATCAAAAATAAGAGATAGCTAAAAGTGGAATTGAAACGGGGATTTGATTGGGATATCACAGTAGAAAAAGGAAACCAACTATTAAGAGTTTTGGGCTTAGATCCCAATAAAGACTTTTCGATTCCACATAAACCTGGGGGGTTTCGGTGATTAGAAGATATCAGCCTCCTAACAGAGAGATTTTCGAAAATCAAGAAATTCAGCTGGTTGCAAGAGAACCTATTTTATAATTGCAAATTGAATTGAATTTAAGCTAAGCCGGACTTTCGAATGAAGTTAAATTTTCGGAAAGCAATGGACAAATCATAGTGACGTTGCAATTCAATATTAACATTGAATTCAAGAAGAACTCTTGCTCCAGACTAATGACTGCTCTGAATATAATCGACGATGCATATGTCATTCTCGGAGAGCAATCGAAAATGCAATTTCCCTATACTCGATCAGTTGAATCGATCAAGGGCGAATCATTCCGTGTGATCGCCTATAAAACTTTCCCCACGACTCGCAAAGAAACCAAAACAGCAACATTTCTCATTCCGAGTGGAATGTATCAGAATGCAAAGACTTATTTAAAGAAAGTTTATCTCTTTAAGACTGAGTGCAGATTCGCGAGTGGGACTGCATGTTCCTCGATACACTGTTGTCACGTTTGGAGAGAAACTCAAAGATGTGTTGGGATTCTCTCAACAAACTTTTGATCATGGTGATTATAAATCAGAATATGTTTTAGAGTTGAGAGCAGGCATCACAGAAGTCTATGTGTATTGCGATATTGTCTCCCCCTCTCTCGTGGGCGATTCCTTGGCATCTATTCTGAAAATCATTCCTGTAGGCAACGAACATAGCGAACAAGTAGTTAAAACCTTTTTGGTTCCGTTGTACTTAACAGTTAAAAAACAGTTCTTTGATGTTATTGAAATTGAAATGCGAACAAGCAGCGGTACTCCCATCAAATTCATAGCTGGGAAAACGAATTTGGTTCTATCCTTTAGGAAAAAATTATATAAATGCTATCACATTCTGTCTGATTTTCAGAGACAAGAACAATAATGGCGAAGCGCGGTCATAGATTGCAACATGAACATTGCATTGCACATTATCAGAATCAGATTGGGAATGCTAATCCATACTTTGCTTCCGATTTTCCCATTCAACGAGGATATGGATTTTTCAGTAGCTTGCGTCGATACGCCCTACCCTTGATGATGCAAGCAGGAAAATATTTAGGCAAACGTTTATTGACATCTGGTCGCAATATTGTCGAGGATGTTTCTCAAGGAAAATCATTTCGCCATGCGGCGAGAGATCAAATTCGTCAATCCGGACGAGTAATAACAGCAGACGTACTTCGCAAATTAAGAGGTGGAGGAGGTGTTAAAAGGAAAAATCAATGCGGTCCCGTCAAACGAAGCGACAGAAACTGAGTCCGACAGACGTCTTTTCCGATCTCTAACACCAGAAAAAATATGGAGCGATGTTACTGCACAAAGAGCGAGCTCGAGTTATTCGGTCCCGAGAAAATTCAATTAGCAATTGAAAATTCTAGTTTTGTTGAGATTCATCCAGTCGCTTCCATTTCTGATAGCAACACTATCGAGTTTCAAATCACAGGATTAAGAGATGCCTATTTCGATCTCTCGCACATCCTTCTAAACATTCAAGCAAAAATTCTGAAAGCGGATGGAACAGCTTTCACAGTCAACGAAAAGTGTGGATCTATAAACTATCTTTTGAATACAATGTTTTCGGAATGTCACATCTCACTCAATGATCGACAAATTTCTTCAGAGAGTAATTATGCTTATAAAACATATATTCAGAGCACTTTGTTTCATTCAGAATCCTCGCAAAAGAATTTTTTGCGTGCTGGCATGTTCTATAAAGATACCGAAGGTGAATTTGACAATACCGATGTAACAGCCGCCGGCAAAAATTTGGGTTTAAAACAACGCTATGAACGGGTTAAAGGAGGCACGATATTCGATATGTGCGGAATTCTTCACATAGATTTAGGAACACAACCTCGACTCCTAATTAGCGGGACAACGATTCGAGTGCGTTTTTGAAAGCAAAAGACAATTTTACTCTCTTAGCTACAAGCGGTGCGTTTCGTCTTTAAATCGAAAATATAAGTCTCTTTATCCGAAAATGCGATGTACCGAGTTCCATTGTGGTCGGGCATGAAAAGGCTTTAGAGCAAGCATTGGTTCAAATGCCTTTCACTAGAATCGAAATGAAAAATTTCACTCTCAGTTCTGGGCTCAAAAGTGTTTCCAAACGCAATGAATGGTATTCTTCCTTCACGAATGATTCTGGGGTTGGTTTCTAATTCGGCGTTTAATGGCGAATTTAAAAAGAATCCTTTCAATTTCAAGAATTATAATCTGAGTTATATTTCCTTATCGGAGAATGGAGTTCAGATCCCGATGTCGGCCTACGCACCTTCTTATAAGAATGATCTGTTCGCAAGAAACTATTTGAGTCTATTCACGGATCTTGCCCAACACAACACGAACGTTACACTTGAGGAATATAAAGACAACACCTGTTTGTATGTCTTCGACCTCACGCAAGATTATTCTGCCAGCGATTAACTATTAAAACATCATGGACACTCAAACACTGTTACGATTAACGCACGGCGATCCTATAATAACTTGAAGATTTGGAGGCGTGTTTGCGAGCGATCTGCTTCCCAAAAATCGAGGTTATTATCGATCATTTATAGTCAACACTGATTCGTCTTTCGAAAAAGGAATGCACTGGCAAGCTGTTTATTTTGATAACAAAGCTAAATGCACTTTCTTCTGTTGCTACGGGACGTATCCTGTGGGAAACATAAAAAATTCATTGATAACAATTCGACACAAATGGAATGGGATTCGAAAATCTTGCAACATCCCAAAACAACATCTTGTGGGCTTTTTTGTCTCTATTTTCTATTGCATTTGACTCGAGGATTATCGATAGAC
The DNA here is from genome assembly GCA_013235015.1 of Araneus ventricosus. Taxonomy (NCBI): domain Eukaryota; kingdom Metazoa; phylum Arthropoda; class Arachnida; order Araneae; family Araneidae; genus Araneus; species Araneus ventricosus. The sequence goes on along the minus strand of BGPR01000811.1, from coordinate 326,388 downwards.
AGATTGCGAGAAATAAATTTTTGCGAAAACGAACGAATCGTAGCACGTTTTGCGCAAACACAATTTAAATTGACAAATCATTCAACTCTCTTCACCTCCAATCAGCAATGTAAATCTCTTCAAAATAAGATGTCAAAAAAAAATAAAAGTCAGAGATATATCAATCACAACATCAGTTGTGAGTTTAGATGAGCACCAGCCATGGGGAGATTTGGATACATCGTTGCGGATCCTTGCTCGGGATGTGATTATTTGCAGATTCACAACATCCTTTATGATAATATTCTGGAATGCATCGAAAATGCTCGACTGCATAAAAATTCTGTGGACCCTTCGAAGATTATGTACTTTACAATATTGTCAAACACAGACGTAGTTCAGTTCCTACACGACGCACAAACAGAGGAGAAACGATTTGGTTTCTGCCAACTCACGAAATATAATTCTGCAGAAAAATACAACGTCTATTCTTCGCACAAAATACTGTTTCAAACAATTGTGGACAGTATCTTAGCGACGAAAGGCGTGTCTTGGAACGATATACCGGAATGTCTGAATTTCGAAGCGAAATTTGGTTACTTCAGACTGCTATGTGACGATGAAATTGTCTTTTATTTACATTGCTTGTAAAAATGTATCCTTATTGTGAAAAACCAAAGCTACTCTTTATTATGTATTACTTTTCATTGCTTGTGAAAATATATCTAACCGTGAAATAACAAGCAACCATGTATAAGTTGTGATTATGAAAAAATAAAAGATTTATTTGATTAAAATGTGTGTGTCTCACTTTTTCTCCAAGTAATAGACATTGACTCTTTTCTTAGATTTAGTTTAACATGTTCACGCCATCTCTTAAAACCGATGGCTCGCACTTGAATGTTTGCAAGTATAAGAACAAGATAAAAGAAAAGAAGATAAAAGTGTAAGAAGTTCGAGAGTGTAGGAACTAAGTTAGGGTGCATGTCTAAGCACTAAAGTTGCATTTGAGAACAGAGAAACTGGAAAACCGAAATATGCAAGTGTAAGAACTAACAATTCAATTTTAGAAACTAGAACAACTAAATGTGCAAGTCTAAATATTAAAACTTCAATTGGAGAACAGAGAGAAGAAACTAAATGTGCAAGGGTAAGAACTAATAATTGCGATTTCGTTCTCCTCCCCAAAAGCTTTCTTTCCCAAAACGCATGGCGAAACTAAACGTGTAAGCTCGTTTTCCGAACATAGAGAACAGCGCTGAGACCCAAAAGCATTCTCGCGCTGCGACACGAAACGTGTCAGGAAGGTTTCCGATGAAAAAGAAGAAACAGCGCTAAGGCGATTTTGATTCTCCACCCCCCAACCAAGTTTTCTCGCGCGGCGAAAACTAAACGTGTGGCATTGGAAAATTTTTCTTTCCTCCTCTCTCTGCAAACGACAGGAGGCCTGAGAAACTGGACTCGACGTAATTATCTATTGTTATATTACATATCAAGCATTTATTGATTGTATGCAAAAACTTTTACGGAAGATTGAGGAAAAATACTGTAAAAAACAATTTCCTAGTTCAATAAAAATCTAGAAGCTTTCAACGTGTTTGTCTCTTATTTCACCCGATATCTGCTCTCACATCAGGAGGGGGTATTTCGCCATATGCAAACATCTTTAAAAAAAAGGAACACGTTCATCAAAACAAATTCGCATTGTTCTTTTATTATCTTAAAGTTTCCTCAATCAGGATTCATCTCTCGTACTTTCGATCTTTCGATAACAACACTTTCCTTCCTTGACTTTCAATACTTTGAACGTAACAGGAAGGTCTTGACACGTGCGGCGAAGCTAAAAGAAAATATTTCTTTTCCTATCTGAGAGGAGAGTAGTATTCCAATGTACCCTTTCGATTCTAAGAAAATTTGTGCTTACGCACATGTGGGATTCCTACGTGCGCCTGTAACTTTCCTTTAAACGTGTTTTCGGTATCTGGACTTCAGATTAAAGCCATTTAGTCAACTACTCTAGTCAGCTTCTAGTCAAGGAACAGGAATAACCAATCTCAAGCCACCGGTAAGAAACTTTTCGATATTCTCCTCTTGATATATATATCGGCGGAACGTAAAGCTTGGAAATGTGCTTTCGGGGCCCAACATTCGCGAAGCGGTTGTGTATCGCAAACACAGTTCGGCTCGCGCCGTGCTCTCACTCACAAATCGCGTTGTATAGGAGGCTCTCTGTGCTGGAGAAGCTATGTAAACTTCCAGCACATTCAATAGAGCGTGCTGGAGGTATACATTGGGATACTATTCGCCAGTACCTTCCTACCATTATTTATCACTTCGATTTCCTGAATAAAACTTTTCTCGCAGAGGACCTGTTACCTTACTTTTTGAACCCCATCTACGTAGTTAGGTATTTTACATATGTATGTTAACACATTTTTGTGCTCTACGTGCTATCGCCCAGTCTTTCTACATCGAGGTTACGCATCAACCTCGATGCGTAACGAGCACAACGACTTTCAATATCAGCTTGTGAGAAGACATTCTGCAATCCTAAAGAGTTAAGGAACGTTACAGGAGAAGGTGTTATTTTTTCACTGTCCACTAACATATCTACCCATAGACATTCTGTAATATCTTTCCCTATTTATGACATATTATTTTCATTTATCTGTCGTTCAATTTCATTAGTCGTTACAAAAACTGGCCTTTTGCACATCATCATTTCATCTCTATTCCCATATTACATAGACGTTCAGAATAAATCTTGCTTATCAATTTCTCTGTGCTATGAACAATTTTGCAAAATCCTCCATTCAATGTAATCATACCGTTTGAATCTGTTTTAAATCGCCCTTTGCCAATTTCCAGAAGAGTAGCCGCATATTGTCCTGATAAAGTATCGTTCAACAGTTGAACTCTCATATTTTTAGTGAGATTAAATTTTATGACATGCTCCCTTTCTCCGGATTTAACTCCAGGCCAGTTCTGTATAGGAGTACCTTGGATTCGGCGCTCTATTTCTTTGTTGAAGTATTCCAGGTGTAATATCTTGGCACCATGACATACAGCAGACTGTTTGCAAAATTATCTTCTGTACATAGTTCAAAAAATTCGGTGAGAGTAGTTTTTGGTTTTGCCAATACTATGTCAAGGAAATTGATTTCATTAAAATAGACTCGTTCACCTTTTTCTAAGTGCACAACCAGATATGTTACAGTGGGGTGCCTTTCGTGCAACGGAAAAACTAATAGCCACCAAACTGATTCGTTGCTGATGACGTAACGACCACACTGATAAGTGTGGACTTTGTTGATGGTATTTCCGAGCTGTCTTAAAATTGAAAACGGCTTGATGTATTCCTTTGTTAATATATTTACAGATGCATTTCATCGCTCGTACTGAACTGGAAGCTTCTACATTTAAATCGGCATTAAGCATTTTTGTCAAAATAGAAGAATAAGGAACTTACCAACTATTACTGACAGTAGTGTAATCGCTCTGCAAAATTTGGTAGTTGCAGTTTTTCCTCCTTCTGCTGGGGATCTATTTCGGAACTGGAGATATCTGTTTCATTGTGAACAGTTTCTTTTTTTAACTTTCGTACAAATATTTGTACAATTTTCATCTTTCATGCATAGGGAATGGACATTGTTAGGCCCGCAAGGTCCTTGTATAATGTTTTTAGCAATAATATCGTGTAATTGTTTATCACTCTTGGATCAGGTATTTTGGCGGTGATAACATTATCAGTGTTTTTGGGCTTCAGATTGTCTTTTAACGAAAGTAAAATTTAGTCGCGTGACAAGCACTCCTTCTGCCATTCAATAGAAAATTAAAATGTATATTTTCCCTTTAGTTATAACTAACAATAGTTTTTTAACTTTAAATCTAAAAAATCTTCCAACTATATCATGTGTATCAATAGATATTTGTTCCAGCTTCAATTAATAGACAATTTCTTGAATAAAATCTGAAAAGAAAAGATACAATTATAAATTACACAAATTAAGTAGACTGCAAACTCAGATAATTAAATTTAAGCGTTCGACTTCGAATTGTATTATTTCAGGAAAACCAGCAACCACAAATTATTTATTTCTTTTCCCAGCAGGATCTCATAATCTCGGCTTTCTTTATGTTCACATGATGGTTGATTTTAACCCATCAGTACACGCACGGGGTCCTTTTGACACATCACTCTTTGTCTTTTGTTAAGAAATTCTAGGAATTTCTAAAAACTTGTACCCGTTACTTCCAATACCTTCACGGGGGAGAAAGAAAAAGAAGATAAAAGCTTCGAAAACCAGTGAAACGTGCCATCTTACATTTTACTGAGGGGAGTGGTGTCAAATTGTTTGTTTAAAATACAAGTTATTTGTAAAAATATATATTCTTATACTCTGACCATATTTTATTTTTTTACAAATAGCCAATAAAAAAAGGAGTAAGGGCCGTATTCGCCAAACTTGATTGATCCAAGATTAAATCGCGAATCAGCAAATCCGAGAATCAATGCTAAAACTGGATCAAAGTCCTTCGGTATTCTCCATCTACGGATTACGTGATCTATGGCTTAACTGGAAGAAAAATGTAAGCCACGTTTTGATTGGACAATGAACGAACTTCGCCGACGTTTTTCGTTCCGCTTCAATCAATGGATGACAGAGACATAATATAAACATTATCTCGTGTGTTTTGATCAATTAACGCCGTATTTTGATTCTGTCGTTTTATTCTTGTTGCTGCAATAATTATGGATCGTAAAAGGGAGAATTTTACAGAAATTAAGGCCGAGGCTTTTCTCCTCTCCTTAGATAAATTCAAATCGGTAATAGAAAATGAAAAAAAAACAGATGCAACAATTAATAAAGACAAGACAAGCGCCTGGTCGGAATTAACTGCCATGTTGAACAGTTTTCCCGGAGTTTCAAAAAGAAATGCGAAGCAATTGATTATGTACTATAAAAATCTGAAAAGAAGGGCAATAAAAACCAACCCAATAGGAGATTTCAGATTTTCAAGACTGGATTCGCCTGTATCTTTATTTAACCTTCCAGCGGGCGCGCGTATGCAAGAGATATTTATACTCTGCAACGTATTAGATATTTATATCGTTCTTTTATAAATTTAAGTGCATATTTTATTTATAAAATCTGTGTTTACTATTAAGCTAATAAATACAGATAACGTAAATAAAAGTTGCATTTATTTTTGTAAAACAACATATATATATATATATATGTAATAAGGTGCACGATATGTCGTAAAATTTGTGCAGGCGCGCCCGCTAGAAAGTTAAACGATAACGCAATAGAAAGGCTACAATGTTCATACAGTCCAATTCATTCGTTCTATATGGATGCACAGATCTTTTCCTGCTTTCGATTATTTCTAAAATTTCTGAACTTTCAATATCGTCTAAATACGACAATCCATCGTCTGCCATGTTTGTTTTGAAAGAAGGTAGAACAGAAATGCGCATGCGTAAAACGAAAATCCGCGGATTATTACTGTTAATGCTTTGATTTCTGAGGATGAAAAATAGGGTGTTAAAATAGTCGGTGATCTTGGGATTTTCGATGGAGAATACGGATTTTCATATGATCATGGGATTAACACTAATTCGAGGTTTAATTAGAGTGTTAAAGATTTGGTGAATTAGGGCCTAAGTGTCTAACACTTTAGGGTCAAAATGACCCAATGCGTCAACTGATGTTCCAAAAATGGGTGAGTGTGCGAAAGGGTTAAATTAAATTATTACACATGATTGAGCTTTTCTTTAGGATCAGATACAGCCTGATTTAAAAAATAAACTAGAAATTTTTATATCGGATGGCTGAGGCAATGAACCTTCCTTTGTTATTTATTTTTTTGTTGTCTGTAGTTAAAAATATTGGATTTAGGATGACGTCCCATACCACATGTTCATCCCCGTATTTCAAACTATTTTTTTGCCAATTTTCAACAAAATGGGTTTAGTAGTTTAGTCGTGAAAGCGTAAGAACAGACAAACACACTATCGAATTTATTATATTATTAAGTGTTCAGAAACACGAGGTCTGAAAATGTAATGCTGGTAACCATATAATTTCTGCTGATACGACATGGGTACTAGATTGAAAGGGTCGAGGCCTTCGATATAGTCACCAGGGTTGTGAGAGGAAAATATCATAGAATATCTGAAGCAACACAAACAGAGGCGGCCCGAGGCCCGGAAAATCGGGCAACTGTCCCTGGCGCCAAAGTTCGAGGTGGCGAAAAACGCAGAGAAAAAATTGTTTTAAGAAACTTCAGAAATCAAGTCATATATTTGCAAAATTTGATGGACATATTATTGAAGTAAGACTACTATATTTTTAGATATAGCTAAAGTTTATAAATTCTTACCATAATATTATTAAGTCATATTTGTATTCAAAACATGCATATATCTAAGTAATTATTATTAAGTAATCGAATTGTCATTTTGACTAGAGAATTCACAGCTATTTGCTAAAATTTTCTAACCTTCATAGGTTGAGTTTGCTCATTTTGTCATATCATAGACCTTAGCAGCTATCTTGCTTTATGGTATTGGTGACTTTGGCATCCGTTGGAGATATGAAGGGATGCCAACCAGAGGATTTAAACCAAATGGAATTTGTGATGTATAACTTTGTGCATTTTCAGTGACGATATAATGATCCAAGCAAGATGTTTTGTGGAACTCTGTGAATATATATATATATATAGATAGATAGATAGACTTCTTATAGGAAATCTACCTATTGCAATGGTTCTCATGAGACAACTTTCGGAAAATTTCTGCATATCTTCACCGATCATGACCCCTACAACCCAAAACCACCCTTCTTTAAAAAATTTATATATACATATATATAATATAAATCCAAATATAACTAGTATGTAATCATATAGAAATAAAGAAAACAAGAAATAAATCCTATATAAAAAAGTCATTATTTGAACAATACATCAATTTTAAATAAAATCTAATAAATTGAAATTACTGAAGATACCATAAACAAAAATCAAGTTTAAACATTATATGTCAACAAGTGAAAGAACACTGTTGTTATTAAAAATAATGAAATAGGCATTCCAAGTAAATGGAGTTTTCAACAATTAATATAGCATCTTGGCTGTGGACAAGCTTTAGCCAGGTTAAATTAATTTTACTGTACAAACCATCCCTGTTACTATTGTTGTTGATGAAAAAAACAGGGTAATTTACCCTAAAATGAAAGAATTTAGAAAGAAAACTTATACTAACCCTAACTATAAAGCATAACTATATAGAAACGACTAAAATTCAGGATAAAATATGTAAATATCATTATATTGCACTAAAGACAGTAAATATATAATTCAATAATATACCCATACTTTACATTAAACATAAGCTAATCTGTGTCTCCTCTTAAACTTACCACAATTCATCTCTTTCAATATAGCCCGCCATGCATATTGACATCACATGTTGCCGCAACCAAAAATCTTATATATATAATATATATATAAATAATTTAATAATAATAAATAATAATTTATATATATATATATAAAATATATATATATATATATAACGCTTTTTTCCCATGTTATCTTGTGACCACGATAACTGGAGTAATTTTGATTTAAATTTAACCAACGTGGGATATGTTGTAAGGATAGTTAAAATCTCGGTCGAGTTCGTAGATGAGCTATCCATCTCAAAGGGGGTGGAAATAGTGGGGGTGGAATATTTCATTTCCCCATAATGCCTTTACAATTTTAAATAGAAAGAAAATTCAAATCATGCGAATTATTGCCTTATCATAACGAACAATTGTTGCATTTAAACTTTTTCGATAGCAACAATTGCTTAGTAGTTATGAGCTGAAAAGTGATGTCCCCACTTTCCCCTCTTCTCCCCCTAACTTAAAGTACGTTTTATCTTATGCATGTTACCCCTTGTTGGAAAGCTCTCGTCATTTGCCGTCTCTCCCACCCGCTTTCATTCTTGTAGCTCTAATCCTTAGGACAACAGAGGGCGAAATGTTCTTTTCCTTATTATTATTAGTAGAGACGTATATATATATAACGATTTTGCCCATATTATCTTGTGAACATGATAACTAGAGAAATTTTGATTAGATTTTAACCGGCGAGGGATATATTTTTAAGATCGGTGAAAATATCGGCCAAGTTTGTAGATGGGCTAACCAGCTAAAAGGGGGTGGAAATTTTGGGGAACTTTTCTGATAGCTACAATTTTTTAGAAGTTATGAGCTAAAATGCCATTTTCAATCCCCTCCCCCATTTTACAATTTCCCCATAGCTCTGTTACGAGTAACGATAGAAGAAAAAATTCAATCAGGCGAATTATCACCTTATCATAACGAACAACTTTTATATTATAAGTTTTTGTCAGCTAAAATTGATTAGAAGTTATGAGCTGAAAAGCGATACTCAATCCCCCCCCCCCCCCAATTTTTCATTTCCCCATTACTCTGTAACGATTGAAGATAGAAAGAAACTTTCAATTAGGCAAATTATCACCAAATCATAAAAAACAACTTTTATACTGAAAGTTTTTTAAGATCTACAATTGCTTAGAAGTTATGAGCTGAAAAGCGATGTTCCTTCCCCCCACACACAAATTTATCTTTTCCCCATAACTCCGTTACGATATAAGATAGAAAGAACATTTCAATTAGGAGAATTATCACCTTATCATAACAAACTACTTTTATATTGAAAGTTTTTTGACAGGAAGAATTACTTAGAAATTATGAGCTTCCATCTGTTTAATAAATTTAATATAAAATAGCCGAAAAAAGATGGATATCCAAGTGTTCCCTTTAGCTTTTTTTATATCGAAAATATATCTCATTAACTTTAAAATTGTTTTGGGGTTTTCTGCCTGAGTATTTGCTTTTAATTGACGATGGAGATTTAAATTTACTCTTCAAAATGTCTGCATTGATATCTCATGCTTTATACACGCGTATTAAATTTGCAACTCACAATGTTTAATAATTTTTATTCTCTTATGTGTTAAGAATTTAGTGACTATTATCTATGTAACCAGGAAGTTCTCTAAATGAACCCATTCTAGTAATGTTTAAATGTTTCATGTCATGTGTTTTTTGCATATGACAAAGTAATGTTCGCACAATTATAAGGTAACCTAGATTAAATAAACTAATTTTTAAATCTAGACTCGTCCTTCATTCGTGTCAATTTCTTGCTACTGTTTCAGATAGGCTGGCTTAATATCATCTAGGGGATATTTGCACTGCTGGGATGTTTATTTTTTTACGATTCCTACCTGTTTAATGATTATGTGTTGAGATATAAAAACAATTTTGACCAATATACTGACCAATAAATCTACCATAACCTTTTGAGTAGAATGATAAAACCTTGATATAGTAAGAAATTAAATGTCAGGAAAACAGAATTACAGCGTAAATATTGCAATGTGTGGAAACAACAAACTCATTGGCTATGTTTGTATTGTTCAATATGCAATATTTCATTACTTTTGTAACATTAGCGTAAAGGAATCTACCTTTGCCTTTAAGCTTGCCGAAAAGGGATTTTTTTATATTGAATTTACATGTATTACTGTTTTTTAAATCTATTTCCGCTAAACTAAAGTGCAATTACTTGAGTCTGTATTAGTTTCAAATCAAACTGTGAAGATGCTGTCGTTCAATATGCAAAATATTCTCATTTTTTAAAAATCTTCTTTTAAGATAGGGAAAGGTTTCATTAAAGTTAAAAATGCGGATCCCAATTCAAAACTGAACTTAGTGCCAGCAGACATCGTTGCGAATGCTCATGTATTAGCAGCGTGGAGCGTAGGCACAAAAAGGTGATATATATTCCTTTTTATTATAATCAATACGTTTTACTAATATATGCTATTCTTGTTTCTTTATTTTTACCTCCTGATTTATCAGTCAGAATATTATATGACTAGTTGTTCTGTAAACAGTATACCTCATGTCATGATTAGGGCTGGGCGTTAACCAGATTTTAATATCGCGATATATCGTCTAAGATAAATCGATATTTCTCGATATATCGAATTTATTTTATTTATTTATTTGAATTATAAATTGCCTCTTAACACAATAACGAATCAAAATCAATCAAAATGAAAGGAATTTTCAGTTTATATCTTGCTTAATTTTCATTTGAAACAATAAACATATTTTTGCTTTTTCCTTTATAAAATAATTTAAAAAAATAATGGTGTTAACCTTTTCATCGGAGTGTACAATGCAAGACTACAAGTTCGTTTAAGAAAAGTTGGTACACCTCAATCTATCATAATATTTAATACTGTCATCCCTTAAAATAACAGAGTGATTTTTAAAATGTTAGCTTCAATAGTGCGAATTTATTGAACATCAGTTTATTGCATCTTTCACAAACGAAAAAAAAATAAACATTTAACAATCTAAATTAAGTATTTTCAAATAAATCCTGAATTCAAACTCAAAAGTCATTATAATAAATTCACTGCTTGAATAAATAAAAATTCTAATTTTTTCCTTCAAAGTATGAGCCGATAATTTAATAGCACGATTGGTGCATAGCTGATCGCAATTAGACGAAATAAAAGCAACTGTGTTGTGTGCGTTAGGAAAGTTTCTATAAACAGGAAATAAAAAGATGAATCGTAAAAATAATTCTTTTTAATGTATTCCAAAATTCAAGGGAAAAATTAGGAAAAAGAAAAAATAAAGAAGAGAAAAAAAATATCTCCTGCGAGAAAAATTTATTATGACTAATGTAAGCCAACACTGGTTACTATTAAGGGACTACCACAAAGAAGCTATGGCTCCAGATTTGGCGTTAAAATAACGATTTATCGAAATGATATCGAGAATATTATCAGAGTCAGTTTGACTTGGCTTCAATATTTAACAGTTCTTTGCATCGAATCGAAGTAATCGATAACAATTATGAGGATAATCTCCATAGAAAATGAAAAACTAAATCATAAATTCAATAGTTTCAAAGAATATGCAAGAAATCACCGAGAAATTACACAGAAAATAGGAAATAAAGAAAAACATAGAAAGGAAAAGAAACTATTATAATCTCAAGAAATCAAATATAAATTTCTCTTTGGAAAAGTTGAGAGTTAGAGATTTGGCAGTCTATCGCTCAAAATTTGGCCTCATATCGAGATCACATTGAGCAGATTGTTGATGTCTTTCAATATTGGATATCGATATTTGAGATTGAAGTTAATATTGCGATGATATTAGATACATCGTTGGGGATTCAGCTTTAGTGAATTCGGCGTGGGTTTCGATATGAATTAACTTAACTCATTCAATCAGCGCAACATCGTAAAACTTTCTCCTTTGCCTAGATTCTACTACTCGCATCAAGTCCAAAAGGGTAGAAATGCAGAATTATTTATGTGAGACTTTTTTTAATTTTTGCTGTAGCCTTTTTTGTTTTGTATCTTCTATTTGCTTTAATGGCTGTCATGCGTTAAATTCTTTCCTGATTTTTTATGTAGTTCTTCAGTTTTTTCTGTCATTTTATTAATTAACCCTTTCCCGGCTTTGCCTCATGTCGAGTATAGCTCGAGCAATATAGAATTTCACACTGTGTAGCGAGCCTTTCACGAATTATTCCTTATGTGCTTGCTTCGATGACTTTTGTTAACATGTCTAGCCACTAGTCGGTAGCACTATACTAATTACAGGTTGAAAGTGAACTGTTCTAAGGCTTCTTTAGTTTTTTGTAAGAATTTGTAGATAGTAGATATTGCTTTCTTTATCCGATTTTTTATTATCATGGCTTGTGTGCAGCTTGATGATTCTGATTTGAGTGAATCTGATTTAGATGATATTGAAGATGAATATCACTTAGATATTTCAGAATCAGTTCTTTTGAATTTCGATTTTCTTCTGAAATCGTTAGTCATTCGGGCTCAAAATTGACATATTTGACCCATAACCTCAAGATTAATTTGAGCATGGTAGGTGTAGGAAAGAATCTGTCTAAATTTCTTTATGTAATTCAGTATTATTCATCAAATGCATCTTACATGTGATTGATTTTTTATACATTTCTGAAAAAAAAAACGGTTTAGAGGCTCTTTTGGATTTCTAAACCTATAACTAAAAATATTTTCTTAAGTTGTATCGGGTAATAAAATTAAACTGCGAATACTCTAAACTTTCTCTGGTTTATTTAAATTCAAAAAAATATCAGGTCATGCATCCAAATACAAAAAGCTTATTTTGTTTAGAATAAAAAAAATTGAATAGTTCTTTATTCAATCGATATACCGATTTTTTTAAAAAAATTGACATACCGATTTTTTAAAAAAATTGACATACCGATTTTTAAAAAAAAATTGACATAAAAAATTGATTTTTTAAAAATATCGATTTTTTTTATAAATCGAAAATCTGCACAGCCCTAGTCATAATGAACAAAGCATTCAAGAAGAATATATTGCGACATTCAATGCTGTATATATAGACCTAATGTAAATTGTAAATATGTTAACATCAATAAATTCCCTTTGATATTCTTTATATCAGGGTTTTCAGGAAAATTGCTTAGAAACTTTAAGGGCTTACAGAACAAGTCAATAATTTCGTAATGCACCATGGGATTTTACGATCCCATGGGATTCAAAGGAGTTTCGTTACAGGGGGCTCTTTGAGAATGAATGAAATTAAAGAAAAACATACACCAGAAGAAATGTACAGCACAGATTGAATAGAAAACTCACTTTTCAACAGACATCCTTGCGATTTGTGCAAATTAACAATTGCACAATTATCTTGGATGCATGGATAATAACATGCGAAGCGTGTCACCTCAGACGGCCTAATTTAAATATTCCAATGGTTTGTTGTTGTTACCATGTCCCACTTGTCACTAACGTATCTGTTTTGCAGCAAACGACTTGTGACGTTGCTATTCATGCAACTGGGTTATTGCATTATTGTAAATTTGTATTCCACTCAATCTGTGTTGCACAATTCATCTCGTGTATCCTTCTCTTTTACTTCATTCATTGACAAAGATCTCTCTGTATCGGCATCCTTTTATCTTTCCGACCCCATTCTCTTAGCAAAATTGATTTGTTTCTGGATGCCTGACCTCCCCTTAAATTCATAAACGACCTTTCTGACGGCCCTGCATTCTTCACTGAGTATTTAATTGCAAGTACCCAACAGACGACATAATCAATAGGGGGGAGGGGGAGAAAAATGTTGAACAGGCGAAAGTTACGTTCGGATTTACTGGTTTTTAATTAATTTCAGTTAGGGGAATGTCGGATAAGATGGCGAAGTTTTGGGGATTTTTCCTGATCTCAATATTCGTTGCAGGAGAAATATTATTTCGACAAAAGCCTCTTCAACTCTTTATTTTAAAGAGATATTTTTAAAAAATTATTTTCAAATTTGAGACCCCATTTTAGAAAAAAAGTCATTTTCGTCATCTTATCCGACTGTGCGGGTAAGATGACAAACAGTGTCGGATATAATGACGAACTGAGATAAAAAATTTAATTCAACATTCATATGCCACAAAAACTATTTAAAACTGTTGAGAACAGAAAACAGAAAACAAACATAATAGGACTAAAGTATCAGGACAAATCAAATGAAGTATTATAAATCAAAATTTGAGATTCAAACCTTAAGAAATGAAATCAGTTACAAAATTCGCATCACCATGGGCTTGGATTTTGTCCCAGCTGGTACAGGTGGAATGAGCCCAGAGTTTGCAAATAAAACGTTGGAATTCCAATTCCGTTTTCTTTGCTCACTGCGAATGCATTCTTCATTATCTAGGTTCTCTGGGTCCAGATTGTCATCAGCGTCAACGTACGGAAAATCAAATGAATGAATTGACTCTTCAAACTCAGAAAATTAGAAGTCGATGTGTCCCTTAGCTACCTTCTTTTTTTGTATAATTTTTAGCAGATTTGTTGCGTTTATTCTTATTAACTTCAACATTCCTCAACTGTCACAGTTTCCATGTAACTTCTTTTCCCTCTATGTCCTTTTTTTAACGAGATGCTCATTTTTCACTGGCTTGCTAGTGAGTTGCAGAAAGGGCAAAAGGCAGTCAGGTAGCACGACGAGCTTATAAATTAACGCTGAGGGATTCTTCATCTTACCCCCCACCTAATTCATCATCTTACCCGATTTTTATTTAGAAAAAGATTGAAGGATATCAGCTCATTAGGGAAAAAATGATATATCATTGAAAACGTCTGATAAGCTCTTTACGAATAACACATGTATAAATCAAAAATATTTACTCCGTGAATGCTATCACTTAACAACCAACAACCAAAACTTGCGTAGGAACAACTCAAAAACAAATTACCGCGTACTGTTAATGACACTAATAAAGGGCTGGAATCTTTGGTTTGGCACGTTAGCTGGTTGCTATAGGTTACTGATGATGCAGAATCGTGGCATTCATCTAGGGAAATTTTCGAGAAAAATCAAATTCGTCATCTTACACTCTTTGTCGTCTTACCCGACTTCTCCAATTATTTAGTCATTTCCTTTGCGAAGTATTTATTTACAAATCTGTTTACTTCTGAATTGGCTTCTTTTTTTATCTTTGTGTTTCATTTGATACATTTTATTGACAATTGCACAGTAATTATTACATATTTTCCCATTTAGATGTGCGTCTCCGTTGGTAGCAAACTGCACAGCTACCGAAAATCTTCATGTTAAGCTTTGCGAATGCAACCGATACATAATCCAAATGGTTAACGAATTTCCACTTCCACGGTCATTTGACCAGCAAACCAATTCGATGATAGTGCCCTACAAATATCTTTACTGTATCGTCGCAGCTTATTATCACTATCTTCCTGCAATTGTTTTGGATGGGATGTTAAGAATTTTAGGGAAAAATTCCAGGTAAGAGTTTTTCTTAAATCTCTTATTTCAATGCTATAGCATATAATTTGTTGGTCTTAATAACAAATTTAACTTCGAATCGAAACATTGCTGCAGTGACCCGTCATTGGGTACATGGAGTGGTGTTTAAAGGTTCACTAAACAACGACAAATCCGCTTATTAGCTGTATCTCCCCTATTTAGGCTTTCTTTCCTTATGTACAAATATACTCATATAAACTCTTATCCTTCTCAGTGAGAGTATAATAATAAAATACAGTTCTATGCTCTTCATCAAGAATAGAATACAAAGCAGCTATTGTGCAGAGCACCCGAAAAACCACACTCACTTCCTTCGGGCCCAAATTCATTCTTTTCTCACGAAATAGAGGAGACCTGTGACCCTTGAATGTGACAGCATACCTTGCGCCCAATTCTCCCATGCAGATTCAGGTGGTGTATTGATAAGCTTTCTACTTGGGATCCGGAGGGTTGCAAGTTCGAAACTCGCTCCCAATGAAGATCTGTGTATGTGGTCCTGTTGAGCGTTAAATAATACGTAGAGGTCCAAAAGTCCTTCTGCTGTTGTGGTGCGGAAGTGTGGAGAGGAAGTGACAGCTCAGACGTCGTCCTCGTCATCTGACGCGGTTTAAAATTGCGATGTCCGTATAAAATGAGCCATCGCATTGCTTCAAAACGTGACGTTAATATAACTAAACCAAACTAAATTCAATGCTTCCAAGTCTGGTATCTATCGGCATTAAAAGAAATATCACCGAGCTATGCGCAAAAACCGTTAAGCGATCTAGACTCTTGAAGCACTACAAACTCCATCTTAAAGATGATGCCCTAAAACAAATTCTGGTCAAAATACTAGAATATGGTAAAATATACAGTATTGTCTGGCTCATATGAAACACCAAACAGTACGGTATTTTTTACCGTAGCAGTTTAGTAATGACTTTATGGTAAAATAACCAGAAAAATTTCGTTTATTTACCAGGCTGTTTGGTATGGAACTTGGTATTATTACCCTAGACAAAGGTAACACTACCAAATAAGAAGGTAATTTAACCATTTAATTTGATAAATTTAAGGGGACTTGGCACCCCCAAATTTTTTTTCTACAATTTTGATCAAACTTATTCAATTTTGTAATAGATAGATGTAAACTGTGCAGAAACTGAAATTTCTAAAATATTTTTCATTTTGAAAAATTACAAATTTAAAAATTTTAAATTTTTTAAAAAAAATTAACCCTTTTTTGAAATGCTTCTTCTCATACAATTTTTAATATTTTTTCTCCAAATTTTTTTTAAAGGGACCTCTCAATGTACTTAACAGAAACAGGGATCGGATTTTTGATATCTACATTAGTTTCAGAGAAAAAAATTTTTGTTCAAAATTTTGTGAAAATTTTAGGAAAATATCAGAATTTTTCACTTTGTACATTTTTAAAAAACTTTCTAATCAAAATTTTTATAAATCCATCCCTAATTCTATTAAGTATGCATTTGTGAGTGAACAGAAAAAATTTCAAGTAATTAGAATAAAAAGAGATCGACTTTTTTCATTTTGTAGCAGACACAATTTTGGAAAAAAGCAAACTGCGAAAAACAGCTTTAAAGTTTTAAAAACAATAAAATTGTAATAAAAACAACTTAGATCAAGCTAGTTTTTTTTCAGAGCAATAACCTGACATTTGCGAGTCCTAAGTTATCAATTTTATTAATATTTATTATTACTATAATTATTAATTAGTATCTTCATTTATAGGGATAATTAGAAAAAAAATTTTCAAAATGCGAAAAATTTGACTTTTTTCAGATTTTTTAGTCAAAATTTTTAATAAATGATCTGCAGTACTATTTATCAAATATCCATTATAACAGAGAAAAAATTTGAAACCATTTTATTGAAATTTTATTGACAGTGAGAAATTCAAACAAAATGAGAAGCGAAAGCAGTGATGATGATGATGATGACGATAAGCTTCATTAATAATAAAGAAGGGAAAGCAGTAAAATAGTAAACAAACAAAGATTAAACGGCTACTGTTTGAAACAACTAACTTGCTTTGCTTTTATGGAAAAAATTAAGTGGCTTTGCAACTTACACATGAAATATGCATGATTTAAACATTTGAAGTGGGCGTGGCACGTGATGAAATGTTAGACAAAATAACTTCATATCTCACAAAATATTTGTCTGATTGTTTTGAAACTTTCAGATTATTAAGTCAAAGGTTCAAGGATCATTTTCCACTCAAAATTTGAAAATCGATATTTTCATTGATTTTTCGGAATTCTTAGGGTGCCAAGTCCCCTTAACAGAATAACTCTGGTTCTATTACAATTTATCTGGTAAAATTTGAGATACGGTACCTTTTATAATGCCAAACGCATTAATATTTATTTATTTTTGCTTTTCAACCGGTAAAATTTTACTCAATTCTCAACATCACTACGATTTTGTAAAAAGCAGAATGTTTGTATATATACAAATGCCTGCCGCAGAGTGAGAAATGAACTATAAAAATAAATACAAAAACTTGTCGAGTCACCTTTCATACATTGTCAAATTTATTAAGTAATGTCATAATTACTAAAATTTATTATTTTCTGGTAATTTAATTTTCTCTATTAATATACATAATATGCAGTAAATTCATTTTAAGTATTTAAGAAAACAAAAGCACAGATTTCAAATCTAACTTCAATTCATTGGACAGTGTTATAATACTTATTAAATTTAGAACTAGTAACGATAAAAGAACAGCAACTACCTGTTCAGTAAACGAAAAATATAACAAATTAACGTAACTGTATCTTTCTGAGCAAATATAAATATGCATTATTTAAAGGAAATGGTGAAGCAAACCATTCTATGTAATACTATTATTTTCATATAGTAAGAACATATATAAATAATACAATATTCTTTAAACAAGACACTTTTATGGCAGATTTCGATAAATTGAATCGTTCAAGTCGACAGAAGATTTTAGCACTAGTGGAAGTCCATCTATAGCGTCCTTTTGTTGGCCTCCACTTCTGTGATTGCTTTACAATTTATTTGTCGGACAATCCCTACAAATAAAATGGCGTAGACTGTTGATAAGTCTTCATCTAAAAAATGTAAAACAATTCAATTAACATTTTGCATGATTCTTATAGTAAGACAAAGAACGATTCTTAATATATTAAGATCTCGCAGGCTGAGTCAAAACTGAAGAGAACGCCTTAAACTTAACTTTTTTTTATAAAATCTAAAACATTGAACAATCCTTTTAGTAAAGGTAATGTTTTTATAGTTGAAAATAAAGGATCATAAAAAAATGAATTGGGATTAATTATCAATCACTTAAAGTAGTACTCTCATTTTTTACGATGATTGCTCTTGACTTCATCATACAACCAGCGGGAGTGGTCTCCCCTAAACTTTCTCGTACACTCCTAACACATGTAGAGAAAACTAGAATAATAAAAGACGTCAAATAAACTTCCGTCGCAAGTAAACCAAAGTTGGAACCACGCGTGGTTTGAAGGACCAAAACAAATTCAAATCCCCTGCGCATTCTTTTGCGCAACAGGACCTGGCGAGACTCCCTAAATATTTGCTTCCTTACAAAATCGCGCCAGAATTGGTTTTTGGCAAATTGCCAAGTTTCGGAGTCGCTTCTTCTTTGCACAGGCATTGCCACGAGTAGGATGCGCAGGCAGTTAGTTTCAAAACTGAACAAGTATGCGATTATACAGACCGACAGACAGTCAACCCTTTGACGGATTTGGCCCAAAATTTTATACGGACCTACATTCATGACGATAAAACTGTGTACCAAATTTTATCCCTCTAGCTATTCAAGTTTTTGAGTTATAGCGTTCACATGACCGCGGACGTACAGATTGACAGACTTCCCGTTGACAGATTTTGTCCAAAATTTGATAGAAACCTACAAATTATGTTTAAAGACCACATACAAAATTTCATCCTCGTAGCTCTAATAGTTTTCGAGTTATCGTGTTCACAGACAGACAGACAGACATAATTCCAAAATTGTGTTTTTCGGACTCAGGGAGGTCTAAAACGTGGAGATTCGTCAAAATCTCGAGTTCGAATTTTTTGACGATTACAATACTTTCTCTTTGTATACTTCGTATACGAGAAAGTAAAAAAGATAAGACAAAAAAGGAAGCATTTTAAGGAAAACTTAACCTCTACTAAATAGAAAACTCAAAAAGCACTGCACACGTAAAAACTCTCCCTTTCCTTTACCTCTTGTAAAATAGCAAGATTACTCAATTTATTCAACTGCAATAACGTGACTAATACCTCTATTAAAAAAAGTGATAGCACATTTACGTTTAAACTAAGAGGATACTTTTCTGTTATCTACTACTTCACTTTCAAAATAAAATAACAAATGATTAATTTCACACACATATTTTAATTTTTAAATCATTAATGTAACATATTGAACACTAATAGCTGGCTTCTGCTACATAAATGCTAATAAACAAAATAATTTTGCTACCACTTTGATATTTCGAGCATATTTAAAACGGCACACGTATGTTCCGGTCGGGGCAAAGCGGTTTAATTAGACATTAAACAAATTGGAACAAAATTTCAACATAAAATACACAGTTTTTATATTATTAAATTCAGAAGCTTTTTTATTCTTTTCAGCAAGATTTCTGTTCTTTTCTTGCATTAGACTTCTAAATGTAGAATCTTGCTTCACTTTTTGACGAGCAAATAGAATTATCGTTTATTTCAGCGATGGACATCCATTATATAATTTTTGGGAATTTTCTTCATACAGTTGTTCAAAATCAATCCGCAGCTAAAAATAAATTAATGATCTATTTTTTACTGAAGTCCATGTTTTTGATCACATATCCGAACTTGAAAGCAAATGTATGAAATGGTGTACATATTTGGCAAACTAGTTTTTTCTTACCGATAACGAAATAATTCTCATTCGGATATATATGTTATTTCCAGAATAAAAGTAACTAGAATTTCTTACGAGGTTTTAATTCAATGTAATAAAGAAACTATTTTCTTATTTTAGTAATTTTATTTAAAAAAATTAATCAGTGAAGAAAAAATAATAACGTCTCCTGGATTAGAAACTTATATCAATTTTAAAAATTAGTTCTAAAAATTTTAACATTATAACATTCTCATAAAAATATTTAAATATTAAATAGAAGTTAAACGATAAAAAATTATGTACTAATATAACATTATTTTAGCAATCTGAAATTTTTTAAAAAAAATTAATTTAAAACGTTCTATAAACAAAAAAATCACTTTTAAGTTCTCTGTGCAAAGTAAGGCTATATTTCGAAAATGCACTCCTGGGGGGGGGGGAGGGGTTGAACCAACTTCTGCATTATTTATATAAACTAAATTTCTTCCCACTGCAACTGCCCTATTAAATTTTATACATTGAAATTATCAGTACATTTTGAATGAGCATGATTACAGCTTTTAGAATTGTGCTATTTGTATAAATACAAAATTTGCACTAACTGTAGTAAGCGAAATAAGTTCAACTCGTATTTTCTCAAACGGCATTCAACAATTTTCAAAATATTTTTTTCCCTCAAAAACTAACTATTTAATTACAATTTTTTTGTTATGAATAGGTAGACTAAATCCATACGATAAACGATATGGGCATATTAATACAGAGATGCTTAGTAGCCTCAAAATTAGAACATTTTCAAAGTCACTGTTATTAAAACTTCAACAAAGCATTACATTTATTCTGCTTATATTGTTTGACAATTTTTTTGATTGGATAATAATACCATTTCTCTAAGTATTGTTCCTGATTTGTAAAAATGGTCTAGTGGTTTTGGCACATAAGAATTTTTAAGGTAATTGCAGTGGAAGAAAATTCTGTTCCTATACAAATAAAAAAAATTCTATTGTCTTAATCTTATAAACTGGCACCTTGAATACATGTGTCTTTCCTAGACCTTTGTGTTTTAGTGGTGCCACTTTTGCAAGATTCTTTGAATATTATATAACGCTACCCTGCCTGTCAACGTTTTAAGAATTTGTAAAACTAAATATATTTTAAAAAATGAATTGTTTTCTTTCAAAAAAATTGGTTTTTTTTGTTGAAAAAAATTTATATTCGAAAAATAAGATTACAGAAAAATTTTGTATATCATACCAGAATTTTTGTATTTACATCACAAACCAAGTTAAGCGACCTCGTTGTACCAAAAGCAGTGAATTTAATTTCAAAAGTACTTAAACATAAATAATTGTATTTAGAGTTTTAGGTAATGTTCCGATCTAAAATCTCAATTTTTCTCTCTAAAATCCCTTATGTTTGTGTTAGCAATGAAATATAACTCTACAATGTACTTAAAAACCTGGAGTTGAAACTACCTAATTACTCAAAACTATTGCATCTTAACATAGGTTATCTTTCTTAGAAATAATTAAATAAATGTGAAAATCATTCAGATTTATATATTTATTTTGTAAATTAATACATATAATAATCGATCAAATTAAAAATGTTTCAGTTATGTATTCAATATAATTTAGCAGCAGATATTTAGAATAGTGTGGCCAAATCGTCTTGTGGGTGTACGTGAATGCAGTCCGATAAGCAGGATTACAGAAATAAAGCTTTTTATTTTACAAGCATTGTAAGCAAAGAAACGTAACACAAGTATTAAAACAGCACTTGTAAAAATTCACAGCAGAGATTACCAATAAATCTCAATACAGCGCTCAAAGGTTTCTTATCAGCTCACCAGATTGCTTGCTGATCAAAATCCAACTGACTCTTCTTGGCTTGAGAGTTTGCTTTCATAATTTTTCAACAGGAAGTGACTTCACTACGTAGGAAGTGACGTAATCTCCAGAAAGTGCATGAAGCCAGTAGAAATAGATTGAAAGTTCGAGATCCTTCTAGAGAATTCCCTTTGCCGCCAAATTTGTCGCCAAGGTCATCAAATTTATCGCCAAGTTTGTCGTCAAGATTTGGACCTCAGGGAAACGACTTTATAGCTTTGTAACATTGCTCCCTTATTCAAAGACTGCACGACCCGACAGTCTCAATATATAGAATTATGATCAGTGGCTCTGTATGGAGCTAGCCGATTAATATGGATGACTTTTGGCTTGACGTCGGGCGACCTCTGTACTCTGTACATAACATCGTTCACTTTCTTAACGACAGTATACGGTTCTTCCCAGTTTTATTGTAACTTGGGACTCAGGCCTCACCGTTGCTTTGGGTTATACATCCAGACTAGATCTCCCTCCTTAAAATGGTGGTGGGTTGCTCTGGAGTCGTAACGAGTTTTCATTCGTTCGCTGGCCAGTTTAATTCGCTCTCTGGCAAACGCATGTACGCTTTCCAAACGTGTCTCCAAATTTTTCATGTATTCATTCGGCGAGAAAGGCGTTTCACTCGGTTGTTCAAAGATAATATAGCAGAGCAATCGTAGGTTCGTCCAAACAGCATTTCCGCTGGAGTCAATCCGGTCACCTCATGTTCCGCACTCCTATAGGCCAAGAGGAAGAGTGGCAAATGCGTATTGCAATTGGTCTGGTTCCTCGAAACAAATAAATACATGATTTAAAATCGTTCGATTAAATCTCTCTACCATGCCATCGTACTCGGGTTGTAACGCGGTCGTTCGGTTGTTCAGAATTCCTCAGAACTTGCAAAGATCAGTAAAGAGGGCAGAGTTAAAATTCGTACCTTGATCCGAATGCAATATCGTAGGCACGCCATAACCTGAAATCCAGCTTCCGTACGAATTCTTCAGCTACAGTCAAGGCTTCCTGGTCTGGAATGGAATTGCCTCAGGCCACTTGGTAAAATAGTCCATTATTACTAGGACATATCTATTACCTTTTGTTTTTAATGGAAAAGGTCCTAGGATATCCAAAGCAATTCTTTCGAATGGTGTGCCCGCATTATATCGCTGCAAGCGACCTTCAGTCTTTGTTTTAGGTCCTTTTCGGGCTCCGCAAGCGTGGCATTCTCTACATCATTTTTCAACGTCAGCACGAAGTCCATCCCAGTAAAATTACTCTCCTGTTTTACTGAAAGTTTTCATGACTCCAAAATGCCCTCTATTTGCGCTGTCATGAGTCTCTCGCAGAACTTCTGGAATTCTACTCTTTGGGAGAATTAGTTGCCATTGACAGGAGTTTCCATCATCACTTTCCCACTTGAGGTAAAGAAGACCGTCCTTAAGATGTAAGGAGTCCCACAGAGCCCAGTATTGTTTTGTTGCAGGACTCTCCGGAGCGATTTCTTGCCAAGATGGTCGATCCGCCGAATTTAGTTTCATCT
This sequence comes from Araneus ventricosus, assembly GCA_013235015.1. Taxonomy (NCBI): domain Eukaryota; kingdom Metazoa; phylum Arthropoda; class Arachnida; order Araneae; family Araneidae; genus Araneus; species Araneus ventricosus. The sequence goes on along the minus strand of BGPR01000811.1, from coordinate 303,162 downwards.
CCAGAATTGGTTTAATAGCAGGATCTTCTAGCTGCGCCTTTTGGATCTCACATGAAGATCAGGGATCTACAGTTGTCGTTGTTAAAACTTTTACGGAAATATCTGTCTCCATTTCGAACTTTTTCTCGGCATTCGTGCACTGTTTTCTACTTTCTTTATACGGTTTTCGGGATAGGGCATCTGCATTTCCGTGAGAGGCCCCTTTTCGATGCTGGATTTCGAAATCATACTCCTGAAGTCTTTGGATCCGGCGAGCTATCTGGCATTTAGGTTCATTAAAATTCAAAAGCCATCTTAAGGAAGCATGATCGGTTCGCAGAAAAAATTTCCGTCCATTGACGTAGTGATGGAGATGCTCTATATATTTAACGATGACCAGTAATTCTTTACGTGTGACACAATAAATTCTTTCTGGCTTACCCAAGATTTTGCTAAAGTAGGCGATGAAACGTTCTTCGTTTCCAAAATTCTGGGAGAGCACAGCTTCTATTCCTTCATTACTAGTATCCGTGTCCAAAATGAAATCTTTGTCAATCCGGGGGTAGGTCAAAATAGGAGCAGATGTCAAAGCCTGCTTTAGACTAATGAAAGATTTCTCACATTCATCTGTCCAGTTAAAGTTTGATTTAGCTTCAGTTAATTTATGTAGAGGTCTTGCTATTGTAGAGAAATTTTTTACAAAACGGCGATAATAGGTGCACAGCCCAAGGAAACTTAAGAGGTTATGTATTTTGTCTGGATGAGGCCAATCATCTACTGCCTTAATTTTTCTGGATCGATTTTAACTAATTCTGCGGAAATAATGTGACAGAGAAGCAACCTCCTTTTCAAAGAACCTGCATTTCTTAGCGTTTAACTTAAGGTTGTCTTTTTGTAGTCTCTGGAATATTTTACGAAGGTTATTTAGATGTTCTTCAAATGTTAGTCCTACTATTATAATTTCATCCAGATAAACTAAGCAGACTTCAGACGATAGTCCACGTAGTACTATCTCCATTAGTCTTTCAAATGTAGCTGGGGCGTTACAAAGTCCAAAAGGCATTACCTTAAATTGCCAAAGTCCTTGTCCGGTGGTAAATTCTGTCTTTTCTATATCTTCAGGTCGGATCTGAACTTGCCAGTATTCACTTTTCAAATCCAATGTCGAGATCCATTGACTTCCGTTCAAAGCATCTAGGGTGTCATCTATTCGTGGTAAAGGATAACTGTCATTTTTTTTGATTTCAGTCAATTTCCTGTAGTCAACGCAGAATCGTGTTGATCCATCTTTCGTTTCAACAAGCACAATTTGCGACGCCCATGGACCTGGCGATTCGTCGATTATTCCGTTTTCCACCATTTCATTAACTAGACTCTGCTTCTTCTTTCCTTGCAATAGGCAAACGCCTTGGATATTGCATGATCGGTGGATGGTCACATGTGTTATTTCTATGTTGTGTCATATTGCAGCTGCCGGCATCAGCGTCACAGGTTTAAAACAAGTTCTGAAATTCTTTAAGTAATTTCCTTACTACTGTTCGTTGTTCTTCATCAAGCATTTCAAGGTTTTCCAAAATTGACGGAAAATGTTGTGCTTCAGAAAATTCTTGAGGACCAGCGATGATATCCACTAATGGTTCGCAGGTCGCAATAACAGCTCCTTTGTCCAGAATCTTGAGTGTATTATTCAATTTCAGAACTTTAACGGGGATGGCTTCCCTTTCCAAATCAGCGACTGTGGCCGCCACAAGAACACCCTTCTGGGGGACTTATCTAGGAAAGTCTGTTACAGCATATCTGAACTGTCAGGAACTTCGGTAACTCCCTGGATAAGACATTCTGATCTTTCTGGTATTATAGTTCTCTTTTTGGCCAATACGGAGTACGACTTTGAATGCTGTACACTTGCTGAAAACAGAGGAATTTCCTCTCCTCCTATTAAAGTTAAATTGTAACTGTTAAACTGTAAAGTTAAATTTTTGAAGGAAACCTAGCACAAGAATACAGGAATCGGTGATGTCAACTACGTAGATTATATGATTAAATTTTCTTGGCCCACATTCAATGGATCCATCCATTTTCCCTCGTATTTCTGTTTTTTCACCAGTAGCGATCATTAAAGCAATGTTAGGAACCGTGTAAATAAGCTTTTCCTTCAATTTTTGTGCCAAGTCTGTTCATAAAAGAGTGACGTTTGCGCCTGCATCCACCAACATCAAACACTGGATACCGCAAATAGATCCTTCTAAGTAGAGTCCATTTTTCTTCCCGCTAAGTGAGGAGACTCTCGGTCCTTTCAGGGGCTTTATTCAGAGAAGGCAGCCTTCTTCCCGCAAGACAGCCGTCTATTATTTTTCCTGGTTCGAAGTAATCGCTTGGCACTCCCTCTGCACGTGCCTCTTCTTGTTGCATTTCAAGCAAGACACATTCGAGTTCCGCCGAGGAATGTTCTTCCCAGCAACACTTCTGTTTAATAATTTTTCCAGCCTGTTAAAAAAGAATTCAAATTTATCATCTTTTTCTCTACTCACATGATCTTCCGTCTCGATTGATCTGACGTGTCTGGATGTCTTAGAAACTGTTCTCGCAGCCTCATATTTCATGCTATATGTTAGAGCTGATTTCAGATCTTTTGCATCCATCAATCTAGTTGAATGTTGCGTGTCTTCGTCTCTGATGGCGTCGATGAAGTACTAAGCTCCTAAACTTTCCCGAAAATCCAGAGGGCACTCGGCGTAGGCCAGGCTCATTAGTCGTTCCACATCGGCAGCCAATTCTTGAAGGCTTTCTCCTGGCTTCTGTCTTCTTGTTTTCAGCTCAGTTCTATAAAATTGTGTCAGGTGGCTGTCTCGAAATCTTGATTCCAAAGCCTTCTCGATCGTCGTTAAGTCTGTCAACTTATCAGTTGGAATTCCTTGAAGAACCTCCACCTCTGATCCTCGGAGCGATACCACAAGTTGACTGGCTTTCGCAAAATCTGTCCATCCATTTGTAGAGCTCAGAACGTCAAACTAAGTCATAAAAACTGTCCATGATGTTAGCCCGTCGAATCTCAAGGGTTTAACCGTCGGCCGCGAAAACATGAATTCTGGATTTTCCGGGATATTTTTTGGTGTAGTTTCAAGATGACGATGTCTTCTCTCTAGGTCGCTCATCTTCTCTTAAACTTCAGTTTTCACTTCCTCGATCTTTCCTTTCACACCTTGGACTTCCTCTTCCATTCTTCCTATACATCCATCAACGTGATCCTTGATTCCTTCCACTTGACTCGTGACGTGAGCTCCCATCTCTTCTTTGCCAGCTCGGATTAGGTCTTTCATTTCTTTTTGAATGTTCTCCATTCTTTCCTGTCCAGCTTCCATTTTCTTTTCCAATCCGGCTTTCGTCTCTTCTTGTAGAACTTTCATCTCTTCCTGTCCAGCTTTCATCTCTTCCTGTCCAGCCTCCATTTTGTATTCCAATCCGGCTTTCATCTCTGCCATCATGGCAAACAACTTCTCAAACTTTTCATCCATTGCTCTGGTCCAAGACATACGCAGAAAAATCTAGACCCCACTTCTGACACCAAATGTGGCAAAATCGTTTTGTGGGTGTACGTGAATGCAGTCCAATAAGCAGGATTACAAAAATAAAGCTCTTTATTTTACAGGTATTCTAAGCAAAGAAACATAAACAAGTATTCAAACAGAACTTGTAAGAATTCACAACAGAGATTACTCAACACAGCGCACAAAGATTTCCTATTAGCTCAACAGCCTGCTTGCAGATCAAGATCCAACTAACTCTTCTTGGCTTGAGAGCTTGCTTTTATACTTTTCAATAAGAAGTGACTTCATTACGTAGGAAGTGACGTAATCTCCAGAAAGTTCATGAAGCCAGTAAAAATAGGTTGAAAGTTCGAGGTCCTTCTAGAGAATTCCCTTTGTTGCCAAAGACGCCAAAATGGTCTCCAAATTTGTCGCCAAGTTTAGGATCTCAGGGAAACGACTTTATAGCTTTGTAACATTATAGCTATTAGATATCTTCAAAAATTATACTGAATCTTTTAAAATATTGGAATAAATTAGGTGTATAACTTGTGTAAATTTAATATAATTTTAGTTACTACATTATTGCTTTAGAGTTGTCCAGTAAAAAAAAGACAACAGTAATTTCTCCAAAAATAAGATCTCAGAAAATACAGAAGACATGAATAGAAAATAAAGTAGAGACTCTTTAATTGACACAGCTCAAGTTTTTGAGATATGTGGATTATATTTCGATTTTAAGTTTCTTACAATTTACATTTTTTAATTCTTTGAAAAACTATATCTAAATGCATAGAAATGAAAGTAAAAAAATTCTGAAGACAAAAACAAAAACAAAAGAATTATACATATTCCACTTATCCATGTTCATCATAAAAATATTTAATTTTAGATATAACAGTTTTAAGAAGCACAGTATAAATAATAGAAAGATGTCCAAGTTATGAAGATAAAACACGTAATAGGAACATTCTTTCAATTTCTTCTTATAATCACTTGATTTTGATAATTTTCATATTATTTATGCAAGAAATTTCCAAAAAAAAATACGGAACATATAACAAAAATTGAAGAAAGAATTGTGAAAATATATATGTGTTAACATGGAAAAGAAGCTAAAATATTTAACATATTAGCTGGTTAATTCGTATTACACTAATACTTTTGCCGTTTTCGACTACATTGACAAAAATCTCTTCTTTGCTGCGTCATAATATTAAAACAATTTCCAAAAATGTGCATTTTTAGAAAACTCGGCATTAATCCTCTTCTTAAGATTTACCGTAAGAGTGTGAATAAAGGGGTTCATTTATTGCTTAATCTAATTTATATGAAAACATTTGTTTAAAATTTGACACTATTTTAACTTCGCAAATCTAAACTAAAAGACAAGATTACACATTCTATAAGGTACAAACTATGTATATTCCTGAAAACAATCTTAATATATTTTTACATATTCCTATTAACTAATTATAGTTTGATTTTTGTTTCTTCTTTGAATGCTAGAGCACCGGCATTTTCAATCAACAAATTTGTAAAAATAACTTATTTTTTCAATACAATTACAACCGGTCAAAAAATTTCTAGAATACAATTTTAGTATTTTTATCGTCTTCTACTAGTCTACTATCGTCTTTCTACTAGTTTACAATTAACCACTGAATTATCGTGAATTACAACAATTAGACATTAAAGTATTGTGAGTTACACATTAAACATATTAAAAAACTTGCGACATCAAAATATTAGAAACCAGAGGGATTGGTCTCCCCTAAACTTTCTCGTATACTTCCCCAAACAGGTGCTCTTTCCCCTGCCCCCGCGTGGATTAAAAAATTCGAACCTACTGTAACTCAGAATCTAATGACTATCAGATGGTTTTTCATTGTAGATTATAGTGATTGTAAAATATTAAATTAATTTTATTCTTAAAGTAAAGAATAAAATTCAAAGAGATGCGTACCGATAAAAACGCATCTATGACACACTGCTAGTTCCACTCTTGCTGGCTCAAGGACAAAGTGACGTAATTCGTTCCATAGCTTCCGCGTGCACAGAGTTTGCTACCAGTACGCATGCGCATGGAGAATCGGGTTAGAAAAATTAATTATGGGATTTGAACGCCTTTCTTTTAAACTATTGGAACGAAATTTGGGCACAGATCTGTAATTAATATTAACAAGCATCATACCAATTTTTATTTATCTAATCCAAAGAGTTTAGCAGATATAATTTTTACAAGTATGCAATTATACAGTCCCTAAGACCATGAAAACTTCGACGTATTTGGTCCAAAATTTGATACGGACATACAATCATGACGTTAAAACTGTGTACCAAATTTTATCCATCTAGCTATTCAAGTGTTTGATTTATAGTGTTCACATGACAGCAAGCAGACAGACAGACTTCCAATGGACGGATTTTGTCCAAAATTTAACAAAGACCTACAAATGATGTGTAAAGATCGCATAACAAATTTCATCCTTGTAGCTCTAATAGTTTTCGAGTTATCGTGTTCACAGACAGACATAATTCTAAAATTGTGTTTCTCATACTCGGGAGATATAAAACGTGGAGATTCGTCAACATCTCGGGTTCCAATTTTTTGTCGATTACAATACTTTCTCTTTATATACCTCGTATACGAGAAAGTAAGAAGAGGGAAAGCAATAAACTCACATTTAAATTAGATTAAAATTTAATTTACAGTTTAAAAGTCCAATGATGTATCAAACGCTAACCTAATGTTAATAATTATACTATTAAAATACGAATAAATCAAAATATAAACTTATCAAATATTCCCTATATTAAAACTGAAAACCATTAATAAAAGTTTTCAGTAATGAGTTTGCAAATAAAAAAAAGGAAAAAAAAATTGAAGCAATGTATATAATTTATTTTCGAATACAGAGCTCATAATGAATAAAAGTCTAACTGTCTTTTAAAAATGATGATACATAAAATAACAAATTATTAAATTTTTGCTTTTGCCATTATCTGATGTAACAAAAATCTATTGCAAATTGAATAATTTTGACCCATTCCTTTTCACCATACAGATGAAAATAAAATTAAACATATCTTCATATGTTTGTAGTAATTATTTAATAACCTAGTATTCATAATCATAATTTTTTTTAAAAAGTAAAATTTCGACATTTCATTACAGGAAACGGTAGCAGAACGAACTTCAAGAATAATTGACTTATGAGGAAAAGGTAGTTAAAAATAAATGGCAATTGAATATTAAATTATTTGCAGAACATCGATGAAGGATACATTAAATACATTAAGGAAGTGAACAAAATATTTTCATTTTTTTAACATCGTAAAAACAAAATCATGAGCTATGAAATTTGCTAATTATTTAAAGATTTTTTATCTTTAATTTATAAATTCTAATGCAATGGGGTCGAAGGCCACCGACTCGGCATAAACAAAAGAAAATTCGTTTAATATTAGGGATATGAAAAGAAACTACAAATAAAGTATTCTTCTGAACATATATAAGCATATATTTATATTTTTTCTTCGACATTCAATTTACCCAGTTGACAAATTAACTTTCAATAAATGAGAAATATATACTTAATTCAGAATTACCGAAAAACAATTCAAAATGAAATTTAGCACTTACCAGTAAACTCCTGTGCCATTTCTTCAAATACCCACTCCTTTAGCTTTTCTTTAATGTTATATCCATATGTAATTGTACTACATTGTACGCGAGAATAATATACTCGTTATGCCTAAGCATGGCTGAGCGAGCAAAGAAAGATATTTCTTTAAACGCTTCATATAACTTCATTTCCAAGCTGAAAGTTTTATCACAGAGTGAAACTAAAGAGGGATAGTAAATTACACTACCCACTTAACAGATGCATAAAACAGACGCCTTTATGGATTGATCCATCAAGGTCACTTCAAACCTTCATTAATGTCCTTATTTTCACTGCTATATTCGTATACTTGAGGAGGAACGTTATTGCTTCCATCCGATAAACTGCCGACATATTTAAGTGCGAATTACCATATGGCAAGATAAAAAAATAAATACGCTTATATCATTGTATTTGGTAGGAGTCAGAGTGATCAGCATAATCAAATCACCAAACATATGGTAAAATGAACGATACTTTCTGAAGAATAATCTGGTAATTTTGTCGCGATTCTTGTAAAGTAAACAAAGTGTATGGTATGAAAAACGTTTTTGCTGTTAAATTAACTTTTCAGCGTTGTAATTATACTAAACATGTGTGTAAAAAGAGCCATAATTTCGAAAATCAAAAATTCTCATAAACCGTTACCAAAACGAATAGTAAGATTGTTAAATAACTGATTTAAATACAGTAAATTTTGTTGATTATCACGAGAATTATGGTTTCATTACCAGAAATGTCATTACCATACAAATATAGATTTTTTACAAGAATTTTTTTTCTCAGTGTGCTATTTTTAAAGTGTTGGCCAATTTTATGAGCACAAATTTCCCACCACAAAATATCTTAGGCTGCTCTGTTTGGCAAAAAACATTCCCTTTGCGCCATTTCATCTCATTTCAAGAACACCGTCAATCAGATGGTGGAATTCCAACAAAAGAAATATTCTCTGTTCGAAGTAATAAATCTGTTTTGCGCAGTTGCGCTTCAATTTCTGAACGGCATACGCTATGTTAAGATGAAAACGACTAAGTACAAAATGCCGCACAATGGGGCTACGGTTCCCGAAATTTCTGGCAACGTTGTTGATGCCATTTAAGTCTACTTTGAAAACTTAGCATTGCAGTTATTTGAGGCTTCAGCGCCATCCGTTGTCGAATTTTTCAAGTCATTTTGAAATGTGCAGTGTAAAATGTTACCGTTTTTCTCAAGCATAATGCAGCAAACGGTGTATTTATGTCGCCCGACATCCTTTTCTTATTCATTTTTAAATGATCTAGCCATTTTTTTCAAACATGAAATTCAGCAATCATTTTAAGTTTTTAATTCACAAGATGATATATTTACCAACAGCTTTTTAACACGATAATGTTTTCCAGATGACAGATTTTCTGTTAATCGCATGAAGAAAAAATCGTTCAAAATGCTCCACAACCAGATCGTTATTTCTAGAGATACCACATTTGGCACGTAACTAATTTTTGGTTAATAGGTGCTCACTAAGAAATGGGATTTCAAGATTTTAATGATAACCCTAATTAATTAAAAATCAATCGAAATCTTAAAGTTTTTCCTTAATAATCAAGGGGCTCATTATGGTTGAAAAACCATTTTCACACAACTTTAATATTCACAAAATTGGCTTTTCATTTATACCAATTTTATTAAAGTGCGATGTTTCGCTCATTTTAATAAGTTGTTAAAAATTAATTTCAAACACAATATATAATAGAGTATAGCCTCGGGAATCCGAGATAATTGGATCTGGCCTCTGTTTGGATTTCGGGAAACTCGGATTATCAGGAAAATTCTGTAAAATACTCTTGATTTACCGAATGCAGTAGAGTATTTACTTTGGGAAATCTGTGAAAGAGTACGGAGAAATCGTCAAGAAGTTATAGTGATTTCAGGCTGGCCTTCTTTCCTTAAACTGCCTTATACAAAAATCGTTATGCACATAATGTAACACCTAATGCATTCAAACGAGACGAAGACAACAAGAATCAAGCTTAAAGCTTTATCACGCAACAATGTTTCGGAATAGAGGTTAGAATCACCTTTGAATTTTATCATTATTGTTATTAATCGTTAAATATTGCTTCGTTTTAGGTTATACTCTCTGTACCGTTTCTTTGATAAGACGATGAGTCAATTGAACCACTTTATGTTTCACACCTTTGAATTTGAGAGGAATAATTTGGAATACCTCGACAAATTGATCCACTCTGATGACACGAAGGTGAGTGAACGAACGTCATTCTTGAATCATCACTCTTTTGATATACAGTGGAAATTCTTTATAGAGGCCACCCTCCGTTCCTAGGAGAATTGATCGCTTTGACGGGTTAAATGCTTGGAAATATAAAATGTGAATTTAAACAATCTCCAAATCGTTATTTCTGATAAAGCAAATTTTATGAATCATTTAGAGTAAAAAAGTACTTCGAAAATTTCTAATCTCTTTCGAAAAACAATACAGTTTGCGTTTGTTATTTATTATCTTTTGGTTATTTTAACATCTCTCTGCTTTTTCGGAGATTAACTTATTTTAGTTTTTTTTATTTTTAAATTGTAAAAAAATCCTTAGTCGTTTCGTCGGTGGTTTTTGCAGAATGATCAATAATATCATCTACTTTTCCTAAAGTCTGTGGAGGGAAAATTTCTTTTGTTGATGGTCGCGCCCATATCAGGTGCTTCTTTGCTAAAGTCCGTATCAGCGCCTGAAAGTCACAAATGAACTCTTAAATACCCAACCCCGGCAGTGGCCGAAATTTACTTTTCACTTGGCATTTGGCAAGGAATTTATTTATTTATGTAGAAAATGCACACTACAGATTAAACTCCTATTACAGAGTGCATGATACAGAAGCATTCACTAAAATAGCCTTAAAACACATATTAATAAAAACAACAGATCGATACAGAAATCACTAAAAACACAACACGAATTTAAAAAGCACACAATTTAAAAACACTTCAAGAACACAAAAGCCGCAAACATTCAGTCTTAAAAACACCATCATATTAAACAAATGAAGATAATCAGAGTACCTGTTAAAAGTTTATGAATAGAAAAATTACGTATGTAATTAAACCTTGTAAATACATTTACAAATAAACAACTTTTCCTCAGACTTCTAGTCGGCACAGCATAAGTGATACGACTCAATATGTCACTGCAATAAATGCCATCATTAATTATCTTATGATAAAATAAAAGACATGAAAGATCACGTCGGACCTCAAACTGTGAATATCGAAGATGTTAAATAAATGAGATGAGGATAAGTCTTGTGGATAATAGCGATTTGTTCGTTAAAATAAGTAACGCAAGAACCTATTTTGTACCTGTTCAATAATTTTAATCTTATTTTTATTGTAAGGTTCCCAGACAAGACAACAGAATTCGAGACTCGAGGGTCAATAGTGAAAAATAAAAACTTCAAAGCAAGTACACCAGAGAAATGTCTGGTATTACGTTTGATAAAGCGAACATTAGTGTAAACCTTAGAGACAATGTTGTCAATATGTTGGGTAAAATCGAGTCTAGTGTCAAAAATAACACCAAGGGCAGTAACTGATCGGGATCGGCGTAATAAAATACCATTGATTTGGTAGGAGTAAAGAATAGGCTGTGATTTTCTAGTATAGCTAAGGATGCTACATTGTTCAACATTAAGGAGTAATTTATTTACGATGTACCACTGATATATGTTATCAAGGTCGTTCTGTAAATGCAGTAGCAACACTGGATCGTAATTGTCTAAAAAATTTCAGAAGGTCGGCAACTAAGAGACACCAAGAAGAACCCAATTCACCAAAAATGTCATTTATAAACAAAATAAAAAGCAAAGGACCAATATTTGAACCCTGATGAACTCCAGATGTGTTTGAATATGCATCAGAAACAACATTATTAAAATAGACGTATACAGTTCGATTATTCAAATACTAGAAAAGCCATTGAGCAAGATTGATACGAAAATTGATAGTTCTTAATTTCTCCATTAGAATACCAAAGTCGATTGAATCGAAGGCCTTTGAGAAATCGGTGTAAACAGCATCTAGTTGACAATTGTCTTCAAATGCGGAAATAACTTTGTCAGTTAAGCACAACAAATTAGTTGAAGCAGAACGTTTAGTCATGAATCCATGTTGAGCAGAACAAGTTTCAGTTTTTAACCTGGGTGATAAGCTTTTTATGTATTATAATTTCAAAACTCTTTGATTGAGGAATCAGAATTGCAATCGGTCGGCAATTTTTGCATTATTCAGCATTAGCTTTTTTAAATACCGGAACGATTTTAGTCAACTTCCAGGAATGGGGAAATGTATTTGTTTTCAAAAAAGGTTAAACAAAGCCAGAAGGGGATAGACCAGAAACTCAGCACAGCCCTTAATAATGAAAGGGATGTAACCATCAGCTCGTATGTCTGATTCCACTAAATTATTAGACGTTTGATGGATAACAAATAATCTTTAATAAAATTCAACAATGTAAAAATAACTAAAAAGAAATAAGATGCTCAGAGCTAAATTACATACTTTGATTCGATGCATTTCCTGGATCATTCCACAAACTTGAGAGAATCTAAATAATACAAGATTAGGAGCATTCTCGCTGGCTTCAGTTGGAACTGAAGGATAATTCTGGTAGCAGCAGGAGAAACCGGAACTGCATGGAGAATTACTTTAGGAGCCACAGGAAACGAAGTCATCAAACGGGAAACATCTATAGCGCAGAAACAGAGACTGGCGCTGCCAGTGGAAAAACAAACTCGAAATGAGCTAGTCGCTATCTAGTCTTGTGTCGTCTCTGATAGTGGACGGGTTCGATATAGTTTAAATACTCGATCTCCAGGCATCACTTCACTTCGATTCCTGAAGAAGTAGACGCCCTCTCACGGCCGCCACAGGGAGGATATTATCAATACCGATAGCTGAAGTAGATTTCAACTCCTTAACAGCCGTAACCACATCGACATATGTGACAGTATCAATACTAACGTAATCTCCGAAGCCGTTAAACTCGACGGCATCATAACTGTCACTTTCAGTATTAGGCTTAACTCTATTGATACGGGATCGTCTCAACCATCCCTTCAAGCAAAAGACGGTGGACGTCCGAAATGCCCTGTGAAGTGTCTATCCCTTTTGTTAATTGTGATTGATTTCACACCCGTAGCGGGTGCTTTCTTCGTTAGAGTGGCTCGCTCAGAAGGGTTTGGGGAACAGGGGAAGGTGATCTTAGAATTCGGAGAGTGCCGGCTGTCATTGCGGTTTTTGAGATGGCAAGTTTTTTTCTTTTATATTTGAAAGAGAAACTCGGGCGTTCGCCTATTTTGATGTCTTTTTATCCAATGGTTTTAGGAATCAGAGGGTTAAATATCGAACAAAAGTAATCAGCATAAGCATTAGCTATATCAATGTCATTGATAAAACATTTATCGTTATAGTATAATTTGCCATGCAAGTGGTTATTATTTTTTTCCTTTTTAAAATGTGACCAAAACTTCTTTGGTTCAGAAAGTGAATTTGTCTCAATGAGATGTAAATAATTTGCCATAACCCCTTTCGATACCATACTTAACACCAGTACGTAAAGACCTAAATTTATAGATAAAAACCGGATTTCTATGTCTTAAAAGTAAGCAACGAACTATTTCCTTCCTTCTCAACAATCTCCTGGTTTCAACTGAATACCAGAAAGGAAATTTTTTAGTAATAGCTCTTTTTAAAGGAATAGTTTGGGCATATACCTCGTCTAAGCAATTATAAAAATTATAAACTGCATCATTTACGTCACCAAAACTAAGAAAAAAATTTCAATCGATCTCAAGGATCGAGTACCATAATAATTGAAAGTCGGCTCTTTTGAAATCATATTTTGGAGAATGGTCAGTACTCTTATTGGCAAGCTTAGGTACAAATCGCATAAAAATAGAGAGTGCAGGATGATGACAATCGTCAAAAACGAGTGGGTGGTCACTGTGTCGAATTGCAATATCACATGACACAATATTGGATAAAATCAAATCAAGATATTTGTCGGTACAATTTAGAATCTTATTTATCTGTTTCATATTAAAAAGATGCATAAAGAGTAACAATTCCCTCAGTTTCGGGCGCAGACAATAAGATTCATTAAAATTATTGTTAATAGTGAAGTTAAAATTACCACAGATAAAAATTTTCTCAAAAGAGCCAAACGATCAAAACAAACAAAAACTTAGTACGCCTGTCAATACCGGAAGCAGGTGGTAGATACAAAACACATAAAAGCAAATTTTTTCCAAATTTCAATTTGACTGAGATCCAAATACATTCAAGACCAATCAGAGGAACATGAGTTTGGGAAGCAGATATGTTTTGCTTGAAAAGCAACCATTGCACTACCACCACGTTTACAAGAACTGGTGGAAGAATCACGATATTTGCGAAAAACGAGGTATCGATCATCAAAAAGATCAGATGAGTCAATTTTCTCATACATCCAAGTCTAAGTCAAAGAGATAACATCAAAGTCTTCAGAAGCAACGGAACTAAAAAAAATCAACAGTTTTAGTACCAAGAACCACGGACATTCTGATAAAAAACGGAGAGTCAACTGCTGTTTCCGGCATGAGTATTAGTGAAGCCAGGGTCAGAAGGAAGATTTTAATTGTCTGGAAAAATCTGTTCTTCTTTCAATCTACCAAATAAGTCGGTAACCAGACAACCTTCAAGCCAAATCGATTCATCAGATAAGAAATGGAAATCGCTCTCTGAAACCTCAACATGAGAAGAAGCATACGACTGGAATTTAGTCCTAATTCTACGGCACAAAAGATGATTTTTAAAGGATTCAAATCTGAGAACCCTCGTAAATAGTAGTATCAGGACTAAGTCTTCATAGAAAAATCGCTTTTCTTTTGGGTAGCGTACCCACACTTTTCAATGACAATATCTTACTGGCGCCATTTATCACCAACTTCAAATCGGATTTCACTCTTTTTACAGCACTAGAGCTATTCCGTACCGCAGAAACACATGTTTTAACCTCAGGTTTCAAATTTGCTTTCACAATCTCTTCATGTAAGTTAGGTTCTTGAAACTCAGGCTGTCTGGCAATACCTTCAGGGGCGATATGTTTAGAAATGTAGTCAACTTTAGTATTAATGTCAATACGGAAGGATGAGAACTCACGTTTCAGGTCAACATCTTTATAATATTGTTTGCCTGACCAGCCCATTCTCCTGGACAGAAGCCATCTTGGACACTGCACCCAAATACAACATTACAATATCAGTTTTTAAATCATTAAAAGCATCCTTTTGCTTCTACTGGCGGGTATTACCCAGTTATATTACTAAAAATACTATACAATTTGTCAAGTTTATCCAAAAAAATCCTAACTTTCGCTTCACCGTTCAAAACATCGGAGCTCATAATTCAGCGGCTTTCGAAGATAAAAAAATGGGGAAAATGATACGTTAGACACCCGCTTTAGTTGATATAACAAAATATGACAGATCTTCTCTCATCTTGGGAAGATGTTTAAAAGTTTTAACGAAATTGAGAATGTATTAGATGAACGATATTGTGCACATACTAGAGCACAAGATGGCTTTACCGTTTGTTTCAAAAAGAAATTAATTCTGATTTCCGGTGTTGCTCCTGAGTGAATCAATTTATTTTTACTTCCTTCTTTCCTTCCCTTTCACTTAATCAAACTTCCAAAGATAGGGAATTAAAAGAAATGTCCTTCATTAAAGTTACATAGGCGACAAACCTGGCTGCTCAGAGGGATTTCAATGGTCGTTAATAGAGGTTATTTTAACATTATGTCAAAGGGCCAAAATTTCGTACCAATCAAAAATGGATAATGAGAAGTGTCATCCTATGCAAAGGTCGCTTAAAAAAAGTCATACTTTATTGATGTAATTCTAAGACCAATTAGCATGGTGTATGTCCTATCAAGGGTCGAGTTTTAGCCGACTGAACTGAATATTCCCAATTGGGTTCTGAGCTTTAGGGGCCACACGTGAGAATACTAATTACCGTCCTTTCAGGTGAGTGGCGTAACAAGGGGGAGCAGGATATCCACCATTGCCAGAGAATGCAGAGTCATGTTTAAAAATTTAAATGAAGTTTATTAATTACTTTCTCTCAAACGAATTATACAATGAGGAAGCATTTTAAACATTCAAATTCCATTTCGAGATTTTCATGAATCTACACATGTTAAATCTCAGTGAGCTATAAAACTCCAGTTTTGGAATTATGTCTGACTGTGAACGCAATAACAGAGAAACCCTCCTAACTGGACGGATGAAATCTGGTAGGTTGACAAAACACCAGATTCCTATCAAACTTAGTAGTTTTTGAGTGTCTTACGTGATCTACAGTTTTATTACGAAAGTCACTGAAATGTTTAAAACTGTTTCAGGATCTGAATTTAGATTTCAGAGACGCAACTTTTCGTGAAATGTCATTATCGCTTCCAGAAGGGTCTCCATTTTACGACTGGAAGACAGATAAGAAATCTGAATTGGAAAGGAAGAAGACAAATCATAAGTAAGTAATTCTAGATATCTTTTAATGTACTTCTTCACATGAAAACATCATTATTTGCAAGTAATACGAGAACTTTGCGGAGAAAGAAATCACCGAGAAGTCTGCAGCGTATCTGCATTATAAAATTATTTTACCTTTTACTTTTACAATTACCAATACAATGATACCATTTGAGTGACAACTGCGACAATTTCAATAATAAATACCAATAGGAGTTGTATTTATTCTTTTTCCTATACGAAGAAAATATTTATTTATAAAGAATGCAAAAGTGCAGGAATCATCAGAAAAGTCGACTTCAAGATTAACCCTTTAACTGGTTTGTTTCCCCATCTGTTTAATTAGATAACACTTTCTATTTTGAATATAATTTGTCATTTTAATTCAATTGAGAACTTAAAAGGCATTTGAAATACTCAGAGTTTCCAAGTAATTTTTAATCGAATTTTAAAATCTGTGAATGACTTGTCTTAGTTTGAAATTGCGATAATTCTATGCAAGTGCGGCGTACAGGCAAACCAGTTAAGGGGTTAAGAATCTCTACGTTTTAGACTTCTGTGAATCTGAAAAAGCAATTCTGATATTATGTCTATTTGTCTGTCAGTGAACTATATAACTCAAAAATTGATTGAACTAGGCGAATTAAATTTGGTACGTGGTATTCTAATCCAAATTTTATATTTCTATTATATTTTGGACAAAATGCGTCAAAGGATAGTTTATCTGTTTATCTTCTAACGTGTATGTGATCACCATAACGCAAAAAATGCAAAACAATTGATCACTGTAATTTGGTATAATTTTTCTATTCCCTGAATCGTAGTACTATATCAAATTTTGGAACAAGTCCTTTAAAATGTTGACGGTTAGTCCGTCCGTCTGTTGGTTAGTATATGAAAGCGATAACTTCAAAACGCAAAAGGTAGAAGGGATGAATTTCTGTAAGTGATCTTTACACAAAAGTGTCGATCTGTGATGAAATTTTCACCAAATCTGTCTGTCTGACAGTTTTCCTATCCATGTAGTGTCAGCTCGATAACTATAAAACTCAACGAGATAAATAAATGAAATTTGATATGTGATTATAACATTAAAATAGTGGATCTGTATCAAAATTTGGAATCATTCTACCAAAGAGAAGAGGTCCAAAATGCATACTCGATTCTGTTCACTAAACGACAAACACCAAAACTTTACCACCAAATGTGTTGATCTGTTTTAAAGTTTGTCCAAATCTGTCTGTTTGTCAGTTTTTCTAGCCATGTAGCATGAGCACGATTACTCAAAAGTTCAATGATATGGGTATCTGAAAATTTATATGTTCTTTTAACATTATATAGTGTCTCTATCAAAATTTTGAATCATTCCACCAAAGAAAAGAGGTCCAAAATGCATATACGATTCTGTTAACTATAAACGACCAAGTCAAACACAAAACGCGCTTGATAGTGGAGGAATATGAGAAAGTAGCCTTTTTCGTCATCTGACTTATTGAAAACACTTTAAGAATATTTCTGTTTTTACCAAAATGTGGGAAAATCCAACAATATCCACGCCAATTTAATTATTTACCATATCAAGTCACTGATATTTTTCATAGAAACTTGTCTGTAAGTTCTGAATATATGCTTTACATTTTACAAGATAGTAGAGGAAGATATGGTGTCAATTTAACTCCAGACTACTAGCTTTACAAGCCTTACCTTTCTCAAACAACGCGTGTGGAAATTTGTGTTTTTAAAATATCAGATCAAAAAAGAGAAGCTAAGCACAAGTCAAATAATACGTAAAAGGAGCACGAAAATAAAAGGCCAAGCACAACTCAGTTACCGCTCGACGATCAAGAAGTCTAACAGGACACAACGACGGTCCTAAATGTGTAACAAATCGTAAAATGTTTCACTTCGCAATTTTTGTCTTTCTTTGCTCTTAAATGTGCGTGCTCCACACCCGTTCCGGGAAATCACGTGATCAATGGGAACGAGAATCTCTACTACTAATAAAAGAGAAAATCTGTGTGTCTATTGGCGGTCTACAGGACAGACCGTTGAACCTAGAACTACCAAATTTGGTACAGGTATAATTTGGAAGGTGAGAATGTGCACCTCGGAGGCATTTCTTTTCAATTTTTTATTCAAATTTTAATGCTTTATAAATTAAGCCAACTTTCGACGTGTTTGGCCTTTATTTCCGTCAACAACTTCAAAAAGAATTATTGCATGAAAATGATTTGTATACCAATGTAAAATTCAATTTCACAAGGTTTTTAATTGTCATGAACTGCGGTCAAGTTCAGACAAGAAGACTGTTTGTATTTTCAAATGACCGGGGAAGAGACCAAAGGTAAGGAGGAAGGGCGGGGATCAAACAGGTTATAGAGGGTAAACGGAAAGTTCGGGAGGGGAAATTTCGCAGCTCACTCCTTTTTTCCGAAATATTTGGCTTTAATAAAATTTTTATTGAATTATGGATAGAGAATTTTAAACATTTTAGCAAGGAATTTCAAATTTTAAAGCATTTGAAATGTATTTCGTGCGTAAGACACTTTTTGCGATATTTTAAACATTTCACTTGGTTTATAATAGTCATTTGTTGAAATCTTCAGTTTTATCTACCATCTTTCAAGGCTAACTGTTTATAATGTTCAGAAATTTCGGATGAAATTGCTTCATCGGATAGCGTTAATTCTAAATTATTGATGTAAAATATAAAAATAACAACTAATTAAAACAACTTGCTAATTTCAAATTTTACTGATATAACTGAATCATTTTAACTTATAAGTTAGGCGAACCAGTTGGTCGCCGTAGGCTGCTATTATTAAATAAAGAGCATGACTCAACGGAGACTGAGCCAGATGATGAGAGGAAGCATGAAACACTTGCACTTCAAAACACGCATTTTTACATCGCACCCATGATAGGTGAGAAATACTCAGCCGCTTCGAAGACCCATGCGATCTATGTGAGCGAGAAAGAATATTACGTAAAGAGCATTAAACTAAAAGGCGACAACAGCAGGGTATCAAACTGATGATAAGAAACACGAATCTCTTTCCTACTTTAAATTTAATTTATTCTTTATATTACACCCACGGTCTGTGGGAAAACCAGAAATACTTTAGGGAATAGCGGCTGAATACGAAACCTGTTCCGCCTCTCTTCCAAAGTGTCAAAGAAAACACAATCGTTCTTCTGAAAATTTTCGAGAAGAAAACTATCTTGAACACACGACTGCACCGCGTCTGACAAAAAAATTGCCTGAAGAATTCACTTGCTTTGGTTGAATATATGCCACTGGTTCAAAATGATGGGTCCTTTCCAAAATAGCTCCGATGAAGCTTCGAGATGACCTCATCAGTTTTTATATCGTATAATTTTTTACCAATTCATGTGATTAAATAGGTTACGAACTTGATGAAACAATAGAAGAAGTCCAAGACACTTCTACGGAACAACAATCTACTAACTAAACAAATCTGAATGAGGTATCAAACACTGTAGTTAAAAGGATAAGAAAGAAGCATAGTCGCAAGGAAAAAAGTGACATTTACCCAATATTTTTATTAAAATTTTAAACATTAACGTTCTCTTGCTAATGATGTTGTGATTCATTTTTATGTTTGCTCCACATATTATTAAAGCTATTGATTTAAACATATTTTGTGTGTTTTAATATCCATAATTTTTAATCGTGAATAGTAACAATATCAGTGATTGTCCAACATATAATTTCAGTTTATTGTCCAACATACCTTTTTATTTCTTCTGCGTTTATGTAATATTCTGAAATAAAATGAGATATTAGCCTACACCATAATGTTTGGTGAAGTATAGTTAAAAATAGATATTAAGCAATAAAACACCAATCGCTCACTCATCCGTACATTTTGAGAAATCTGAAACTCAAACTTCGTGACAGTGATTTGGATTCGAAGAGGGGAATAATGATATAGGCATGTGGTTCATCATCTCGCAACTATTCAAAATTGAAATGTAAATTCCTTGGTAAAATTTCAAAAAATTGTAGTCATTACATAAATAGATCAAAAGAATCTTATTGTTTTGTAAAAGAAAGTATGTGCAAGTTTTCTGTGTTGTTTATTTGGGGCAATGTAGAACTTTCGCTATACCGAAAGACTTCCGGTGTAGTCCTTCGTCAATGGGAATCCAAATTTTTAACACTCTGTTTGAGGATGTTAATTAAAGTTTAGAGTAGAGTGTTCTTTTGTTGTAGCTTAAGGATACGTTGAAAATATTAAATATGATGTCACTATTGCTGTAACTCTCAAAGTTTATTTAATATAAGAGCCTTTTTTGTGGAAAGTTTGTCATATTTTTTTTGTTATTGCTCTTTTTGGCGACTTCTAAGGCTTGCTTGACGATTAAATTTTTAACCAAGCGATTTAGATAATTACAATCGTTCCATTTAGAATTTAGCCGTTCTAAGAGAAGTTTCTTTAGCCGTTTGAAATGAGAAGAATTAAACGAACTCAAAGAATACAGAATTCAACGCTTTTTGTACTACTGAAAGAACGGGTCCGACCATTGCGCTTAAAATAGTATCCAAACGGATTTGGCGAGATCTAAAATTGGCGGCTAACTGGAAAACGGTGTTTGAATCCAAACTAAACAAAACAGAAAACTTGTTATTTGACTGTGATTTGGTGTATGAAAAGTATAACTTCATGCTTAGCTTTTCTTCCTATCATTGCTTTAAGCTTCTATACATACGAATCAGATTTCTGTTTTGCTAATATTCTAAGTATTCATGTATTTTTTTATATTTCAAGTGATTTATTTGATTTTTCCTTCTTTTCTTTGACAGACGACATATGCTAATCAGTTGTATTCAAGGGACGTTTCTAATGACCCTCTGTCTGTTAATCTACTGGGTGTTTTCCTATGTCTTCCTCTAGTTCCATTCTGTGCTTTCAGACGCTCTGCATCATACTGTAAGCACGCAAGAATAAAACTGATACCCATTTAATGTGAATCATTAGTAAATGAAAAAATTTCGGTAGCGCATGCCTCCTCTCAAATTATTTGTAGAATAGGGGACAAATAAAGATAAAAAAAACATCCATTTAAAAACAATGAAAGATCTAAACAGAAAAAAAATTCTTTCTTAAAACAAAAGAAAATTTTCGAATTAAATATTTTCTTCTTTAGAAAATTCTTAAAATTGACTTTGCCACAAATAACGAATCAGGGCTTAAACATATATTTTGTACTTCCAAATATGAAACCACATTAGAGCCCCCAATCTCCCTTGGAATGGAAAAGGGGCCGTTGTAGAAAGGTTTCACTCTACATACTTTATAAGTAAAGGAATAATGACAGACTGGTTTTGTAAACCGGGACTTTGTACTGAACAAAATCCAAGTATATTGTATCTGAGTGAAGATCTCGATGACCTGTGTTTACCTCTAATACGCGGGCCTATTCAAAGCAGGTGTCGGAATCATCTCAGATAGAAAAGGATTGGTTTTTTCTATAGATCAGGAATGCACCGTGCATAAACAACGAGTGTCACTCGAAGAGGTATTTAGGCCTTATTTCCGGAAAACAGCAGAGTTGAAGGCTTGCGTTTGTTGGTCTCTGATCTTCTTTCTAGTTTAATCTTCAAATGCAGTATTTATACAACGACGACAAATGATGTTAAAATAACAACAAAATAATTCAAAATAAACAAGGGAAAAAGTGATAAGGTAGCATATTCAGTGCGGAATACGAATTAGATACAAGCATTCAAACTCAAAAAACGTTTAATTAAACTTTTATTCACATTCAGCATAGTGATTTAGATTTTCCTTCAGTATATTTTCATAAAAATTAAAGAAATATCTGTGTAAATTAAGAACTTCAATACCTTTGGGTATAAGTTCATATTTTATTGTTATGTTAACTAATTCGACAAAACATCTTTTAGATTTATGTAAGAAGGGCTGTAGTGAAGGCGGAATGCCGTTCCGGTGCTGCTTTTTTTACGAAAATAAACAAGAAAAAATTGTAAAAACTGCCTTATAAACAATACGATTTTTATCACCCAGGTTTGGGCGTTCCGGCACTGCTTGATTTGTGACTACACCAATGTATATAAGATTCGGAAATACCCATAATTTTTATGTCCACATAATCAAACTTTATATTTTTTTGGTCCATTTGCCAAATATTATTTACAGCAGCCAATTCTAGCAAACCTACTCCAATCACTACCTTAACCCCACTTGTCGAAGATCTACGATAATTGATTAGACGTTAATGACCCATTCGCAAATGCTACTATATGCAGTGTCCACAGCACTAATATAATGGCAATGGGATGTTGTGGTACCTTATTGTAAAATTCCGTCAATCTATATCAAGCATTTAAACTGGCATGTCTACGAAATTTATATTTAATATTAAACTTATAAGATTATTTGAGAGAATTATTTTTTTCTTTTGTTATAATATTGGTCATAGTGAAAATTTAATTTAAGATTCCATGCTTGTATTTATTCTACAATAACACTGAAACATGTAAATAAATTTCATTTCCCTTTTTTTCATGATATATAAATAAATGTGGTATATATATATATATATATATATATATATATATATATATATATATATATATATATATATGTGCCTTAAGTGAAATTCTATTGTAACACTCTGTTGAAGAGATTTTAACACTATTATTTTTTTTTTATTTTATTGGAGGGAAAAGCTCGAATATTTTTAATATATCAAACATAAATTAAGCAAGAAAAACAGAAAATTCCTCTATTTTGATGAATTCTGATGAAGAGTTTTGTGAAGAGAGACGATTTACAATTTGATATCTCAAAAATAATTAATAAATACCAATATATCGAGAAATGTCGATTTAAGTTAGACGATATATCGCGATGAAAAATCTGGTCATCGATAATTACTTTTCAAGAAAAATAGACTTTACTTCAGGATATCTCCACTTCTACTACGATATCTCTAATACACCTATTTTATGTTCAAGACGTGAACTTTCTTGTGTTTTCTTCTTTTGCAAAATCATTAAAGGACTGATTGATTGCAATGATATACTTATCTCCATACATTTTGCTGCGCCTTCCATACCTTTAAAATACAAAAGTTTATTTCAAAATTTATTTTCAAAATTTAACTATGTGAACAAGTTCTCTTTGTACAAATTTTATAGAATTTTTAGCAAGTTCTCTCTTGAACTTGACCTTTTTCATATGCCTTATGTTTTTAAATTGAATTGTTTACAACTTTTAAATTCATGTTTTTACTTCTGCCTTTTACAATCGTTATTTCTTAATTAATCATGCGTTTTAAATTTTCGGTTATTGCATTCATTTTTGTAATTCCACATCATCGTTTTTTAATGTTTTTTTTTAATATTTTCATAAGCGTGTTTGTTCAGTCGTTTCACTCTGTGATTGGATTTTTGTCTTTCTAATGTGTGTTTTCTTCTTTAAATAAATAAACAAAAAGATCGAGTTTATAGAGTTTTTAACAGGTTGTCTGTGGAACTTGATATTTTTAATATGTCTTTTAGTGTTTTAAGATGGAATGTTTACAACTTTTAAATTCCTAGTGTGTTTTTAATAGTTTTATGATTGAATCTATTCAACTTTTAATCCTAATATTTTTTTTAAAATTTTGATTAATTAATTTTTATTCTAAAATCTTGAATGTGTTTTCACGTTATTAATATGACTGTATATGGCTTTTAATATCCTACAATGTCTCTTAATGTCTCTGTGACTGTGTGTATTCAACTTTTAAATTTTTTATGGATATGTAAATTCTTTTTTATGGTTTAGCGATTATGACTTTTATATTCTCACAATATTTTGAATGCTTTTATGAAGACAGTATACAGCCTTTGATTTCTTATTAGGTTTTTAATATCTTTAGTATTTAGGTGTGTTTGATGCTCATTTTTCTGCACTCTGCAATTGAAATTCTCTCTGTAGTGTATGTTTCTTCTAAATAAATAAATAAAACTTTTCGCAGTCGTAATATTGTTTTCCACGAGTTTATTCGTTCATTTGGTTCACTTATGACCTTACAAACCACAGGAGTAGCATACTGGATTTGGGTTAAATATACATTTATGCTTAAATTTTAAACTATGAATGGGATCAAATTTTTTCTCATGATTTTGCCTAAAATGTCTTGTGTTAAACAGTTTTCCATAAATTTTCAGTTTTTCTTTAAATTCAGAGATTGACTTGCAAGCATGCAATATAATTTTATTGTTCAATGAATAGGAAATTCTATTAATAACATACTCAATGAGAGAGGAATCATTGAGATAAACATTGTGAGCTAGATCTCGCATAGCTAAGAAATATTCTTGTAAAGTTTCTGATGGTTTCAAACGTCGAGATTGCATTATTTTTGCAATTGAATGCTAATAATTTTATCGAAAAATTCATTTAAAAAATGTCGCTTCAATTTGGCCCAATTTGAAATTCCACAAATTGATTTCATTAGAGTTAACGCCGGACCCATGAAACATTTTTAACTTACACAACTTGATGAATAGGATTCTTTATTTAATAGAAATCAAAAATATCTTCAATATCAGAAATGAAATTTTCAACGCTATAATTATCTCTAGATAAAAAAAGCCTTTTACCAAATCAGTAATATGTTTTAGACTAAACGCTTGGAAAAATTTACTATCAGTTCGTCGCATATCAAATAAAGGAATTAAATTTCGAAAGGAATGATAGTTTAAAACAATCCGCAATTTCCAATGTTTAGAGTACAGTTCTTCTTTCAAGCATAATTTATCGCTTGCTTTTTGGAGCGAATATTTTCCCTCTTCAAAGGCTCAAATCGGATATATCCGCCTTCAAAAATGAGAAATAACTTAGACTTTTAAGGAATATCACAACACCTTTCTAAATCAGTAAAAAATTCCATATGTAGTTAAGTTACAAACTATAATTAAGTCTTTAAGCAAAAGCTCTTTAAGTAATTTTTTTTCACTTCCTTAAAGTTGAAATCTGGCTCAAATCCTGAAAATTTCCTTAATCCAGAAAGAGTTTCTCTATCACCATCCTCACCAAAGGTTACAAGATGTAGAAATTGTATTTGACTCGCACTACCTGTCTTCAGCGATTTGGCAATTTTTGGACAAATATTAAGAGTAGTCATTTTCTATATTTTCTAGAAATTTAAATCACAAATTTTCAAAAATTACATATTAATAATTATGATATAAAACATATTTTTGTTCAAGGAAACGAAAGATGTAAATTCACATAATTCCGAAATTATTAAATCAAAAACACCAAAGTGTTATTTCCAAAAGTATCGAAGTTGAAATTGCAATAAAGGGCTTCAAGTTATTCCTCAAATAACCAATATTCATGCAAATGGAAAGGATAAGCATATTCAACTTCAAAGTAGCATCTAATAAGAAAGTGTTTCTTCAAATAACTTCCGCTTATGCATCAAAGTTTCATAAAATAAGATTTCTTAATCAACTAAGAAATTCTTTATAGTAATTTCGAAATTAGCTCTCCAACTTCCCTACAGTTATGTCTGCATTAAATTTAAAGCTTTTCTAAACATCTACGTTTTTTCAATTGGCAACAACATTCTCTTCAAATAATTGGAGTATCATCAAAATCTACTTGCATTTGGCAGTTGTTAGAGCCTGCACTTTCGGTCAGGCAACCGCCATCACATCCATCATGGTTTTGCAGTAATCCAAAATACTGTTTCGTTCCTGCACAAAACGTATTTGCACACAACCATTAAATTCTCATGAGCTCTGGTATCCATCGAAAGTAATATAAATGCTGAATCTAGGAGTTTCTTGTGAGGTGGCCAAATTCAACCGGCCAGTTCCCCTTGTGGTAATGGCAAACTGAACCCTCATGTGGGACTGGAAGAGCCGTGACCTCCATGCGCGGTTCAATGCGTACTCCATGAAACAATGAAGATTCAGTTTGAAGATTTTAAATATTTAACAAGACGAACACACATTTAGAACGTCACGAACATAGAAAAATAAAGAATGGGTTAAGAAGGCATTTACAACACATTAAAAGTTTAGGCAGACATCGAGCAACATGGTCACTCCCCTAGGTTCAAATCACTGAGTGTCATGCTCTGATCACTGAGTGTCAAACCACCCTCTCCTTCTATCTGTCTGTTTGCGAGTCGAGATGAGAATTTTGGAGTGCAACGCGCTGCGAAGCAGCGGAGACCTCCAGTCAGCTGAAACTTTGAGCAGGGTGCACTAGAGTTCCGCAGAAGTGCGGAGATGTCGTGACTGTCTGGTCAGGAAGCAGAGGCGAGAATGAGTTGAGGAAGGGCGGGGCTGATATAAGTGTACGATCTGGGTGAGTCTGAGGAGCCAATCAGGAGCTGGCTGTAGATGGTGGGAGGAGGTATTGGTGAGTTGTGTGCAAGCAGTCGGGTACCCAAGGGAAACCTGGTTTATTTGTACTTAAATGTCAGCTGATCGAAGTCGAATCGTGAGAATACAATGAGTTCTTCAAGAAAAATAACTTGTCACGAGTGATAAGTGATTGTACTGTACCAAAGCGTAGAATCTGCTGTTAATTTTTCTATAAAATGAAAAATATTTCATTACACATAAATATGGCCTTCGATGGATTATCAAAATTGAATTATTCGGTACATTTCAATGCGTATCAGATTAAGCCTCTTTCCAAAGGACAAATTTTGTATGGACAAATTAGTATGAATGAACTATGGCCCTTTTTTTACATTTAAATCAGTATTTTTAGTGCATTTCTTAAAAGTTTCTTTCGAGGCAAACGTTACCAAGGAGAGAGAGAATCACTGATTTAATCTATCTTAATGTCCCTAGCGATGTGGCTATCATAAATAACGATGGCAAAGTTAGGAACATGAGAGATAAATGTCCGAATATGTATGCCTTTAAAAATGAAATTTAAACTCACAATACACATAAAACGTTTTGTGATGAAAACCTATATAAATCTATAAACGCATAGCTTTTGCTTTTCATAGAAGGCCCCTTAAGTTCATTTTGCAAGTCAAAACGTATTGTGAGAAAGAGCGTATTTTAAAGAAACAAAAAAAATGGCATTTTCACTACTCATGGCAGCTGTTTCATTTCCAGCTGATCGCTATCAGTTACTTTTTTAAAACTTCATTAGCTGCAGTTATTGAGACATCAGAAGCGAATTAAAAATTGAATCAAACTATTGGAAAAACGTTAATGAGTTTAAGTGACACAATTAAATTTTTTGTTTATTTTTTAGTAGTTGATTAATATGTATCGAAATGCATAGATTTCGTTCATGTTAATTACTTGATCAGCTTTTTATAGTACGATATGTTTCTTTTTTTTTAATAAAGAATGCTTTGGACTTATCAACGCATTTTTATCTGTGCTACTGTCCATTTCTAATATTCGTTTTTTACTTCAGGATAACGATGTAATAGTTGATGTGTCTGTGAGACTATCAAAGGGTGTGTTGTTCTTTGCAGTGTTTTTCACATAAACTTTCAATTTTAGTTTTGTTATTTCTATGCACGGCGTAATTAAGCGATCTTGGACTGGGGACCACGCAGGTGACACCATCAGAGTGGTGACACGCTTGTGAAGTATGGTGTTTTCCAAGCAAAGAGTATGAAGATATAAGGAGTTGCAGATTGAATTGCCCTCGTTTCCAGAGACTTTTTTACCATATAAAGTATTTATTACTTTTTTATTTACATACATTTTTATACATAAAAAATTCAATATATAACAATTTTCTTCATTGAAACTGTTATTTTTATCTGCGATGAAGAAGTTTTGAAAAGATTTTACAAAGTGTTGAGTTTGGAGAGACAAAAGAATCAGCTATGATAATAACTAATCTTCACGATATGTAAACTAGAAAATTATATAATTCTTAACTTGTTTCTTTATCAAAGACAGAAATTTTTACTCCATATCGCAGCAAATATGAGATAAATATTTGCTCAATGGGTACAGAATTCCATTAATTCCCACACCTAATTAAAACTGTGATCGAATGAAAGTTCTGCTTGAATAAAGCTTTGCAATGCATTAGTACAGGTTATTTTTTTTTGTCTTGTTGACAAAAATGTATAACAAGATTGACCATGAGTTTAATACCAAACTAGTGACGCCACTGTTTTCAGCACGCAATTGCAGTAAGGCGGTTAAAAAGAAATCGTAATGAGCCCCTCCCTTTTTTTAGTAGACCTATGCTCAGTGTTTTATCTACGAAAGAGGCCCAATATCAAGCTCGAATCTAGATTGAAGTCGTCAGAACTTTTTTTTTGAAACAGAAGGTTTCTTCGGTAGCAGCGCTTATGCGCAAATCGATAACTCTTGATGACCCTAGAGGGTGGCAAATGAGCACTTCGAAAGTGCCGGTTAGGAGAAAATGCCTAGTACCTTTATCAGGGTGAAGGAGTGGATGTCAGCGTCGGTGTCACTTCAGTGTTGCATCATCTCGGTTTTATCTTTTCCTAAAGAGGGCTCTCAAAGCGACTTTTCCTAGTAAGTAGATTATGTATCGTATGGTTCGTTCCAAATGAATCCGGTTTCATCTCCCGAGCCCTTGTAAGCCAGTGATGAAATATACAGGTTTTAACAGTTTACTGAGATACTGACACTTCTTTATTTTTTTTTATATCGATTTTATGTCAGAAGTATGGGGAACTGGATTACTTCAGGAAGTAAAAATTCTATCTGAAGATCATTTTATCGTTTCCCAAATTCGTTTATAATTTCCAGAGATCGGAGATCACTTCGGTGTTAGGCAAACATTTTTCTAAATGGGAGAGCTCCTAAAAGCTACTTTTTCTAGTAAGTAGGTAAAGTCTCGTGGGTGATTTTCAAACAGGGAAATGTCCGACCACTAAAAATGTCCGACACTTGTAAAAGCCACACATAATATCAATTTTATCATTTTTTAGTATACACTAACCTTTAGTTTCGTTTTTTGTCATTTATGTCTGAAATGAAGGAATTTGCTTGCTTCAAATACTAAAAAAATTAGTTCTGAAGGTGCATTTTAGCATTCAAAATTCAGTTGCCATTTCAGAGTCGAGTGTCACTTCAGTGTTTGCATCCCATTTTTTTTTTTTTTTTGTTTTTTTGTTTTATTGAAGGGGCTCTCAAAGCGGCTTTTCCTGAAAGAAGATGCATCTCGTGTGAGGATTTTCAAATAAAACGCCCCTTTCATGCAGACACCCTTGTAAAATCTGTGATAATCTATGAATTTTTTAAAAAAAAAAACATTTTGACAGTTGCACTGCCACTTCTTTGTCTATTTTTTGTCGATTTTATGTGCAAAATGGAGGGAACTAGTTTGCTTCGAATAAAAAAAATCATTTAGAGCATTTTTTGAGATTCAAATTTAGTTAGCAAATCATCAGTCGAATGACAATAATGTCCAAATTTTTATCTGTAGTCAGCACAAATTGTCACACACTTCAAATTAACAAAATTTTATAAAGAATTCAGAACTTTAAATTTATTGAGACGTCTGTGATATTAATAGAGTTACCTTTGACCTCTACATTTTATAATTGGTACTCCAAAGTGATGACCATATACCTTCAGTGTTTCTTAGTACACAGCTTGGGTATCCGGGTCAATATCCTTCAAAACTACTGAAGTATACATTTTCAATTTTTTTGTAAGAGTCAGTTCTCAAATATTTTTCATTTCGAAGGTCTTCTTTTTCTGCTGAAAAAAATCTTCCGCGAGCCCTAATTACCTTCAGAAAAATTGTCACGATCCCATAATAAGAAATGAACATGATTAATGATAAATCAGAACAGATTAATTATAAAATAGTGATTGAAATTTTAGTTAAATTTGTGAAGACCAATATTAGTCTTATCTTAATGAATTTATTTAAAAACATTGAAAAAAGCATGAAAAATATGTGAAAGTTTATTTGTCATCCATTATTGTTCTGCGCATCGTGACTTGATGTTGTGTACTCTTTCTCTGTGCCATCGCTTGATGTTGTACTCTGTTCTCTTGTGCCTATCGTACTGATGTTGTACTCTGTTCTCTGTGCCATTGTACTCGATGTTGTACTCTGTTCTCTTGTGCCATCTGCTCTCGTTCTAAGCCTCAAATGGTGGCCGAGATTTATTTACGTTTTGTGACTATACAGAGCTAACAATATCTATGAAAAAAACTTCGTACAGTTTTGATTTTCTAAGATGGTCTATATATTTTTTGGCGGTCTAGGCATTTGCGATTCATTTACAGCTTCCATGCGTTTACAAATTTTACTTCACTCAAAGTAATTCCACAAATGCTCTTTTTTAGAAAAAAATGACAATTTTTCGCCCTTTAGTGTTAAGAAAAAAAATTTGATGAAATAATCATGATTATGAAAAGAAGGGAGAAAGTTTGATCGTTGTTGTTATTTATTTAGAACTCTTATCGAGGTACATTAGTTCTCAACCTGTTTGCTGCCATTCATTTTATTCATTTCATGTTGCTTAATCTAATCTTTAAATAGGCATTTTGTAGTTTAACAAAATTAGTTCAGTAAAATACTTTGAATGAAACGTAACTGATTTTTCTTTACAATTTTTAATCTGATAAATATCACTTTTTTTAGTCAAATTCCAAAAGAAAGTTGCATTCAGTTTTCCAGGAATTAAAAAAACCCCATTAATTTTGGTTAACCCCTGTAAAATCAAAATAATTAAACATGTGTGATTCTAATACGCTAACGATACAAATTTACAAGTAGTTTTTAAAATTCAGAACGCAGGCTTCAGAGTAACATCTAAAAAATATGAATACTTAGGACAAGTTCATGTGATTGTGAAAACACGAAATTTCAACATTTTGTCTTTGTGCTCATCATAATGACCGAATACATTCAATTCCACAGGAAGTAACACACGGGAGTTTCACTTCTGTCGTTTAAAAGGAAATATATGAATAATTAATTATTAAAGTGCGCTTGCTTAAACAATGGTAGTTTCACTTTTTCAATTTCCGATAATTGGTTCCACGGTTAACTCTAAATAAATACATTCAGCGAGTAACATTACACGGTTGGAAAATAGAAAACAAATAAGCTATATATTAAGTAAAATTTATATTTTTTGAGACATTACAGATTCGAATAAAAGGAAAATAACAGATGCAATTCTGTAGATACTACTTTGTTCATTTGTTAAGATGATACAAAGATAGAGTGATAATTTCTTTAAAATGTATGAAAGATCTTAGTACAAGTCTGATGTGACAAGTTAAATTCTATTTGAAAGAGATGGAGAACTGGGAGAGGAATTAACTGGTCGAACACTATTTTAAGGTGCTTTTATAAAAAAGATGTTAACTACCTAGTAAAATACTAATGTAAGATGCTTTTCTTAGTGCCCCCCAAACTATGAAGGATAAGCTTTCTTAACAACATTTGGATAAATTTTTTACATGACGATTTAAAATTAGAAAGCACTGCAATATTTAAAGTAGAAAGGCTTGATGGAGATGGTTCGAGCTAAAATACACCAATGCTTTGTCTTTGCATATATAAACACAAAAAAAATCTGTTTATATCTTATCTCATATTCAACATTGAGTTTGGAAAACTAAAAAAAAAAACAAAGAATAAATTAGGTATTATTAAGTGCATAATCATCAAAGAACTAATTTGTTTTTAATATTCCAAATTTTTTTAAAGTCTGTTTATAATAATTAGTCGGATAATAAAAGAATTACAATCTTATGTTGTTGCGAAAGAAAATGTCTTTCCACGCAGAACTGGATGTTCACACGCCTTTCAATCTGCTTTGCTTCACCACGATTCAAAATTACAAAGTTCATTACCAATAATTCGCATGCAACTTTAAAATATGGTGTTAATCTAAACAAAATCAAAATTTTTTATTTGAAACCTTGGCGACAAATAGATTATTCCCGAAAATGCAACCCTTTTCTCGATATTTCTATTAGGGGCCGAGATCCAGGTTTTTCATGAAAATTCTATGTGACGTCACGGCCTAACGGGGAGAGTATATAAGACCGCGTTCGGATCACAGCGGCGTCTTTGAACGACTGGTTACTTCACTGTGAAGCGTAAACGTCTTCGGAGTTCTATCTGCTGTGTGAGCTGAGCTGTTATTGTCGTGACTAGTTATTTGCTGACTGTTTGTGCTGTTAGATATCAAAGTGCTGAACTTTCACTACCTGTGAATTGTTGTCTATTTACATTGGCAATCTGTGCAAGGACTATTGTTTCCTGTACCTGTGCTACGTGTTTTCCTGCATATTTGTAAATAAACCTTCATTCTCCATTATCCTGCGAGTTGGACTGTTCACACCATACACCCACGGTAAGATTTTGTGCAAAAATAAGCACTTTGTTTTCTAAATACATTTCTGAATTCCGAGCGATTAGGGGTAAGGTTTTCTACAGTTATCTTGGAATTTTTGCCTAGTATAGTTAATGCGAGATTTCCAAGTTAGTTTAGCATCTAGGATAATGCCTAAATATTTGCCTTCTTGGGACCATGAGATACTGGTATTGTGAAGATAAATATTGGGTTGGGGAATTTTCTTCTTTTTGAAAATAGTACAGTTCAGTTTGGGAGGTATTGACAGCAATTTTCCATTTCTGGAACCGGATTTTTCGAGTTCTATAAGGTGTTTGTTTAGAGCCAGTGCAATGTATTTGAGATTTTTGTTTTTAGCCAGTATCGCCGTGTCGTTTGTATAAATGCATAGTGATATTTGAGAGTCAATCTTCGCCAAGATTTTTATATTAATTCTGGCTTTCGGGAGAAGAAGGGAGATTGTCCACGTGACGTGTTGTCAGCTGGTAGATCAGTGTGTTACCATACTATAAGACTAAACTTCGCTATCCACATTTATATATTGGTGAGGGAATCAATAAAATGAAAACAGGAAACACGTAAGTAAATTGAGAGATAAATTAGTTGAAGATTATATAAAATCATAAATTTTTCATGTCAAGCAAATATTATGTATACATTAAGTATTAAAGTGAAAATAAATTGAATTTTGATGAAAGAATGAAAATAATAACAGACGAAATAGTATACATAAATTTTTAAATCAGTCAATTTCAAATACAAAAAGATAGATATATCAATGTTAATATAACTAATAAAAGATACATTTTTATATGATAAAAAAATTATTTTGATTTTAATATAGTATCTTTTGGTTACTGATGGAAAAAGTATTTCTAAAATTATATGAAAATAAATCGTGCCTAAAATAATGGAAAGTGTAACACTCATTTTAAATATTCAAGACTTTGTTCTGCCAAATATATCCATTGGTAGAGAAAGCAGCTAAATTCATTTGAAATTTGATGTAGGTGAAATTGTATCAGTTTTTATACCTCATTATGCATTAGATACACATGAACAAAAACTTGTTTATGAATGTACTAAAGAAGTTCATGACTTGATATTTTTAAAAAAAATCTTATTAATAAGGTATTATGGGTTACTGAACATATTAAAGATTCCTCAAAAAGTCTATATTAATCATACGGTGGCATATTTCTTTATAAATTAGGAAAAATAGATAAAGACAAATTTGAAGAATTAAATATTCCTTCCATTGATTTAAAAGTTCCAAAATGCGCAAAACTATTAGAATATGGTTGTTCAATGTATAAATGCATATTTTATAAATATTGTCTTCAAACCGTAAATAACTCCAATGGAAATTGATGATGAAAAAACTACTAAAAATTCCTTTTAACAATGATTTATAATATAATGACATATTTATAGCATTATATTATAAAGAATTAAATAACGAATTAAAAGCATAATTATAAAAAAGCTATAAAATGTAATAATATAGCATTATATTATAAAATATTAAATAAAGAATTTAAAGCATAATTACTAAAAAATGCTATAAAATGTGTTGAAAAAATTACTATAAAAATGAAAAGCCCTTTAAGAAATATTTGCCTATAAATAAAGACACAATTAAGAGATGGAGCAATTCAACAAACTTAGACTATATTCTGAAAGTTTTAAATTAAAAGATTTAAAACCCGGAAATTATGAACTAATATCGTTGAAAAAAATTGAAACTGAATTTGGTGATTGTGTTATTGCTCATAACAAATGTACGACGAAGAAGAAAGAGAATTTTACCAGAATAAATCAAAGTTTTCTTTAAAAATAATTCGATGTATTAGTAATGGCAATTATACTTTTTTTCATTTGAAAGGAAACAATTATTATAAAAATTATGCTTATGAATTAATTGAAGATAGTGATTAAAAACTTTTTTTATATTTATTATTACTTTTTTAAACTTCTAAATTTTTTCAAGTTTTAATAAACACCTCATTTTTATTTTTGAAATTTTCTTGTTTTATCAAGTTTGTTTATTTTTGTCAAAATTCGCTTGTTTTGGTCTAAAATCATTTGATATTCAATGTCTCTAAAGTGCAGTATAATGGCGGGTGGCTATCCAGCGCAACACATATACTACTCATAATAGAAATATTCGAAATTAATATCTAGTATACGTCAAGCGATACAAAATAGAAGGAAACATTGAATATTGAAAACTTTTAATTCAAACATTGATCCTTGATTCCTTGTTGTATCATTTACAATTTAATCTTTATATTTTAAACTTCATTAAGGTGTTTCTAATTGTCCCTCCGAGCATCGTAGAAGCATAGTAAAAATAATTTTTTGAAATTAAAGTAATAAGATTATAAATTAGACAAAATAAACTATTATTTTAGATTAAAATGATTTTCGGACTTACACAGATACCTTAACCATCTGACTTCGTATCCCACTATTTCCACGGGTTCGAAGCAAGTCTATTTTCTGCTGTATCTTGCGATTTTTAAAGGCTAATGTGTTTACTTAGCACTTTTATGGCTTTGGATCATATTATGCTAATAAAGCTTGGTATATAAATAAAAATTCGTTTGACTCAATGGTATTTGAATACGTTTGCAAATGTTGCATCTAAATAGCGATTTAAAAGAATTACACAGCCAGAGGGTTACGATGGTACAAGTCGTATAATAGATATCATATATTAATCAGAAACTATAACCATCTGAAGTTTATGATCCTTACTTACCTGAAAATAAACACCAGAAAACAAGCAGTCATCTATCTATAGGGTTGCCATAATTACCAAGCATTGATACGCGACGTTTTAGTGCTAAATAAATAAAAGATGAAAAAAGTGGTACCTTATGATAAAAATATCAGTAAAATTTAATCAATCTAACAAAATGAAAACAAATAATAATAAAAAAAAAATTAGAGGCTAATCTTTTTCCGCCCAGCCATATTTTAAAGTTGATTTTACTTTCTAAATTATAGCATTTTTTTCTTTCACATTATTTTAAAATTGTAGGCAACTCATTTTAATATTACCATGACAAATCAAAAGTGCTTCAATTGTCTCTACGGACAACCTGTTTCTTTCTTCCGACCATTGAATTGACATTGCGGAAAATAGTGTCTCCACCATTTTGAGCTGGAATGGATAATACGTATTCGCATAGATTTATTAGACATGACTTCTATTCAATGTAAGGGAGGAAACGGGACATATAACATATATAGTAATACGGGACTGAATAGTGAAATACGGTGACAATCCCGTATATACGAGGCGCATGGCAACCCTATCTATCTAGTTAAAAAAGGAAACCAATAAAACGGTGAATAAATACAGTTTTATTGATAAAGGCCTTTACACTAAACCTGTATAAAAATCATTCCTTTCTGAATATGTTTTTAACGAATAGTGACTTTTATTTTATAATACGACTCAAGTTCTGGACATATTATGTAATAAAAATCTGTTCCTAGAAGATTAGCAGAGGTTTTTCGAACGAAAGGGCAAGGGAAAATATTTTCATTCTTTTTCTGCCACTTTCGTATGCTTTTTATCACTTCCTAGGGTCTATTAAATTAAATTTATTAAGGAGAAATTGAAATGTGGTAGTTTTAAATGAATAACCACGTTAATTTACTATTAAGCTGCAAAGCAAAATGAACCAGAATATTTAGTTTAGGATCACACAGCAATATTGCTTCCATTTAGACGTCAACACAAAATTCTGAGTTATCGTACTCATTGCTTCCTGAGACAAGGTATTATCAACAATTATCTGACAGAAGTCTGAACATAAACAATTCCATGAAGAATGTGTTTTCAGCAGATTGTAATTTTACTCTTAAAAGAAACTGTAGAGTTGTATCTTTTTAAGTTATCTTAACGAA
The DNA here is from genome assembly GCA_013235015.1 of Araneus ventricosus. Classification (NCBI taxonomy): domain Eukaryota; kingdom Metazoa; phylum Arthropoda; class Arachnida; order Araneae; family Araneidae; genus Araneus; species Araneus ventricosus. The sequence continues at coordinate 267,165 of BGPR01000811.1, read as the reverse complement.
TTTATTAAAAGGTTCATGAATCATACAGCAAATTCATTTTCGTTCATTGAGTATAAAGAGCAACGATTTAAATTTGAATCTCTGTTCGAAAGGACTGTTTGTATTTTGCGGTATATTATTTTTGGTAACATGGTTTCAACTTGGATATCAGAAATTGAATTATGTTTCATCCTCAGAATTTAACTTTGTTTCATTAATTGAATATAGTTTTCTGTTTACATTAGTATCATTAATGCGATACATTAATATCTGTTACATTATTATCATTAGCATCATATAAGTCAAATCGAAATCAGAGTTTGAGTGTATTATATTTCGCTAAATTTAATCAATTTATGTGTTGCATTAATTTTCTTTGTTTAAACAATTATTATGCAACACTGAGCTGGAATGATATTCATATATGAGAGAACAAAGTGGCTGTAGGAATAATGCCGCCAGAAACACCCATTTGTGGGATCAGGTCTAAGCATAAACCAATATTTTAGAGGAGTCATCGCGACCAAAGCGAGAACATATTCCTAGATACCGAACCTAAAGATTAGAATAGAAACAATTTTGGCTAGTACATTGTCTACTGGGAAATGTTAGACGAAAAGGAATAAGCAGTTTTAGAAAACTAAATATATTTATTGAAAATACTACTATTATTTACTTGGTTACATAGTAATTAGTACTAATAGATGAAGGCTAAGAAGGGTTTTAGGGTTAAAGTTACTTACTATTACGATATAAACAACATTTACCCACGTTGTCTCAATCACCAGAAGATGTATAGCGAATAAGCGCCTGCGGGTACTATATTACCAATAGTCAATTATTACGCCATTGTCAGTGCCAACGACAGCTAATCGCTATCCATCGCTGCTGAAGTGGGACCAAACATGGGCCAACGCTGCTTCTGCCGCTCGTAGACACTTCTTTTTGATTCAATTGCCAGCTAACGTCTCCTCATGATACAGCACTTCGCGGATTCAAGAGAACGCTGAAAACCCTCACGACACGTGATACGTTCAATGATTTCTTTTGTAACTCATTAGTGGCTGACCGTGCTTCCATCTATACTCATTTAACTTAACTACGTAAAAAATTTACGTTCCTGCATGCATATATGAAGTATGATTAAATATTTTCCTAAGAATTTTTGCAGTGCCTACTTAATAACAATCCAATATTGTTATCGTATTATTTTAAAAATGTTAAATGGACGCTTGAAGGAGTTTTCTTACGAAAATCGCTATTAACATTTCACTATAACTGGTAAATATTTATCAAAAACCATATTTATACTGAAAAAGTGTATAATAAGTAAACAATGTAATAACACCATAAAACGTTAGATGAGAGGTGCACTTGCTCTATGTCCAACAATGCATCATTAAGTTATTAGCTTAGATGACAAGCGCAGTTACATATGAATGCCTCACTTGCCGAATCGATTAACTCCATAAAACAAAAATTAGAGAAAAGTGATAAAATAATATACATTGTTTTTTAAAATTCCTTAGAAATTATGAATTCAAATAAACGTCGTAGACTGTACTACGATGGATGTATTTTTTATCTAACGACATATAAAATGTTTAAGATAAAATATCTTAGGAGTAACCGCTATTATTACTACAATTTTTACGTGATTATTGTAGTTAATCAATTTGTGCAAGTGAAGGAAAAGTATTAAATCAAATTCAATTTTCAATCTTCAAATTGTTTTTTCTTACAGAAAAATTTCATTATATACATTTTTTATTGGGGATTTTAGCAAAATTGAATAATAAATGTTCTGTTACAGTTATTATTATTACTTTGTTGAAATTGATTGCATCAGCAATATAAATGATGTTTCTTCGGCAGCCGTATTTGTGCTGTCGATTGGTCCTTAAATTTTTATAATAATCATGTTTAACCCTCTGACTACCAAAACGGCTAATACGGCCCGTCATGCAAACTGCCAGACAACGGCCCTGCGGCCTAAATGTCGTTTGCTTATTTCCTTCCCCTTTTTGAAAAGGGTCGATAATCTGTAAGGAGCAATCTTATCTTTTCAACAATGATTGTTTCCCCAGTAAGTGTTCGAGGGCAGATGCTCAATTTACTTTAAGCTCTCTGCTTATTTACTGTTAAAAATTCTTGCTATAATGCCTGTTAGTTATCACAAATTGTAAACGACCCCTATATAGTCAACAAGGATTTGGTTGTTAGAAACATGACGATAAAAGAATCCCCCACGACGCAAATGACCACTTGATAATCAGATGGGGAAGGGAAATGCTTACCTTCTTTCACCTCTGACCTCGGCCGGTCTGGGTTTTAAAGAAACTAGATTTCAAAGCATTGTGGGTTTCAGAGGGTTAATGGGAAGAATGAATTTCAAGTCCATCATATCTTATAAATGTTATTAGTAAATAATAATTATGTAATAATTATTATTTATTAAGGCTCTGGAGATAGAGGGAGAATTGAAAAATCATACATGGATGATTTCTTAACAAATATGTTTATTTTGATTGATAACGTTGGAAGTGCTAGAATGAATTCGTAAGTCTACAGGATCCAAGAAGTTCACGATGATTAATATGATATGACAAGTCTGAGAACCACCGTTGTGGCTAAATCACAAATTTGTTTCGGTGGTGAATAACTTATGTTTGCCAATTCCGATAGTCAGTTAAAAGCTATACTCCCGGATCATATCTTTGAAGTGGAGTGTAGGAAAGAATTTTTGGGTTTTCAGGTAGTGTAATTGTCAAAAAAAATTAGTAGAATAGTAAATAGAATCTTCGATTTTTAGTGAAAAATCGACTTTCTATTACTTAATTGAACCATTTTTTTATTAATTTTTAAATTTTACCTTTTTCCTTCTAGTGTGTCATAATATTAAGTTATTTCAGTTTCTAGAAGAAATTAATTTTCCGGAACAAAATTTGAGTTAGAATGATTAAAAATTTCACCAAATGGAAATTGGCAAATAATTATCATTGTGTATATGCAATAATCTTTGAAATAGAAGATATTTTTGATGAAAAGTATTTAATAAAACACTATTTTGTGATAATTGGAAAAATGCGGTCAAATACATTTTGAGGCAATACACATCAGTTTCTAATCATTTCAAATTTATTCTCTTCAAATCAATTCGTAACTGTGACCAGAAGTCGAAATACGTGTTCTCAATTACCCCGTAGTCTCTACGGTTATTGGGAACACTTCGGGATAAATTAAAAACACTCCTAAAAGTGAGGTTGATTAATTAGTAAATTACTTTTGAATGGAGGTATTATTTAATGAGCCTGCAGAATGTGTTTATGCACTCGCAAAAAATGCAGACCTCTTCTCCATCGCATACTATCCTTTTAAAGAGAAAAATATTACAGAGTCTGCAAGATTCGTCCCCAATTACCCCAACTGAACTTAATATAATTCTGAAGGATAAGATAACTACATTCTCATTAAAAATAATTCAATTTTTTAAATTTCTACGCTATGTAAATTTTTAATTAGTATTTTAAACATATTTATTACATCTGAACTAATTAGAATTAAATCGCTTTGAGTTTGAAAATGTATATCAAAACTTAAGCATTATCGAAAAAATCTGGGAATCTAACAGAAAATGCAAATAATTTTTCTAAACAAAATTGCTTTCGGTATTATTACTGAATATTAATTATTATGCAATTATTATTTTCTAATAACATTTATAAGGTATGATTCTTGAAATAAGAATAAATGAATGCTGGGTATTGAAATATTTTAAAGTGAAAAATATGTGATATTTTATACTATGCACATTTAAACAAACATAAAATCTCTGCTTAATTTTATTGTTTTAAAAAATTCCTACTTATTCGAGTTGAAGAACTAGTTTGTTATAAACCAGTTTGTCTCTCCAATTTATAATTTTTAAAAATTTCTTAGAGAAATAATTCATTTACAAAACAAATGTCCAAAACAATTTTTGCAGTGTTCTATTAAATTAATACCAAAACTGACTCATTCCGGATCTTTTTTGATTACTTCACCATACAACAAAGATGTAGAGCCCATTTTTCTCTTATTTATCATTCATGATATGTTAAAAATCTATATTATATAAAATTAATGCGTGGTGCAAAGGGACGTTTATTTCTTTCTCTCCGTTGGCAACGATCAGTTTGTTTACCAATCTCAACTCTGACGCCGAGATTCTTGAATTGGTTTGAAGTCGGAAACAGCGAATTTCTTTTTTTTGAGTTTAGAAGTTTAGATCGTTTGAATTAAATAAGTTTGAGTCGTACAGCTTGGAATAAACAAATGAATGAATATGTGCTTAATACTGAATGTCCTTTTCAGCAAAAATTTCTGAAAAATTGGTTTATTCATCTCTCAACAGCTCAAATGTTCTGCGTTCCATCTATCCAGAGAAAAATAGTATACCTTCATTCACTTAATAATAATTTGAGAGAGTGTGTTTTCATGTGCAGAGGCAACATTTCGTTTAAAAAAGTGCATTCAAAAGGAAAAAACGATGTTTGAAAATTTTGAAAAAGGGTATCTAATCAATTATGAAATGCTAAGGGTAAATAATTATTATGCGTTTTAATTTTGAATAGTTAATATGAACATGTTTCACGCCACTATTTTCTTTAAACTGTCCTTTTTTAGCTTAAAGGTTGCAAGAATTTTTACATTTTTCAACGACAAGAAACGATCAAGAATTTACTGAGATTTAAAACACAAATGACTACACTGAGAAAACACTATATCTTTCTTGACTCAATAATTATTGGAATAAGCATGTATACATGTGGGGAAGCTTTTCTGAATTACATTTCATTGTATAGAGGGCATATTTGAAATTTTGGTGGAAAAAGCAATTTTTAAAAATTTATTTTGAAGATTTGGAAAAGGCTATCCTATCAGTTTTAAACTTAAAATTTTGGTGAAATGAATTATGTTAAATTAAACTGTTGAATAAATACCCAAAAGTGTATGCCAAGAAGTTTTAAATGACTGATTTCTGATTGATTAAAATAATTTTGATTTTTTAATCATCTTTGAATTATAAAAATTACTTTCTAACTTTCTTCCTAAGATTTACATATATATCTGTGCTACCGGAAGATTTTAATTGTAGAAACTGGTGAAAAATTAATTTTAGGAGTTCATGCAATTTCAAATAATTTAAATTTACTTTTAGTAATTAATGTACTTATAATTTCCTAATACTGGCAGAAACGGATAACTGTACGGTAAGTGAGAGAAGAGAGCTGGTATCACATATTGATCCCGAAAGAATCACAACATGATTCTTGGGTGTTGATGAGCGGATCGAGCAGGGGGTGTATATATATATAAAGATTTTATAACGACTGTGTTAGGACACCCAGTGTCTGCGTTGTAGCGAGCGAAGCGAGAAGGGTTTGCGTAGCAAACCCTGGCAGATTGCAACGCACACCTCCTGGGGGTTGGCGAGATACTTGTTTGTTGAATACCAGACAAAACAACAGTTTAAAATGATGCAAAATCCCTGCACACTGCCTGGAAAGAAGACGATTATAACTGTCTATGAATTAATTAATAAGTTAGAGTGTTGTTTAGTTATTTTTTTACACTTATGGCAGTGCCATACTATTTAACAAACTGTTGAAGATTTTGAATAATTGAACTTCTACAATAGTTTTTGACTCTTTACAAGACAGAAAATTATCTTTTTCTTTAATTTTAGTTTACAAAATAACTATGCAGGAATTGAGATTTATAGAAATCCATTTAAGAGCGTATTTTTGCGATATTAACATTTAAAAAATATTGTGTTGAAAATACAGTCAGTTGTCCATAGTATAAAATAGTACTGTCATATCAAAAATGATGTTTCTTGGACTCAGCACCTTATACTTATTGAATTAAATGTAAAATAATTCATTAATTGAGGGCCACAACCTTTGCAAAGTTAAATGATAGGGTTTTCGGGTGGAATTTTAGAAGTCATTATAAATTTGTCAATTTTATAAATATTAAGTAAAAGTTGAGCTTTGCAGGAGCGCATCACCCAAATATGGAACTTAAAGTACATAGCTCTGGCTACAACGTGAAGCGGGGCAGTGCCATTCAGGACATTAGTGGATGTTGTGATGTTTCCTCCCCGAGAGCACCCACCAACGGGAAAAAGAATGCAGTTCCTTTCATGTCAGCAGCAGACAGCAGGACAGCTGCACCTGGTGGTCGTTAACGAGACTTGCGTAATAGTAATGGCTTCACACAGAGAGCCGCCACAAAGCAGAGGAATAAATATCTGTCAGAGAGCGCATTAGCGGTACCCTTTCGTGTCACCCCTGTATAGCCCGGTGGTGGCAAACCCCAAGAACTTTCCCCAAGGTTGGAGTTTTACCACTGGGAACAGGGAAGGTTAGTCGTTGGTCACCCGGGAGTAGGATTAGCCATTGGAGTGGAAGGAAGGCGGAGCTTCACCCCTTGAGGTAGGGGATAAAGACAGAATTCTGGAAGGAGAACGAGGAGGGCAGTGAAGAATCGTTTAGGAGGCTCGAACATGGTTTCAGACTCCGGGAGCGCCGTCAGAGATCTGTGTGATCAGCTCGGATTTAAAATCACGAATTAAATCGGACTTTCGAAGCAATACCGAGATTCGGCAAATATCAGAACTCTCGGCTCATCAAATTGCGAGGACTCCTTGTAATAGATTATCACGCTGCAAAAAAATGTGGAAGCTATCCATCCGATTTCAATAATCTGCATAAGAAAAAATTCTACTTCTTGCATAGAAGTCCCACACAAACTCACAATCCCTCTTGTTCCAACTGCGGGGTGACAAACACAATTGACAGGCCAACCCTCCAATTACTAGTAGGTGCGTGGTCCTGGGTGAAAGGAAATTCCAATAGATGAGAATATTCAGGCCTGCTTTTAGAAATGCAGAAAATTTGGGAGATATGTCGCAGTGTTTCCATTTGAAGCAAAAAAAAGTTTGCGGAATTTCGGGTTTGGCTCTGAGGGGTTCAAGATAGTTATTTTCCCTTTCAAACAACAGCAATCTTGCCTTCATGTATGTAAGTGAAAGTCGGCTCTTATTTCCTGTAATTCCCTCGTTTTCGTTCCTTAAACGATTAATTCTCGTCTATAGTTCTCTGATTAAATTGAGAAAAATTTAAAGTGAACTTTACAATTTGCTTTCGAGTTACGGAAAAACTGTTTTTTCTTCTTTAGGTGAAACCATCTGAGTACTTCCCAAAGTTTCTAAATTTTTGATAATCACATAATCGACCATTCATCGAATTCATTAATATCGGAATTTGATATAATTTTCACCATTTCGTTAGGATTGACTCTCCTCTTGTGTACTAGTTGTTCGCCTTGTACAGGGATTTCAAATGTTCTCCCTGCCGATGGAGATGGCCTTGGATTCTCCCTTAGTTCGTTTTCTCATCTCCGCCTTCCCTCTTTTGATTATCCTCTACCGCGGCGCTTACAGATTGGGTTGAATCTGTATTCTAAAAAAAAAATTAAAATCTTAGCTAGAGAAGGAGACCTGGCAATGGGACGCGTAAAAAGTCTCAGCAACGTTCATAAGCAATCAAACTGATCAAATAGGTTCTCAAGATAAATTCATCCCTCAGGCGAAATCAGAGGAAATCACAAGTTCTCTGACATTTACCCACAAAATTATCAGGATAAATAATCCAATAAAAACTCCAATTAAAAGAATGCACAAAAAAACAAGCCTAAGAAATAATAAGTATCCCATACAATATAAGCAAATTTATAAAATCACAAAGTAATTTCAGCAATGGTAGAAACACTAATGCATGAAAAGGCTAAAGGCTTCACACTCTCAACAAAAAAAACAGTTCAAAAGGTCAAAAAGAACCCGAATAATCAATATAAACCATAAAAATTAGGTTCAAGAATCAACTTAAATCCATGTACGACAGTTGGTGACTCTGTGTACTGAACGACTATCTCAAAACTAGTGACGTTCTGTGGGTAAAACACTTAAAAGAACTCGTTCAAGAACTGTTCATAAAATCAAAACTGCAATCGCATTAAACATGACAGACAAAATGGCGAACAACCGAAAATGGGGCAGTTGCCAACCGAAAATATACTTCAATCATGATGAAACAAGATCCAGTCCGATTATTTGTGGATTTCCCCAACGTTTTCAAGTTGGGTGATTGCTTCTACAACAATCAATGTTCAATTAAAACCAAAAAAGAGTTACCACCAATATAATGAGTTCTCAAATCGAGAGCTGTACAAAACATACCCCGATGATGACTTTTTTTCCTTCTAAAGGTTATAACTAGTAGTTCTGGGTGAAGATTGGATCCGTTCCTCCCAAATAAAAAAAAATCTAAGCTTTTTTTTTTTTATCGCGCTTTATGTTACTATATTATTGTTATTTATTGTGAAGACTTCATTGTTCGTAGGGACACAAAAACATGATGATTTGACGCTGGAGCAGGTACAATTGGTTTTCAAAAGTTTAAAACAAATTTGGGTGGGAAAAGAGTTGAGTTAATATGGATGCGAAATAATTCGCAATCAATTTCAGAGAGGTGCTATTACGCAGTTGTCGGAGTTCACATAGTTATTGAAAATCTTGTTACTAAGTATTTGGGAGCGACCATTAAGTGACGAAGACGAAAAGTGATTTTCGACTTCGTCCCGTTTCCAGGAAGTTGATAACGGATGAAACTAATAGCCACTCTCATTTGATGCATAATATTTACGTACATTTTCGTAAAAATACCACTAATATTCAGAAAGACATAAGAGGTTTTTTGAAAAAATCCTAAATTTTTCAACATGTTTTTTGCTCATAAAATGCAATGATTTCAATCAAATTATACGAAACTTGGAAGCTTGACAATATTTTAGAGAAACTTTGTAATGAAATTCAAAGTAAATACATTGGAAAGTAAAGGGCATATGAGTATTTGCATTAATTAAATTTTACCTGCACATGCGCGAAACCCAGCATAATGTTTCTTTACTAAATTCAAAGTCAGATATATACGACAGCTTCTATAAAAATTTCAGTTCGCTATGTTCAAGATTCAGAGAGATATAGGCCTTGCAAAAGAGAGCTGACTTGCTTTTGTCCTCTAAGAGAAGCAAAATGATGAACGTTTTCTCACGAACTGATATTTTTAAAAATTAAATCTACGAATAGTAATCGCAGAACTGCAATTGTGTGTATTTAATTTGTATACCGAATGTATTAAATTTATATGTGAACATAAGTATTCAGGATATTCAATTTTCATAGAATCCAATTGTTACTGTTCGAACATTCAAATTTAAAAATATTAATTTGTTGGAAAAAACCTCATATTTTTTTTTCTCTTAGAGAATAAAAGGAAGTTAGCTCTTGCAATGCCGATATCTTTCTGAATCTTAACGGTAGTGAACTGGATAGCTACCCTATACGGCAGTAACATTCTGCTATGTTCCACACATGTGCAGTTAAAAAAATAATTAATACAAGTACTCATATTTCCTTTATTTTTCAATGTATATACTTTGAATTTCAATACAATGCTTTGCTAAAATATTGTCACATATTTTTTTAATTTTCATATAATTTGGTTGAAAATACTTCGAGTTATAAGCAAAATAACATGCTGAAAAAGAAGGGTTCTTTTAAATCTTTATATTTTCCTGAATATTAGTGGCATTTTTTACGAAAATGCCTGGAAATATTATGCACATCAAACGAAATCATTGAAGAAAATTTCATCTCCTTATCAGCTTTCTATGGAACAGCTTGAATCGAAATCCCTTTTTGTCTTCATCACTTTTGGTCGCCTCTTAATGCCTTTCTTACTAGATTTTCACTGTAAAATGTGAGTTCCACCTACTGTAAATGTGCGTATATACTTACGAGCAGAATATGATCAAAATAGTTTGAAAGCATTTCACATTGTGTTTGAGGAAATTTTTTCACTGCGAACAGACCTCAATCCATATAAAAGCGCCGAATACGCTTGGGATCCGTCAATCATAACCTGTCAATCAGTCATAGTGGAGGCTTGTCTTTAAAAGCGCCGGGTGCAGTGTTTGGAAGCGATTGTCTTGGAGTGCTTTTGTATATGTTCCGAGGTCTTAGCGCAAAGATTTAGTCTTGTCTTCAGTGGACGCAGTGAGATTATGTCTTGTCTCACAGTTTTGAAGGAAATTGTTTCCATTGCGAACCCACCTCGATCCATAGGAAAGCGGCGAACAGATTACAGCCTTCAAGCGGCGTATACACTTTGGACCCATCAATATTCCAAAAATTATTTGACAAGGTTGATGAAAAAAGAGTGTTAGATGACTTTTACTTAAATCAGATCATCACAGGTCACGGAGCATTTAAAACCTATCAAAACAGATTCTTCGGCAAGAGTCTCTGGCGTTTCTCCGGAAAAGATGAAGGAACTGTGGAACATACTATCCTTAAATGTGATGCATGGCAAGACATAAGAGACACCAACTTAAAAAAAGCAGCCCCATTAAAGAACTTTTGCAGGACAGCCAATCAATAAAAGGTATGAAATTGATTGTTATAAATATTCTAGCCCAAGAGATGAAAAATCTAATTTAAATGGAAAGAAAATGATAAAGGGGATCGGGACTTTTTAAAACTCTACATCTGGGAATCTGCCATTTTTATACATTTTTTAAATTATTGTATATATATTTTAAATGTCTTTTATAAATGTGTCATTTTTTATATGTTTTAACTATTTTTTTGTAAATGCTCGTTTAATAGACGCAACTGTGTGGTTTGTCTATTTTTGATTTGTTGTTTGCTACCGTTTTAATTTGTGCCTTCCTGTATCCTTTTCGTTTTTTCTTGTTATTATTATTTTCATTATTTTTTTCATTTGATGTTATTTACATATTATTCAATAAATTGTGTATTTGACAGTTTGAATTTATTATAGGAAATTTGAAACTATGATAAGAAGTTGTGTATAGGTTGATTTAGCCTTTTTCTTGTGATGCAGTGTGTTCCATGTTTAGGTTTTATTTTGTGGTTTCCTCTCTCTATATAAATGTTTAAGCTTTCTTTTTTTCCTCTTTATTTTCCTTCTTATTGTATTTTAATTTATGTTATTTGGTAATTAATCAATATTTTGTGTTTAGGAAAGTTTGAAAGTGCGTATAGGAATTTGGAATTGTGAGAAATTGAGTTGGTTATTTTAACATTTTTTCGTATGATGTAGTGTACTTTGTGAAGAAATTTTTACTCACAACTTACTCACTTACTTTACTTACTTGCTGGCGTTCTTCGGAATTGTCAGTGGCTCGATTTTTGTATGACCTTAAGGACAGGTCAAATTACTATTTATATTACTTTATTACAGCTCTGAAAGCGCTGGAAACACTTTGAATTGGAGAGACGGGAAAGGAATAAATCTTCAGCTTCTAGAAGAAATAAAAATGTGATGTTCCTAATAAAGAGAATTATGAACATACGCTTGGATTAAGTGAATAGGTAGCTTATATAAAACAACAAAATTTTAAAAAGCATCATTACGGAGAAATTCATTTATTTTTTCCGCATTAAAAAAATTATTGTAATTGAATTACTATACAGTTAGCAATTTCCAATATGTCTAATGTGTTTTCGGCGGTATCTTCTAAAATTATTTTCACACAAAAATTATTTTTAGACCATTTTAAAGATCAAAATATTATTTTTATTGACACTAATTTAGCTCATTTTGTTCTGTATACTAATTAGATGCAAGCTAAAAAAGGAAAAGCACCGTTTTTTTATCCCAGTAGTGGGATAAAACCGGATACATACGTTAACTTAATGGGAAAATAGAAAAACTAAATTTTCAGTAGAAAAGTAGCAGGCATTTTTATTTTATATGACATTTTAAGAATATTTGTTACAAAAGTCATATTTAAAGCAGTTGCGATCTTCCTTCGAACCACTGCAGCTTTCGTGGAACAAGCTAAGACAATTCCTACACTAGATCCATCATCTGCATTAATTTTAGAAAATACATAATTAAACTATAAACAATTAGCGTTTGATGTGTTTTTATCGTCTTCAGTGGAAGAATCGTCAATACTGTCTGGCCTGGTTTTGTGCCACTTGGAGTACTCGGTTTTACACCGAGTGCAGAGGTTGTAGAAAACGGAAGTAAACAATTATTGGAGTAAATACTTATTGTTTGATAGGATATAAATCCTTAGTAAACATATAATAAGTTGGACTAGACATAGCTTATATAACTACATATAATGATTATTAAGTAAGGATAGTTTAAAAACAAACAAACATTAGAGAGTTGACGCCTTAAAACAAATCTTTACAGATGCAGTTTATTCAACAGCAACAACACGACCATTATGACCATTTTTTTCTTGACTAGTAGAGCATAATTCTGAATCTGTACTTAAGATAGGAGAACTAATAGCTCCAGAATCAAGGTATCCGGTTTTACCTCACTCTCCCCTACGGAAATGAAATTTTTGAATAAGAAACTTCATGTTGGGTTAATCCGAAATTTAAAAAAAAGGTATTTTACGTATCCCGCTTCCAAAGCGTTAATTGTCGCACAATTTTACAATTTCCCCCTTGCTCTTAACAAATTTTTGTAAATATTATTTTTTATGATTTGCAACAATACTTATTATTATTATAAAAATCAAACTTATTTAATTGTGTCATCAAATCGCTTAATTATTTAACTTTTTCTATTATTAAATCTGTGGTTTACAAAGTTTGCTTTCTTTGATACATGAACTTCAAAGTAGAATTTCAGTTAATACAGTTTTACTACTACACACTTTTTAAAATGTTCCTCAACTAAAAGCCCATTCAGTGAAGTGGTTTCTACTTTATTTGATAAGTTTTGTGAAGTGAAATATTTTATTGCAACAACTTCAAAGTGATTCTTTGTATAATTGGAAAAAATTATTTTCGAGTTACTTTTTAATTACCGATTTATGCTTCTTTTTAATTTTGTTATTATTATGCTTCATGTTCTTTTTTGCCATTTTAATCGACTCCAGTGGCCTTGCGGCAAGGTCTAAGCTTTGGGGCCGAGGACACCAACCTCGAAACCCGATTCCACAGAAGGTCCACCTTGCCGGTTGCACGCTGAATCATACGTTGTAGCCAAACGTACTCCCGCTGGTGAGGTGTAGAAGTTTGGAGAAGGTACTTCCTTTTTGTCATCCTTGCAATCTGACCGCGGTTTAACATTACGGGGTCTGTCCCAATATCCCTCGTGTTTCTTCAAAACGGAACTTTAATGTAACTAAACTTTAGACATTTGAATTAATATAAAATTATAATTTGGCCATTGAAATTATTATTTCGATTTTATATTTTTGAGTCTTATCAAGGAATAAAAATGAAGTTTAAATTAGTTATGGTGAAGACAGAATAAAATCTTGTTCTTATATATCTCCTCACCTATTTCTGTCGGGAAAACCTTCATTTAAATTTTTTCTATAAAGTTCCTTGTGCTTCGGATGCCAGAGCAAAGGTTTCCTTCTGTAAACTTCTATTAATTTCAATAAGTTTATTTCTGTCCACTCCATAATTACAATTGATTGGTTGGTTGGTTGGTTGGGGTTTAATGGCGCAAGAGCCATTTTTGGCTAATCTGCGCCAAAATTATGATAGATAAGCAGGAACTCGGTGTCATAAAAAAGGGTCTAAATGTACTAAATCTTGTGAAAAATTAACCTAAATTGATAAATTTAATTTTTCATGAAGATAGAGATCCACACAAATGACGAGGGAGACAGTTTAAATTTAAACTTGACATTTATTACGGCACAACATGGATACCACTCGTAGCCATAACACAAGATAGACAATAATAAAAACAATACTTAACACATATCATAACAGGTCGTGACACACACACATCTCGACGTCTTCTCCGGAAGGAGAAAGTAAAATCCAGAGGGCCAGCAAGAGAAAACACAGCGAGCCAGTAACCGCCAACCAGTAACCTAGCATCGCACCTTTATATATGTGTGGCGATTAAGAAATTTACATCTTCAATGACATGCCGATTGGGATCAATCAGTGATTCGAATCGGCATATCATTCCAGTTAGCGTCGATCGCAATACTGACCAACTAGAGCCAACAAGATTCGAAAATTATAGTTTAGCTGATGCTGCCGATAAAAAGAGGAGAGATTTATTCCCAACAAATGCCCCCCTCGGCAGTATTTCAGCTATATCCCTAAAATAAATCTAATTCTAAAAATTTGTTTTTAAATTGACCAAAACTGAAATAAATTTATCAGTTTTATCGCCGCACACATACAATTTAAATTTGATGTCTAAAAATTTAACATTTATATTTGTTATAAAAATTTAGTCGTTTCTATGATTCCATTATTTTGATACATTCAAATTTTCATACTTAAAAAACAATTTGTCATATATGTCATACAATACTTTAACATCTAACAAATGCTGATTTTTACAGTGTCCAAATAAATTTTATTTACACATTATATAATCAAGATGAAGCATTTCAAAAATTACCCAAGTGACAAAGGCAAGAGATAAAAATGTTATCCTAACAAATTTTCCAGAAAACAAGATTAATCTAATCAAGATACTATGAATCTAATAAATTCCCTAAAATTCATTCTTATATGGTGCATATATTTATACTAGAACTCAATTATATGCAACTTAACATTAACTCTTAAAGAATACTTCTAATATTATACAAATCTAATTTTTGAATAACTTCTCATTAAATTTATTAAGCTGAAATTTTGTCTGGGCTTTGGTAAATATATCTGCAATATTTATCTTCGTATTAACATACAATAATTTAAACTTTTAAGTTTAACAGATTCCTGACAAAATGAAATTTTACATCTGTGTGCTTAGTGAGATTATTTTCAATCGATGATTTAGAAAATTGAATTGCAGCCATATTGTCACTGAGTAACTTGCAAGAAATGTCACCTAATAACACATTGGTGGATTGGCATTCTTCAAGAACATTCTTTAGCCACATCAGCTCCTTCGACGTTTCACAAATACTTAAGAATTCAGCTTCCACAGACGAAAGAGTCATCGACTTTTGCTTGGCAGTTCTCCATGAAACTGGTGCATTTCCACAGAAAACTACGTGTCCGCCTACTGAAATTCTATCATCTGTGCAAGATGCAAAGTCGGCATCCAAGTATGCAGTTAGGGAAATTTCAGCAATGTTTCCGATGTCTAGTTTGTAGTTTCTTGTAGCTTGTAGATATCCCAATAGTTTCATCAAACCGCTCCAATGGACGACTCCTGGATTGGATTGAAACTGTGAAAAAAGATTAATAGCGTAATTAATATCGGGCCTAGTTCTCGATGCAATGAAAGCTAAGCATCCTATTACACTCCTATATGGATAACGCTCCATTTCTTTAGTTTCTTCATCAGTCGTGGGACATTGTAACTTGGAGTAAACACTGCCTTTCGAAATAGGAAGTGACGATATTGGCGGTAAAAATTTCTTATAACGATTATAAACTTCGGTTATGTAATGCTCCTGAGATAAATAAACTTTATTATTTTCTTCTATAAACTGAATTCCTAGAAGAGTCCTCGTTTTCCCTATTATCTTTAAATCAAAATTATTTGCAAGCAATTTTACCGTCATTTGTATTTCTTTATTAGTTTTTCCTAGAATAACAATATCGTCTACATATAGCAAAAGTATAACTTTGTTTTTTAAAAACACTCCGTTTGCCCACTTCAACTTTGTAAAACCCAATTTTTCTAGTACACTGGAAATTTCAGTAAACCATTGTCTTCCGGATTGCTTAAGTCCGTAGAGCGCTGGGTCTAATTTGCAAACGTAATCTGGATATTTTTTGCTCTTATAGCCTGGTGGTTGTCGCATATACACCGTTTCGTCTAATTTAGCATACAAATAAGCGCAATTTACATCTACTTGCCAGTGTAACCATTGTAACAGGTTCACAAAAATGGCGAAAAATAATCGTATTAGAGAAAAATTGATGACCGGGGGAAAAGTTACATCGTAATTTTCACCTTTACGTTGTGAGAAGCCTTGCGCGACTAAACGTGCCTTGTAACGGACAGCCTTACCTTCATTATTCTTTTTAAGATTATATACCCAACGGCATCCTACAACTTTGACTTCTTTGGGTGGTGCCGGGACGAGACTCCAAACTTTTCTGGTCTTCATATTATGCATTTCTGCATCCATGGCTGCTTTCCACTGTTCGGTATCCTTTAACCTTATGGCTCCCTGAAAAAATCACGGAATTTTAACTTCAGTGTCTAGTCAGGCCGACATAGAACTTGTTTGTGGAGCTTCTAATTCTTTACCGGTCTTGACTGGTCCTTGGTAAAAGACGTTTCCTGAAAAATTGAAAAGTTTAGGATTATATTCTAATTCATGGTCTTTACAATACTTTTTAACTTCGTTTATAGAGCGAAGTCGTGTTTTTTGTCCAGAGATACAATAATAAATGTCTGTACGATTCTCGTTTTTCCTTGGTACTGCCTTGCGAAGCCAATAAAAACCTGATGGTTCTTCAATTTCAGTTTCATCTTCAGTCTCTTCACTCGCTGTCTTGTACTGTTCTAATTCTGGTTGTGTTGAGATTTTAGACAAAGAAATTTTAGAAACTGGCAATTCTTCATCTGATGATGAATCCGAGTTACTGGTGTCGGATTCCTCATACTCGGGTTCTTCCGTTGTTTGGGGACTTGTGTAATTAAATGTTCCCGTTTTAGGGTCCAGTTCGATTCCACTGCGATCGTCGACCTCCTTGTAAATCTTATTTCCGAATGATACATTTATTGTTTCAATGATCCGGCGTTCTTCAGGTAAATAGATGCGGTACCCTTTAGTTTGTAAAGCGTAACCGACTAACACGCCTCGTTTTGCCCTCATTTGTAACTTAGACCTTCTTTGTTTAGGTATTCCAACGAATGTTTCAATTCCAAACGGTTTTAAGTGTGTAACTGATGGTTTGAAACCGCCGTAAAGTTCGAATGGAGTCTTCTTAAAATCTCTATGAACGCTTCTGTTCCAGCAGTA
This sequence comes from Araneus ventricosus, assembly GCA_013235015.1. Classification (NCBI taxonomy): domain Eukaryota; kingdom Metazoa; phylum Arthropoda; class Arachnida; order Araneae; family Araneidae; genus Araneus; species Araneus ventricosus. The sequence goes on along the minus strand of BGPR01000811.1, from coordinate 250,119 downwards.
GGTAAAAGTCAAAAGAGCTTCACCCCAAAAATTCTCAGGTAGACCACTACTATTTAATAAAGATTTGATCCCATCGCAAGCTGTATAATTATATCTTTCAGCTACACCGTTTTCCTCTGGGGTGTGGGAATTGGTGAATTCTACCTTAATACCCATATTCTCCAAGTCTTTCTGAAACCTTAATCCTCGAAATTCTCCCCCATTATCCGAACGAATACAGATGATTTTCTTACCGGTGAATCTTTCGGCGCGAGCTTGATATTTACGAAACGCGTCCGATGCTTCATTTTTGGTTTTAATTAAAAAGCAAGTTACCTTTCGACTAAAATCATCGATAAAGGTGATGAAATATTTGTAGCCATTATGAGTTTGTTTAGGGAATGGACCACAGATATCCGTATAGATTAATTGCAGTGGTTCTTTAGATCTTATGCCCCCTAAAGGTTTGAAAGATTTTCTTCTACTTTTTGCCAATCGGCATGGTAAACAATCAATTTTTTGATTTTTCAAAATAGGTAAACCTCTTACGGCATGTATAGAAGACACAATTTATTTAGTGTTAATGTGACCATACTTTTGGTGCCATTCAGTAAGGTTATCAGTCCTTGCTACAAAACGTATCGTTCTTTCTGACCTATTTTTCCGATCTTCCGTTTTTGAAATATTAAAAGACGTTACCTTTGTAGTTTGAGGTGGCTTCGGATACGTTTTATAAAGACCGCTACACAAGGTAGCTGTGAATAGCCTTTCTTTTCCGTCAAAAACTTGAATTTTTCTCCGCTGTCCGATGAACTTCGCCCCTCCTTGATCCAGCTTGGGTGCGGATATCAAGTTATGCCTTATCTGTGAGGAATAAATGACATTATTCAAGAAAAAACATTGACCATTTGGATAAGACAGTTTTACAGTTCCTTTGCCTTCAATTGGGCATGTATCGCTATTTGCTAAGTAGATGTGTTCAGGCTTATTAGATGGTTCAAACTTAGTAAACCACTTTCTATCCGAACAGAAATGTGTCGTAGCTGCACTATCTATAATCCACGCATTTGGATCCGATCTTTCGGTTATGCATGCTTCAGCTATAAAAGATTTTTGGGCTACCCTTTTTCTTTACCCAGTAGTCTCTGACACTATACCCTGTTTTTATATTCCTTAGTCTTGTCTTGTGGACGATTTATCTTAGAAAAGTTTCTTGTACCGGTTCTAAGTGGAGTGGCACTGTGTAGTGAAAATTGTTCATGATCTCTAGAACACTGCTCCAAACGTGCCTCTTCGGCTATAAGTTCATTTAGAACTTGATCAAATGTAAACCGATCATCAGGCCACCTATAAATCGCTTGGACAATTGCCCCGAAGCAATCTGGTAAAAATCTGATAAGTTGAAATGCTTGGTATTTCAAGGGGACTTTTTCGCCACAGTCTAACAAGTCGGCCATGATTTTACGAAGTATGGCTGCGTACAGACCGATTTTCTCGTTAATCTCAATCCTGCAAGAAAAGAACCGATCTAATAAACCTATCGTACGGGCTCTACTTTCTGGATGGAAATATTTCTGAATTACTTCCCAGGCTTTCTTCCCTTCCGTTATATCAGCGATCAAAGGTCGAAGATCTTTGGAAACATTAAGATAGATGGATGAAAAAGCTTTATTACAACGTTTTTTGAAACGCATTTTCTCCTTTTCAGTTGCATCATCGCCGGGAGGATTTTCTTTTCCTAAAACAATGTCATACACATTACGGTCCAGTAAAATTGCTATCATGTCCTGTTTCCAGCTTGGATAGTTATCCGATGTTAATGGGGCTACTTTGTCATTCATGTTGCTCCCCTATACTTCTTGAGAGATTAAAACAATAGTCTGAATAAGCAAATATCTTCGAGGGGATTTCACAATCGTTTGAACCAATCGTCATTGGGATTCTTGGCCCATAACCAATCTTGTGAAAAATTAACCTAAATTGATAAATTTAATTTTTCATGAAGATAGAGATCCACACAAATGACGATGGAGACAGTTTAAATTTAAAATTGATACTTTGGTACAGCTATGTGGATACCACTCTGTAGCCATAAATACAAGATAGACACAAAACAATACTTAAATACATATCATAAATAGGTCGCATACACAATATCCTTCGACGTCTTCTCCGAAGGAGAAAAAAGTAAAGTTAGAGGGCCAGCAAGAGAAAACACAGCGAGCCAGTAACCACAACCAGTAACAACCTAGCATCGTAACCTTATATATAACATATATATTAGTGGATTTCTTTTCCTTGAGCATGATCGAAAATTTAACTTGCAGTTGGTACATGCATTTACCGAAAGCAATTCAATTTAGCTATATAAATTTTAATCATTTATATAGTAATAAATCACTCAGGAAAAAATTGTGCTTCAAGGAACCACGCAAATACAGTATTCGTATAATATTTGAGAAATATTTTGTCTTCTTTATTTTAAGCAAGAAATAAACATCTTCTACTAGATTTTATTATTCAAACGTAAGAGAGTTGCTGCAGATATTACTGTCCTTACAACAAGATTATTAAAAGTCTGATAAGATCACAACCAAAACATTAACGGTCGATAATTTTCATCTAAACTATATTTTCTCCCAAGGTCTTAACAAAAGAAAATATTTTACAAATGTAAAAATAAAATTTTTTCCACTTTCTTTAATTTTATTTCCATGTAATGTTATTTTCAGTCTGAGTGACTCCAAAATAAATTCTCCGGCTAATAATTATTTAATAAACATAATTATCTTTCGACATTGTAATTTATATGAATTTAAAACATATTTTTGTAAATGTTGTAATAATGAAGTTAAAACCTAGTCTAAAAAATTACACTTAAAACCTGAATGAAATTTTCGATTTGATCTGAAAGATAAAACAATAAAAATAATGCATCATTTTCATATACCTTAAAATTTGCTCTATTTTTTGACAAAAATTTAATTTTACTCTATTTTTATAAATGAAAAATGAGTAGATGGAGATTATTAATATGAAAGAAGTTTACATTAATATCATAAAACTAGTTGAACGTGGGTGAAATGTGTTGATTCAAGAACACTGTTCAACTATATATAAATAGCAGATTTTCTTAGCTTCCCCTAGGCTTTCAATTTTTTTATGCTTGAATGCGGTATTGGAACAAAATCTATTTTACTTAAACCACAATATCTATTTTACGTAACCATTCGATATGGATCTTTAAAGCATTGAGGCATTGAAAAAAAATCTTATATCACATAAATTGTATTAAAAGAATAGTACTTGAAACATAATATAGCATCAAACCATGCTGACATTAAACAAAAAAAAATCCGACACTGCAATTCTTCCGGAAATATAACCTCAATGCAAATAGCATTAAAATTCCCCACACCACAGGGGAGAGTGGGGTTTCGGATCCTGTGCCATCTCCAATTTGCAGTAAGTACATCCTTATCAGTCTTCATTGTGTTGACCTGTGCTCTCCCCGGATAATCAATCAAGATGTCAAACCAAGAAAGGGGGGTAAGAAATTAGGAAAAGTACGTGTGTTACACTTTAGAGACAGTTCACAATGAACGTAAAATTCAGTGCAAACCGATTTCGGGGTGTTTTTGACCACACGTTGAAATGCGTGTTTAACGATTTTGGGGTTGTCCAAGGTCAACGTAGAAATACGTGTGAAACACTCAGAGGGTTAAGCAGCGGAAAAGTGAAGTCTAAGGTAAAATTGGTAGACAAGATAAAAGACGTTGAGCCGAGTAAAAAGTTAAGAAATCAAAGCAACTTTTACGGTTTGAAAAAAAAGAAGTTGCTTTATAAAAGCAGTAAGGAGCAAACTTTGAAATTCGTTGGGAAAAGAGGTAAAAATTAAAAACTACCGCTTCGCTGCAGTAGAGGGTGGAGGCAGAGTTGTAGGACAAATGTTTTGAGGTTTGTCCTCAAGGTCCTCATACATATCATATTCCAGTGTGTCGCCTTCTGATGCGCTAGAAGATCTCATCTCGGCATCAGCATCCGATTCTAGAGATTGTAAAACTTTTGTTTTCTCTGGAGGGAAAGCAGCCATAGAGTCTGGCACAGGGCCAACACAACAAACATGAGCAGATTTAGTACCATTTTTGGTGACCATAACATTACCTTGTTTGATGACAGAATTTGAAGCTTTGCTATGTTCTTTATCTGTAAGTTGTGGGGGATTGTAATACCGAGAAACTTTGTCAACAATTATGCTATCCTGATTAACCTGAGAAACTTTTTTGAGTTTTTTCCTATTGGTGACAGTTTTGAAATCGGAGAAGTCAGATGGAGTTTTGTTACTTTCCGGAACCTTGAATTGAAATGAAACTGTTTCATTACGAGTATCGGTTGAAGAGAGTTTTAAAACAGCATCAATAGATCTGGTACAGATTTCGGAGGGTGTATAGGATGTTTTAAATGAAACAGAAGGCAAGATATATATACTTGTGGTTTCGTATGTTTTTTCCCAGGAGTTATGTTAGTTGAATCAGATTTATTATTAACGTAAAAAAGGTCTCCAAGATTGTTACGGGTGCATACAATTGTGCATGGGTTCTTGACTATGGAAGAGTTGCCAGTAGCAGATGCTGGAGTTTGAGATTTAACAAGTTTCCGGGCTTCGGGATAGGATATTTGCTTTTTAATTTTTGTGGCAACTATTTCTTTTCCTAACTTCCATGCTGAACAGTTTTGAGAAAAGGCGGTGTGTGCTTCTTTGCAGTTAACGCATTTCTCAGCAGCGGTGCATTAAGAACTGTCATGGCCCACTTCTGCACAACGGGCACAAGTCAGTGTCCCGCGGCGAGAAGTTTTAGAATGTCCGAAACTTTGACATTTGAAGCAACGAAGGGGGTGGGGGATATACAGTCGAACAGAAAGACGCATATATCCCGCTTTAATGTACTCGGGTAATTTGGCAGAACTAAAAGTTAGGATCAGATGCTTAGTGTTTAGGAGCTGGCCATTCCTCCGTATAGATATACGCCGTACATGGCTCACCCCCTGACTTGGCAAGCCTTTCAGGATTGATTCTATTGGAACATTAAATAATTCTCCGCAGGAGACAACTCCTTTGGAGGAATTAAAGGATTCGTGTGGAGAGACTGTAACTGATATAGGAAAATGCTTTAATTTTCATAATTTCTTTCGATTGTTTGAGAGATAGAATTTCGACCAACACGTCGCCAGATCGAAGCTTTTTTGTGATTTTAACCTCACCTATATTACCAGTAATTGCTTTTTCTACTAGGAAGGTGACACAGAATGAAATGTTTCGTTATTCGTAGAGTTTATTTAATCAAGAAATATATTGGAAAATTATTTGCTATGGAAGAATTAGATACGATGTGTTGTCCACTGAAGGGACCAGATTTGTTTTGTCCATACGACAATGGTAGGTATTCAGGCCCGACGGCACCGCCTACCATGGAGCCCAACTAGGGAAGGCAGCCACCGGCCGTGGGTATTTCCAGAATTGGCGCTTACCATAGTGCTAGCCGGAACCTATACGCTCAGGACCACTTCCGGGAACGTTGACCACCTTTACCGCCAAGCCCCAGAAGTTGACCACTTTCGCTTGATCCTCTTGAGTAGACCGGCCGATTGATAAACCGGGGACCGAAATGTAGAACCCGTCTAATGAGTCGCCACGCACGGCCAACACGTGGGGGTAATTGGCTGTCCATGATAAGCAAGAAGCAAACAGAGCGGCATCTGCTTCGCATGGAGATCTCCCTCGCCTACCCTCGAGGGAAAGAAAAAATAGCAAAAACTCAAGGGGAGACAAAAACGGAAGGAGAAATAGACACAAGGGTACCTCGGGTCGGGAATCCCGTCACATCTAGAGAAGATGTGCCCCTAAGGGCAAATTGAAACAGCAAAAGAAAATCGAGGAACACACGCCCTGTCTAAATATGACCTCGCAGATTAGAAGGATATTCTCGCGGGACAGCGAGCAACTGTTAAGTATGCCTTATTAGTGGTATTTTTACGAAAATGTACGTAAATATTATGCACATCAAATGAAATTATTGATGAAAGTTTCATCCCGTTATCAGCTTCCTGGGAAACGGGACGAGTCGAAATCCCTTTTCGTCTTCGTCACTTAATGGTCGCTCCCAAATGCTGTAGTAACGAGATTTTCAATGTACTATGTGAACTCCGACAACTGCATGTCGCACACCTCTCTGAAATTGATTGCGAATTATTGTATCCATATTAACTCCAACTCTTTCCCACCTTAAGAATTGTGCTAAACTTTTGAAAACCAGTGTACCTGCTCCAGCGTCAAATCATCATGTTTTGTGTCCCTACGAACAATGAAGTCTTCACAATAAATAACAATAATGGCTAAACTTTTATAAAGCGCGATAAAAAAAAGCTTAGATTTTTTATTTGGGAGGAACGAGGTCCAATCTTCACAGAACTACTAGTTATAACCTTTAGAAGGAAAAAAAGTCATCATCTGTGAGGGTATGTTTTTGTACAGCTCTCGATTTGAACTCATTATATTGGTGGTAACTCTTTTTCAGGTTTTTAATTGAACATTGATTAATTGTAGAAGCAATCCGCAACTTGAAAACGTTGAAATCCTGAAGTAATCGGACTGGATCTTGTTTCATCATGATTAGTATATTTTCGGCAACTGCCCCATTTTCGGTTGTTCGCCATTTTGTCTGCCATGTTTAATGCGTGCGCAGTTTGATTTGTGAACAGTTCTGCGAACGAGTTCTTTTAAGTGTTTACCCACAGAACGCCTGATTTTTTGAGATAGTCGTTCAGTACACAGAGTCACCACTGGTCGGTCAACTGGATTTAATTAACGATTCTGAACTCTGAATTTTTATGGTGAGTTTTATATTGATTATTCGTCTTTTTGACCTTTTGAACTGTTTTTTTTGTTAGAGTGTGAACCTTTGCCTTTCATCTTTTTAGTGTTTTCATTGCTGAATTACTGTGATTTTATATAATTTGCTTATATTGTGGGATACTTATTATTCTTACTGTATTTTTGTGACTTTTAATTGGAGTTTTTATTGAATTATTTTATCCTGATAATTTTGTGGAGTAATGTCAGGAGAACTTGTGTTCCTCTGATTCCGTCTGAGGGTGTTTATCTGAGAACTATTTGATCAGTTTGATTGCTTATGAACTTTGCCTGAGACATTTACGTCCCATTGCCAGTCCTTCTCTGCTAAGATTTATTTTTTTTAGAATACGATTCAACCTTGTACCATGGCGCCGCGGTAGGGATAAAATCAAAAGAGAGGAAGACGGAGATGAGAAAACGAATAAGGGAGAATCCAATGAAAAGCCATCTCCATCGACAGGAGAATTTTTTAAATCGCCTGAGCGAACAACTAGTACAACAGGAGATCCAATTCCTAACGAAATGGTGAAAATTATATCTAAAATTGATATTAATGAATTCGTGGATGGGGTCGATTATGTGATTATCAAAAATTTAGAAACTTTTGGGAAGTACTCAGATGGTTTCACTAAAGAAACAAAAAAACAGTTTGTTCCGTAACTTCGAAAGCAAATTATTGAAAGCCACTTTAAATTTTTTCTCAATTTAATCAGAGAACTATGTACGAGGATTAATCGTTTAAGGAACGAAAACGATGGGATACAGGAAATAAGAACCGACTTTCACTTAACTAACATGAAGGCAAGATTGCTGTTGTTTGAAAGGGAAAATAACTATCTTAACCCACTCAGAGCCAAACCCGAAATATCTCGCAAACTTTTTTGCTTCTCAAATGGAAATCTGCGACATAACTCGCAAATTTTCTGCATTTCTAGAAGCAGGCCTGGGTATTCTCATCTATTGGAATTTCCTTTCACCCAGGACCACGCACCTACTAGTAATTGGAATTTCCTTTCACCCAGGACCACGCACCTACTAGTAATTGAAGGGTTGGCCTGTCCATTGTGTGTGTCACACCGCAGTTGGAACAATAGGGATTGTGAGTTTGTGTGGGACTTCTGTGCAAGACGGAGAAGTTTTTCTTATGCAGCTTATCGGAATTTTCTGCTAATTTTTTGAAATAGTTATAACAGCTTTCCAGCTTCTGTTGGTGGGAGATAACGAGAGGATGGGAACTATATTTTTCAAAATCTGTGTTACTGTTTTATAAAGTGTAAAATGGCGAATCAAAAATAATTATTTTCGAGCTCCGCTACAGGAATAAAGATAAAAAAGTGTCTTCCGCTGTAAGAAATATCTTCAGTTTTCTAGAGAATTACCTGTTTTTATTTCTAAAGCAAGCTTTACAACTATTTATCATTTCGGAATTTTGCTATTAGAATTTTACAGAATTAATAGGTGCTTTCCCGTTATAGCCATACCGTGTTTTCAGCAACGAGAAACTGTGCCTCTCGTACTTTTAACATTGCATTATAATTAAGATTTAAATCAGAAAAATTAGAAATTAAAATAGTTATTATGTGGGTTGTATATATATATATATATATATATATATATATATATATATATATAAATTATGAAATCGTGTAAGGAACAGAGATTATCAAAAGGAGTGTCAGTTCAATAAAATGATGCTGTATACCAAAAATAATGGAAGCTACAACTTCTAAACGAAGGTTTTGCAGCCTTCCGATGATGTAGTTTGGTTTATTCAAACTAACGCAGCGCAAGAAAATATTTTTTATTGGTTCTTATCCTGCGACAGAAGATGGTAAAGGCATCAAATTATAGCAGAATAACAAACAGTTATTGTATGATCTAAATAAAAAATTTTTCAAGGAAATTACTGTTTTAAAATGTAGTAAAATTAAGATAAAATATGTTTTAAAACATGCGATAAGTATTTTTATAGCATTCTGATTTTCAAGACATCCATTAGATAGTGAAATAAGAACTGAAACAATATTCAATAATTAATCTTACATTTACATATACTAGGATTCGCGCACTCTCATCTTTACAAACCTAATTAGAGAAAAAATTATAAATTAGTTTTCAACGTAAGTCTTACCGTTTAGAAGATTTTGTGATTGACGTTTTTAAAGTTTATTTCTAAATTAATACAATTTTTATAAACATGAAAAAAATACTTGAATTTTTTAAATATATGTTTATTTTTCCTCCCTGAAATAGTGAATAAATGTATAGAAGGTTGTTTAAATCCCTTCATGAATATTCCGAATTCTATTTCAAAGAGAATCAGGGAGCTAAAATATCACAATATATAAGAATATCCAAAATACCGAATGTGTGATAGTAATACGACAATTCAAGGTTGAGAAAGAGGTCTTGAACTCGATCGCATCTAAAATTTTCTCAGAAAAGTTAGAGCACAGCACATGCAATGGCAGAAAGAAGAAAGTCTTTAAATTATTTTAAAAAACAATTGTTTTTCATTTTATGTGTGTTGTTCTGATTTCAAAGCACAGCCTCAGTTTGTGAGAGACTAGTAATCTTCTTTTAACGTGTTTCTTCTTCAAATAAAATGTTTAGAGCTGATGACCTCATGGTTGTTTAATAAAATCCATTGGTTTACTGCTTAAATGTAAAAGGCATTAAGGGCTCATTGTCATTTCTGCTTCTGCGAACAACTTATTGGTAAAAATTGAAATGTGAGATTGAAATACACTGTTGTTCATTAATTCGAAAAATATCTTACTTCAAAATCCATCAAACTATCAAATATCTGATTATTATTTTTTATTTTTTTGGTAAACTATCCATCTCGATTTTTTTATTAATTATTTCGCCACATTTGGAAGAAAATCAAGTTTTAATCAGTTTTTGAAAGCTTTCGTGACTAATTTTATCTAATGAGACAGAAGTAGAGTTCTGTGTCACAAACAGAGAGCAGATAACCAAATATTTCAACAACAAATCGTGCAGTTCATAGTTTTTTACCTATTATAAAAAGTTATTTTTATTATTAATCTTTTGAGCCATTTTTTATTTATTCATTTATTGAATGCCACTTAATATGAAATAAAAGCAATGAATATCTCTTATTAACAAGTTACAGCTTATCAAATTTTTTCTAATAGACAGAATTTGACAGTAAACGATACTGGTACAATTTTTTCTTTCGAATTCTTTTAGTTACATATAAATTTAAAAAATTTAACAGTCTATTTATTTCTTAAATTTTTACGTCAGCAAAACATTGAGAGGGACTTATAAAGCAGTTCCTCTCCTACCCTGCGACTAATCCCGTGGTATCGTGCTTACTACATGAATATCATACAAAATTATTTTGAGGCTTATATAAATCAACGATTGTGTGCAACGCTGGTTATGAAATGCTATTTATACATAAAATAATATAGCGAATCTACTATTAGTTGAAAATAATATGTATTTTTTGGCATTTATTTAATGCATTTATGCTGTAATTTGATGTTAATACAACCTGAGATTTTAATAACAAATTTTACTTGAAACCAGTGATTGTGATTTGATGTTGGGCACATTATTTCTTTTTAAGACATTTGCAATTATAGCAAACTTGTGTTTGGCACAATATGTCCCATGAGGATTCAGCGGCAATAGACTCCAACCTACCAACCTTATGTCTGGCTAATAGAGAAATATGTCTATATACTTTTCAAACATTCAAAGTGAAAATAAAATTTTTATTTAAATTCTTCAGTGAAACTTTTAAAATTATTGTAGCTTTTAAAGAAATGACTTTAACAAAGATTCAAAAACATGTCAGAAAAAAGGGTGGTTAATAATAGAGGTTTTAGAGTAAAGGAAAATATAAATGCAAGTTCAACGCGTTGAATTAACTCAAATACTTTGAATATAATATTGTGATGCAAAATATAGAACAGAATTAAAAGATTATTTTACAACAATAATCTCGAGTGTATGGACGTGAAGTATATTTCCTCTAAACTTGTAAACATGAAAATACCGTTAATATAATTCTGCAATGACCTAAGATACTTATATATCGTAAATGAGTGACAAAATTTAATAATGTTGAAAATAGTATGTAACTCAAATTCCAAAAACAAAAAGATAACGTGCTAATATAACTGAATGCAATACTGATACAAAATACTTTGTGAAATTCGCAGTTAATGCAATATTATATAATCAGACTTCTAATGAATGTCAAACTAATGAAACTTTTATCATAATTGTATGTGCAAGACAATGAAGTTGTACACTTTGACTCTAAATAAGCAATATCAAGTAATATAAAAATATGGTACAGGAAATCACTATTACTGCAATGATTATTTTTAATGATACACAAATTATTATTGCATGACAGTCATTTTGTGATACTTGATCCATTAGTACCTTTCCTGGAAATATATAGGTAAAATGCATGTCCGTTATGAACAAGGATATTCCTACAAAATGTATTGAATTAATTATTCCACTAATAATTAATAAAATATGCGCAGGCAAAAAATTATGCGTTTTTCTAAAACATTTAAAGAAAAAGAGCTTCGAATTTTTAAAAATCTTCATCCATTTTTTGAAGTATTTTCGAAGCTTCAAAGAAAAACTGGCTGCTTTCCACCCCTATTCCAACTCGTTTCCTTCCCCCTTAAAGCGACGCTCTCAGAGTCCCACAGTAGTATAAATCAGTCATATCTCTCCTTTGAGATGAACCACAGAAAGGGAATGAATGTTCATTTTTAAAAATTGCTGCCGTTTGCTAGTCGAACTGAGTTTTCGAAGGTGACATTTCTCAAACGTTTCAAAATTTCCATAGTGCCGCTGGGAGTTTTAATGTCGCTGGTGATGCGAATATTCTCAGATATTTCCTATCTTATCATGAAGAAGCTCAGTGAGTCTATTGCCGATATTTATTATTTATCTAAAAAGCGATTTATATATCTGTATGCCTTATATCACAAGTGCCCAAGTGCAATTTTTTGATGTGTATCCTTGGAATGTCCTGTGATGATTTAATTTCCTCGAAGCAAGGAATTTTCGAAACATGAATTTTAGCTGCTATTTGAAGAAATGTATAAGGTTTTTCTTATGATACGTTTATTGAATTTTATTTCTGTTTCATATTTGATATTGGTGCAAGTTTGTGTTCTAAAGTAACTATATCTCTAATAATTTTAAGCCTAAAATTATATCTGCTATTTGTGAAGTAATATTGAAAAGTTATTATTAAGGCTTAATTCTTATTTATATGAGTTTATTTATGGAATTTTAGCTGTTTTCTGTTGTTTAAAAGTGATATTTGTATGCCATCCGAGCGTTTAGAGTAAACGAAAATTACTGTCAATTGTGCTGCCACACTGGTAATCATGTTTTTGAAAATTCTCGCCAATCAAGGTGTGTTTATAGTAAGTAGTAGCGTTAAACCGACGTGTATAAGTTAATTGTAATGCAAACTAGAAAAGGTCATTTTGTAGTGCTCACCAACCAGGCCTTTAGATAGATAGATAGTTATTACCGGCTACTATACTGGATATCATACCGGCGTAGTATAATTTTATTTTGTTGCCAAACTTGCAAAGTTGTTTAAACAATTCTCGCCAGCTAGTTGGAGTAAATTTTATATTTGACAACGAGATTAAAGGGCATTTTATATTTCTCTCAATTTTGAAAAAGTTCATTACATAATTTTTTGAGATATTTATAGTCTGTGATAATATTATATCAATATTTTTATAGTTAATACAACAGATTTGCACTGCATTTAATAAAATAAATATATTAATTTAAAATGGTTATATTTTTAATTTTTATCTGACTTACTATTTCACTTAGATTTAAGTTATTTTGAATTATTGAAGTTTCCTATTGCATATTATTATTGTATACAGTATTATTGAAAAAGCTTATGAGGAAAAAAGAATGTTTATTTAGAGTTCGAGTATTTAAGGAAATACAAAAAAACACATTGTCTGACTGATATGACATGTAAGTCGCTAAAAATTGTATTCCTTGACATAAATACGATTTCTTATATTAAATTTTAAAAAAATAGCCTATTAAAGGTAATTTTCTCAGCGTGGCATTCTTAGCTAGGAGAAGGAAACATAATTTAAAAGTTTTATCAGAAGAATGGGGTTTGACCGTAAGGCCCAAATTTAAAGCTGTTCATTTGCATAAATTGATTACAAAAGTCCAAGTTATGATGAGGAATTTATGTGCTAATTTTTTGGGGCCATTCAAGAAGAACGAGAGAAAAACGAAGAACGTGAAAAAGAGAGCGCAAAAAGATTAAAGTTAAAGGGAACACGAAAAAGAACAGCGGGAAGTACGAAAACAAGATAAAACCTATGAACTAGGAAAATTGGAACTGGAAACAAGATTACGGACCGTAGAATCTATGAAGTTACCTGATAAATCTTTGAAATTCAGAATTCATGATGTAATTCCAAGTTTTAATCTTAAAGAAGATGAAATAAGCTTATTTCTGGTGTTATTTGAGCATCAAAGCTAAAATTTAGAATATACCTGCTGAAGATCATATAACTCAACTTATTTCATTTCTACCTCCTGATATTGTTCAACTTATTGCTAGAGAGCCAGAAGAGGACACGGAGAAATGTAAGTTTTTAGAATCTTTCTAAAAACTTAAACAACAAAGATTTAAATTGATTGAGGAAAAATTCCGACAACTATTTAAAAACATCAGAAAGTTCCTGAAAGTACTTGCTTTGATTTTTATTACGAATTAAAGAATTATTTATATGGATGGTTAAATAGGTTAAACATAAAAACTTTTGAACAAGTATAAGATCTCATGATGGTTGATGAAATTAAGAAGCGTATTTCTGCGGATTTCAAAGAGCATTTTATGGATGAATGGACCACCATCATTTCAAACACTCAGATGGTTAAGAAAATTGAAGAATATGAAGATGTAAGAAAACAATAAAATCAAAACTTCCTGCCACACAAACTGAGACAGCTAACAAAAGACCATTTAAATCCCGTTGTGAAAATTTTTCCTTGATTAAAACATCCTGATAAATGGGATGATTATCGACACCACAAAGAACACCACCAAAGATAAGACGTGCGACAAATATATCAATTCCAAAATAAGAATCAATATATTTCCTTTAAAAAAAGTTATCGACCATGATGTTTCGAGTGTGGGTACGAGCACTTTAAATCACACAATGTCCCGCTAAAAATCGAATGAAAAATAAATTGTTATCTTCAGATGACGACTTGCTAGACACATAATTATTAAAGGTTTAGTAAATGGGTTTCAAATGCCTATTCTTTGAGACACAGGGCCACAGTGGATGGATTATGCAAAAATGCCTAGAGAATATGTTTGGGTAAATATCTTTTAAATTACCTGATGTTTTAGAATCTAAAATATTATTCCTTTTAGCTAGGAAATCTCTAGAGACTATTATTCGGTCATTGAATACTTTCTCATCGGAATGAAACGGTTTGAAGTTTTCATCTGATGCATATATAGAAATTTATGATTAAATCACGAATTTTATTTTTGACATCGGTAGAAGATTCTACTGCAGCAAAAGCAAACTTCTTGAAGATTTCAGAAACATTATGCAGTAAACCCTATTAATACAAAATGCACAAATATATTTCTACGATATCTTAACGATATTGTGCGTCATTCAGAATATCGAGTGGAGACATCGTAAGTTATTTTGTGCTAATGGGGTAGTTCCTTTGACTAGACTTACTTTTATTCTATTCTTTCCAACGAATATAATTTAGATTAAACAAATGAAGAGGATTATATGCCAAAGTAAGGCGTATAATTTCGGAAGCATTATATATATGATTCTAAGACAACGCAAACGTATTGTTCATTGTGTCAGTGGATAGTTTATGACCAAATCACTTAATTTGGATTTAATTGTAACTGTAAAGATGGGCATATACTAAATTCCTTATAATGACAGACCATGTACGTTTTTTCATTTATCTGTAGTAATTATATTATTCTTGTGAAATGTTGTTCTTTAAATTTATAATATATCTTGTGTTGTTAAAAAACAGATATTATATTAAAATACGTGTCATGAATAGAAAAATATATAAAAACTAGCACTAAATATATAAAACTAACTCCGCACGCGTTTATCTGTTCTATATATATGAAAGAAACAGAAAAACGCATATGCTTTTATATCGTATAGTTTTCGAGTTTTAATATACAAATCCTTAAAAGTTTTAGTACCCTAAATCCTAACTAATAATACCTAATTAATTACTACTTTAAAGGTTTCGAATAAAAAAAATTATCTGACCGTTTGTAGCATATATGTAAAGATAGCTTGGAGTTTTCATTCCAGAATATGCCATGGCAAAAACAAATATGATAACGGCAGATTTATTTGGCATCGTACACTCATCCCAAATTATCAGTTTGCAATTTGTTGGACAATCACATCATCAGACTTTTTGCTTGTATTGGAAATAGGATTTTTAGTGTGAGCAATACCAGCGATTAATGTAATGGAGAATGTGCTATGCGGACACCATCCAAAACAAGGATAACTATTCTTGATTGAGCAAGGGTACCAGCTATACAGTGCTGTTCAAAATTATTAGAAATTAGAAGAAATTGTACACTTTTTATTATAGAAAATAAATTTATTTATTTTATGTCCCAAATATATTAATTTTATTATTAATTCAAACTTATTTATTAGAAAAAGCTTCGCATAATTCAAACTTTATCACAGAATAAGTTAGAACAGGATCATTTTCAAATAATTCTAAATTATGCTTTATTGAAAATTATTCGAACGGTAAAAATCTTACAAAGAAAAAATAACATAACAATTTTTCAAAATAAATTATCAGTGTTTAATATATATATGGATCTTCTTTGGCCACAATCACTGCTTTGGGTCTTGGCGTGAGGTTATCAACTAGTTTCTTCGCTGAATCGTGGTTGATACTGCGTCATTCATCTTTGATTCTCGGAAAAAAATTATTTTTATTTCTTCTCTCTTCAAAAAGGCAATTTTTGATGCAAAACTGACCATAACTTTTTGATGGGATTATGGTTTGGGCTTTGTGGTGGCCATTCCAGTATCTTAATCTTGTCTTAAGAGAAATAATCTTTGACCATTTTTGGCGTCAGTTTAGGGTCATTATTTCTTTGAAAGATATACTGTCGACCTGCACTCATATTTGTCTTCGATTTCTTTAGATTCTGGTACAGGATACCGACGCACATCCTGACAGTAATTTTACCGTTCTTACATCACAATTCAACCAACATATTTAGAGGGAAACATCTCCATACCATCATATTTCGTCCTCCATGTGTTACTTTCTGTAGGATATTTATCTGTCAATGCGCCTAACCTGTTCGTCCCCACACTCTTTTATTCTTTCTTGATCAAAAAAGTTCATATTTGATTTCGTCTGACCAAAAACGCTTACCAAAAGTTTTAAAACCTTCAAAATATGTCCTTTTGCAAAGACCAATATTTTTTGCCATATTTGCAATATTTTGTTTTGAGATGTATGGTCTTTTTCTTTTGATACATATAACTCTGTGTTCTTGATTCTAAGACAAAATTCAATTTCAAGTCTCCCACGATCTCTCTTGACGATGCATCATCCTTTTTGTGTGCCAATCTTACGATCACAGAGTCTTATCTTGCTGTTGTTTTCGGTTTTCTGCCTCACCCTCTCTTATTTTCGATGAATCCTACAGTCTCATATTTCTTGCTCAAATAGTAGATAGCCGACTCCGACGATTTTTGCTAGGTTTTCATGCGATACCTCATCCTTCCAATCTTCATTTATGCGGTGGCGATGATCAACAAAAATTTCTAATAATTTTGAATAGCTAAAATATCTATATATATAATTCTCTTACGTGGCGAGAAAAAAGGGTCGAATTTCTTAACCGCCGTTTGACAAAAGCTGGCAAGTTTGTTCTGTTCACATCAGCGGAAAGTCCGAAGTCACTGCGTTTGATCACGTATATTGAAAACCATTTTTATTGGTTGGAAATTTCTATACATAATGAATTTAAGTCGTGTCGTCGGATATATTATCCGAAATGAACAAAGGCGAACTAAACGGAGCCAGGAAACAGTTTAGGAATCCAATGTAAGGCGAAGTATTCCAATAATCGCCGTCGCCCAAGGCGTGTTTGTATTCGAAATGATGTTGAATAACATAATTTTGGAACTATGTCAAAACAGTGCGGTTTTTGTGGGGCTGTTTATTGGAAGAAAGAGAAAAATACTGCCCATTAGTATACAGAATGTTGCCATAATGGAAAGGTTCTGCTACCGGTATTTCCTGATGTACCGGAACTATTTTAAGCATTGCTAACTGAAAATTTACCTGATGCTAAAATTATCGACAGCGAATTCGTGAATACAATTCTGCCTTAGCATTCGCTTCGATGGGAACACAAATTAAACCACCACGTGGAACTGGACCATACTGTTACCGTTTGCATGATCAAGTGTACCACAGAGTTCCCTCCCGTATGCAAATATAACATAACGAAAGTTACGGAAATTTTTATTAACTTACGGAAATTATTATTTAATTCCGTATTCAACATAATGAAAGTTACGGAAAGTTTTATTTATTTGACTGCAGTGAAGCAACAGAGAAACGCTTGAGTAACCATCAAAATTGCTTGCAACATGTATTTGAAAAACTTGATTTTATGTTAAGGGAACTAAATCCCTTTGCTCAGACATATATTAAAATGCACCGACTGATACAAGAGCACCCAACTACGCCAGTGAAAATGGTATTTATGGAACTTAAAAATTTGGATATGCGGCGCTAAAATGCTCCTACTTTCTGCAATGAATTAGCAGCTATATTTGTAGTTGATAATGGAGAGCCCCCTGCCAACCAAGGCATTTGTGTGTACCCAGTAGGGGATACATGCCAAAACATTTTACCTTTAAATTAACTCTGTGATCCAATGACCTATCCTTTACTATTTCCAAGGGGCGAGTGTAGTTCGAACGCTGGAATGGAGCATGTAGAAGAAAGGAGAACAACAAAGCGCACCCGTGTCACTCAACTACAATATTATGTATACAGACTTTCCCAGCGAAATGGTTTCATTATTTTGCACAGGAGTGGTAAGCTTTTTCAGCAATATATTGTTGATGCATATGTTAAAACCTAAGGCTCACGTATATATTTTTTGAGACAAAACCAAAAAGATTTGCGAATTGAATTTTATCGGGGGCTTTTAGATGCTTTAGCGAGTCGAGCACATAATGAAAATATATGCACTGGAAAACTTATAATACTGCCATCTTCTTTCCTACTGAGCCAACATCATATGCTACAAAATTACCAAGTTGCAATGGTTATGGTGCGCAAGATTGGTATGACAGATCTCTTTCTGACATTTACTTGCAACCCATCTTGGTCTGAGATTTTAAATTGCATGGAGGGAGTACAACGTCCTGAAGACCGACTTGATATTATTGTAAGTGTATTTAATATGAAATTAAATAACTTTTAGAAGATATTTTTAAGCATGGAAAATTTGAAACTGTTTTGGCCTATATTTATGTTATTGAGTTCCAAAAGCGAGGTTTGCCTCATGCCCACATTCTTCTAACATTAGATTCAGAAAGCAAAATTCGCACAAAAGATGATATTGACAAGTTTATGAGTGCCGAACTTCCAGATCCTTACACTGATTTTAGACTCTCCAAAATTGAGACAAAATGCATGGTACATGACCCTTGTGGAACTATAAATATAAATTCTCCATGCAGAGATGGACAGTGTTGCAAAAGTTTTCCGAAACAATTCAAGAATGATACAGAGGAAAATGTTAATAGATAACCTATTTATCTCAGAAGAGCCACTGAACCTGTCCAAGTAGGGATATATTCCATCGATAACAGATGGGTTGTTTCCTATATTCCTTGGTTGCTTAAAAAATTTAATGCACATATTAATGTTGAAGTTCGTTCTTGAGTTAAAAGTGTTAAATACTTATATAAATATGTATACAAAGGACATGATGCAGCTTCGGTCAAAATACAGAAAGTAGATGCTCTGGGTCAGCATGAAATTTTAAGTTTTGTTGAAGGTAGGTATGTTAGTTCACCTGAATCCATGTGGCCTTTAAATGAATTTATTTTGTCACATAAATCTCACACTGTAGTGCGCGTAGCTGTTCATTTACCACAACAACAGCTGGTTGTGTACCAGGACGGTCAAGGAGAGCAAACAATTGAACGAGCTGCTTTAAGGAAAACAACACTAACATCCTGGTTTGAACTAAACAAAAATGATCCTTCAGCTTACAACATTTCTTACTCAGATATTCCTCAATATTATGTGTTTGATAAGAGTACCACCAATTGGAAGAAGCGACAACGTGGTGGACAAATTTTTATTGGGAGACTTCCAGTAGTTAGTATACGAGATACCGAGAAGTACTATTTGCGATGCTACTACAGCGCAAGTTTGGAGCCGTTAGTTTTGAAGATATTTTGACAGAGTAAATGGATTTAGATGCATTACATTTCAAAAAGCGTGTCAGGAGTATAGACTTCTTCGCGGTTACCAACAGTGGCATGATGCTTTGAATGAAGCTGCTCAATTTCAATCTCCGAGACAGTTACGCATACTGTTCGTAATGATTTGTGGGTTTGGAGAAGTGGAGTATGTTCCAGATTTATGGGTGCAGCATCATGTTTCACTTTTTGATTACTTTGTGCATCGTTATTCTGAACAGACTAGGCCTCACTATGCACTTGCAGATATTAAAGAACTGCTTACATCCTACAATTTAAGTCTCCAAAAACTGCATCTACCAACTGTAGATTTGCCTGCAAGTGTTTTGAAGAAAGCGAACTTTGATGACCAAAGCTAACAGTTATACTATGCAGTTAAATACTGAACAGCGGAATGCTGCGGAAAACATATTAAGTGCAGTATACAACAACTCTGAAGTTACACCCAAGTGTTATTTTCTAGATGGTCCTGCCGGGACAGGAAAAACTTTCATTTATTCAACTTTGTTTCACACAATACGTGGGAGAGGTGATGATGTTATTCTGGTTGACTCTACAAGTATTGCCGCGACTCTATTAATAGGGAGAAGAACAGCCCATTCTGTTTTTAAAATTCCAATAGATTTAAATGCCACATCTACTTGAAATTCGAAGCCTAATACAAAAGAATCTGGCATGTTACTGAAAACATGAAAACAAATTAATTGTGTGGGATGAAACACCCATGACACAGGTCCATTCTTTTGGGGCAAAGTCATTATATTGGGTAGAGATTTTCGCCATGTTCTTCTAGTAATTATAAGAGGTTCAAGAACATTTACTCTTGCTAGCTCCTTAAAAAAACACGCTCTTTGGTTGAAATTTCATAAGTTATATCTGACAAAAGATATGCATTCCCTTGAATCTCAACGGGATTTTTGTGCTTGGCTGTTGGACATTGGAGAGAAAAAAGTGGTTTAACTATTCAGTTACCTTTCCAATGCTACCCTTCAATACAATACCCTATACAATAATTGACTAGTAACATAGACTTTTTCATTCTGACCCCACAGGAGCTTAAAGCTCGACCTATCCTTACTGTTAATAATGAGCGATCCATGGAAATCAACAATACAGTTTTGAAATTTATGCCGGGAAATGAAACTATTTATAAAGCAGTTGACACGATCATCAGTGAAGATATTCAAGTTCAATTGACATTTCCTGAAGTATTTTTAAATTCTTTGACACCAACTGGTTTGCCTCCATATGAGTTAAAGTTGAAAATAGTTTGCATTATAATGCTGGTGAGAAATTTAGCTCCCTTTAAAGGATTATACAATGGTACACGCCTAATTGTCATAAAAGTGCAGCAAATTAATATTCAGTCAAAATCCTTTGATAGCTCAGAGACGTTTCTCATCCCTCGAATACCTTTGATTCCATCTGAGATTAACATGCCTTTCAAATTTAAACGAATGCAGTTATCCATTCGCTTAGCCTTTACCATGGCAATTAATAAGTCGCAAGGCCAAACTTTTGAGAAGATATGTTTGGTGCTCAATGAGCCGGTTTTTAGCCATGGACAACTGTATGTGGTTTGTCAAGAGCACAATCGTTTGAATCTGTTTCTGTGGTAACTCCCAAATGTTAAATATTTAATTGTGATTTTTTTTTTTGGGGGGGGGAGTTTTCTGTGGTTGATTGTCAAGTGTATTTTTTTGCTTTACATTTTAAATTTGTTTCAGTGTTGTATATTATTTTATATCTGAGTGGATTGAATATGGTACAAAAACCATATTAATTCATCTGGTAAGATGAAATGGTAAAACTGTTACAACGTTCTGAAAGTGAAAGAGGTGTCCGTTACCCTGAACTATGGTGACGGTGACTCCAGCACATTTTTGTCGATCTCGGAATGCCATCCATATGGTGAAAATATACCTCTTTTTGAACTAGAATGTGCTGCACCAAAGCAAATTGGCTCTATTATCCGAAAATCTGAAAAATATGGCTAAAAAAATTTACGATAAAAAATCAATTTCAGGGCAAGGACGTTTAAAGGATAATATAATTGATAAATTATCTGTTTTTTATGGCATTGCTATTCGACAGCATTCAAATTATGTTGAAGACACGAGGAATGCTGTATGGGCCATATATTTTCACACGAGGTCAACCGATAACGAACCTCTGCATAGCTTCTGCCCAGCTGGTGAAACATTGTGGTGTAAGTACAACCAAGCAGTTTCAGAGGGAACTGCTAAAACTTTTCATCTCAAAACCAGTTTGCCTCCAGCTGTTACGGATGCGATAAAGCCTATCTTTAATTCTTTATCCCATCCTGATCTACTGAACCGCTGCTTTGGAGCCTATATTCAAAATACAAATGAATCTTTAAACTCCGTGATTTGGCAGATTTGTCCTAAGATAGTGGGCAGTGGTCGTAGGATTGCAGAAATTGCTGCCTACGAATTAGTTGTACGTTTAAATTAGGGACGCTTGGGCAGACTGAATATCATGAAAGAATTTAAATTGTGCATTAGTAGTAATGCTATCAGTTCACATAATAAAGCTGATATCAGACGAAATAAACAGGGAGACAGAAGAGCCAAGCAAAATACCATCGAAAAAAAGAGAGAAAGAAGAACGAAAGCGCGTGTTCAACTAAAATTTACTAAAAAGGAAGAAATGACATATGAGCTATTATGAGGCAGATGGATTTTAACCATTTGATAAGTTACTATTTTAACATTTTTAAACCAAAAATGCTTTTAATAATTTTATAATTTATGAAGAACTGGTTTTCAAGAGAAATGTTTTTCTCGTCGTGAATATATTTTCCATTTTCCTTTAATCACAAAAAACTTTCTGATTGCATATGTAAAGAGTTTTAATGAAATAAATACTATGGCTGTATATGTAAACTTAACCCCCTTTAAATGTGCTGAAATATAAAATATCTTAAGTTACAGTAAAAAAAAATATTTAAAGGTCTGTGTCTCAAAATGAGTTTATTTGATATAACGCGCATGATATTTGAAAAACTAATCAATATTTTTACATAAAATGTTTATTGAATATATATTATGCTAAGTTCTACAAATTGAACCTGAATTTTTTTTTTGCATTTTCTCTCTACGTAATTTTTGTTGGGGAGGTAGAACAGTTAAAATGTTAACAATATTTAACACTTTATTTTCAATTGGTATATAAAATCAAAATAAAATTTAAATGCAAATCAGTTTTAGTTCAATTTCTTAAACAGACTGTTTATAATACTTAGATACCCAAAATATTGTGTTTAAACAAATATTTTATCCGTAATCACGCGCGCAAAGTGACTCTCTCATTTTTTCACGAAAAATTAAACCCATATTTTTTACATTCTCCAATAAATACATATAAATATTAAGATTTGAAAATGTGTGTACAATAACAGAAAAAACAGATATTTTTCTAGGAAAAAAGTTAGTTTGTGAAATGTTTTGTTTTAGAGATATAATGTATCGAATTTGACAGATTTTTCCCACATATTGCGGAGGTTTAAGAGTTGTATGTCCCCTTAATGTGTTTATTTGTCTCGCATATTTTCCTTCCGGTATAATAATCATTTCACGTTGCAATTTTTTGACATTTTTTCAGATTAACGTACCCTGCATTGTTTTCCTACGTTTGAAATGTCATTATTAGGAAGAAAGCTAAGCGAGAAATTCAATAATGTGTAACTTTTGTTTTCAAAACTTCTTCGTGCCATCGTGAGCGTTTTTTTTTTTTTTTTTTTTTTCATTTTGTTGAACTTCTGATTCCACAGGCAACGCTATGCGCGTACTGCTAGTGTATATATATATATCGAATATCGATTATCCCGAAGCTTTGTTGTTGAACAATTTAAGCAAGAAAATATAACATCTGTGCTGTGAATTTTTTAATTTGTTTTCTCTTTCAATGTTTTCTGGATTATTCAGGAGGAAAGAATGAGGCGACATTCCCTTGTCATGTCGGGTGGTGGTAGGATTTAATTTTTATCTCTTTCATTGTTTTCAGGACAATTCAGGAGGAAAGAATGAGGCGACAAGCCCGCGTCATGTCGGGTAGTGGTGGGACTAAATTTATTTCTCTTTTTCGATGTTTTCAGGATCATTCAGGAGAAAATAATGAGGCGACATGCCCGTGTCATGTCGGGTGGTTGTGGGACTCAATCTTAAAGCTAATTTTTCCTCTTGGATATTTTCAGGTTCCAAGAACAGAGATGATAATAACCATGCCACGGGTAAAGCCGTGAGGGCATTGCTATTATATACCTATATACAAACATTTAAACGAGTGGTAGTTTTGTGTTCCATGGGTCGTAACCGGTGAAGATATGAGAAATTTTCTGAAAGTCGTGTCACATGAGAACCATTGCAATAGGTAGACTTTCTTTAAAGAATCCACCTAAAATAAATGAAGCGAAGATGAAAAGCAAGGAATATTATACATAGCATACTTAGTCATTTGAAATATTTCCCACTGTGAATAAAATTTATCCCATTAGTTTTTATCTTTTAACCAGAGTTTATACTTGCTAAGATTTAGTTTAATAAAGAAAATACCTTATAAGAAAGTGTATACATTTATCCAGATTTTTCTTTGAGAAATCACATTCATTAGACTATAGAAAACTTTATATACGAGGGCTTCACTCCATTTTTGTCCAGCCCTCAAAACCAAAGGCGCATATGTGATCGCAAGCATCCTGAAAAAGTTTTGGAAGTACAGAAGCGATGTGATTGACGTAATGTCCAAGTTTTCTCATAAATTATACTTCCAAGTACCATTTGGAGAGAAGAAAGAGTAAAATGCCCCTCAAAAAATTTAAGAGACATAATGATGTTTTAGTAGCTGAAGTGTTTCCTTAAAGGTTTTTTATTTTTTTATCTTCATTTGTTTATTCTTGTTATTTTCAGCATTCTTGCCATTCCTTCGTAAGTAACAAATAATATTGTAATTTTCAACTTAGTTTTGCATTGTGTTACAATAAACAAAGAAAATAAATGAAGATTATATATTTTTAGACCTAAATAACCGTTTCATGCATATACAGCGATTTATTGAAATTCGTAGACAAAGTGATGTATGAACTTTATGTTGACGGTTAGGAACTAAAAATTGCATATTGAAATAATTCCACTTCTTTTTTTCAAATTTGGAGGGAAAGTGTCGCCGGAAATTATGTGCAGATGGCGATAAAATAAATTGTATTGTTCTTAATAAGACCAATACTTAACAGGTAATGCTATAATAAACAGATAGAGAGAAATTTTAAAATTTAAAAAAGCAGTCGATTTTCGTCACTTTTTAAGATTTTTAACGCCATCGCAAATACTTAAGATATCAATTCATTTCTCCTCTTTTTCTTCGTTTAATTTCACACCAATTCGCAAATTTTCAGCTGTATAGCTAAATGAACAAGCATTTGAGATTTTTCTGCCATCCCTAATATACATGCTACACTGAAAAAAATTCTGGTCAAAACTACCAGAATATGGTAAAATTTACCGTATTCTCTGGCTCATATGGAACACCATAAAGTACGGTATTTTTTACCGTAGCAGTTTAGTAATGACTTTATGGTAAAATAGCCAGAAAAATATCGTTTATTTACCACGCTGTTTGGTATGGAATTTGGTATTATTACCGTATACAAAGGTATTATTACCGTACACAAAGGTAATACTACGAAATAAGTGGTAATTTAGACCATTTAATTTGATAAATTTACCAGAATAACTCTGGTT